>OX439472.1:22975878-23555964 GCA_949320105.2 Crepidodera aurea | reverse complement strand
TTTGGATCGAAACTGTTAAAAATATTTAAAGTTTCATCGATACAGTTTCCTGCTATAGTTTGCATGTTATTTCTATTCCGTTTATTATTATTTGTATTTGTTGATCTGTTAAACGTAGACGTTTCCATGAAAACACAAAGAAAAGTACATACCAAATGCCTCTACCTCAGAGTAAATAACGACGAAATGACCTTGAGCAGATAATAACTTCAACCTTAAAGAGATGAAAGCCTCGCAGTTTAATTAGAAAATAAAACCATTAAATTTTCCGTCAGATGTAATGCGAACATCAATCACTTACTAGAATTTTCCTACCTATTCAAACAAGATCGAATTCATTTCAAACGAATTTCAAAGTTAAATTGGAAGACAAAGAATTGCCGGTATTTTGAAAACGCCTCGAAATTTATCCTCGACTAGGAGATTCACAAATAAATACGGTTTTTGGTATAAGCCGCAGGTAATGGCCGTGTATTCTGTTTTAGATGCAAGAAGCTTATCACACCGCGAAATCAGGGCTGTCTCTGAGATATTAGACAACGAAACAAAGAAGGCGAACACATAGCCATTTTTAAATGGAACAATTTCTCGGGAACATTTTAAGAATTACGTGAATGTACCTGTTTAGCCCACTGCGAATAAACTGATTTTTATGAATTTTTAAAATTGTTACTCTATACATTAATTTGAAAATCTTATTTTGACAATTACGCGATTACAGTTTCAACTTATAAAAAGTTCCTGTAGACTTTATTGTTTTCTCGCTCGCACTTTGACTTCAGCTTCCCCCATATCAAGTGGTTCTCGCAATATTAACCAAAAATATTTACATTGTTAGATTATTACGGATAAATGACACCAGCAGCGATGTAAGTATCTAATTTGATGATTTTTAAACTTCAATTTAAATTTACAAGAACCATTTGCCTTCTAGAGTTGTAGCTTTTTGAATAGACTTTCGTAGTCTAGAAGTAAATGCTTGTAAAAATCTGGATGAAGTGCGAATGAGTGAGAATCGCAAGTAGTCTCACCAATACTCTATCTACATCAAATGACGGCTTCTGCTATTCATTTGTTATGCATCGGGTTATCGTTCGTTGAACATAATAATAAAAAGCTCTGCAGCTAATGATAAATAATTTTTTTTTACTTCTGTGTCAACGGCATCGACTACTATGGTATATGAAAATCAATTTCTAAATTTTTAATTAATTAAAAATAAGAAAAAGATTTCTGCCTTTGGTGTGATTCGAACCCACAACCCTTGGATTATGAGTCCAGTGCTCTACCGCTGAGCCACCCACCCCTCTATGATAAATAATTATACGCATTTTTATCTGTATTTCTCCTTTTACCAAGTAATCATCCACTAGTTTTTGTTTTCCGTTTTTCTTTTCTTGAACCTATTCCTGTTTCAACGTGTCAGACATTAACTTTTTACGACATGAACTTTATCGCCATAGGGATTCGATGGCTAAAAATTGCTGCAGGAAAGGGATATACCAGTGTAACGAGCTGTCATTCATTTAGTTGTAACTTAGCTACTTATTTGTATGTCAACGTAATGTTATACTGGGTCTAGGAAAGGTTATCTCTCGCAATTCACCACCAGCAATTTACCTACAAGAATTTTATAATTTGTTTTATTATAGGTACTTTTATTTAGTTATGTTTTATCCTAACCTAACCTAACCTAACATAACTTAATCTCTTCTCTTAAGCCGATGTTTTTTGTGGAATTTATGATACGAATTTAGTTTAATATTAATAAAAAAAATCATTATGCGAATCTTGCGCTAACTGAATTATCAAATTATAAAATTTGTGTAGGTAAAAAAAAATATTGCCTGGCGATAAATATTCCAGCGACTATAAATTGCTTATGAGATCAATTGCTGTGGTGATAAACTGCTGGCGGTAAATTGCGGGCGATCAATTTTCCAGATCCCTGTTATACTAACATATGAAATTTTTGAATACCTGCAGGACCCTGCAAAAAAAAAGTGCAGCATCCATGCATTTTCCGAAGTTTACAAACATTTCCACTACCTAAAAAAAATTGATACACTAAGAAAATAATTGAGAGTCTATCTATCTATCTATCTGTTGATGGGGGCGTCGATACACTGCGATCTACAAGATCTATTGTGTCCCCTTCTGCTGCCCATTCGTTAAGGATGTCTCAACGATTAGAGCAGTTCCTCCGGTCCTATTGCTTTCAAAAGTTCAGGATGTCGATAGGCTTCAGGGTAGGTAGATCTCCCTCCTCTCTTTGATATTCTCCGAGGGATCGTACCCTTGGATCTTCAAGGGTTATGCATTCTGAGAGAATGTGGATAGAGGTTTCCTCCTCTTCCTCGCAAAATCTGCATTCTTTTTCCTCTTCTTTTTTTTTGGCGGGAGGAAATCCTTTATGCACATCGGGTAAAGGTTCTTCCCTTCTTCCCCGATAGTGTGAGACTACCCCTTACGACTTCTCACTAAAAACACCGCACTGAAACCCCGGGCCATTCCGGAAACCGCCTCTTCAGAATGACATCAGAATATCTCACCGTGTTATCTACCTTGCGAGGCCAGCTCTTCTGCCTCCTTCTTCTTCATGACCCCCGTAATGTACTCATACACTAGGACGTACCTTCGCCTGCTGTAGATCATATGATCCGCTAAGGTGTCCGGGGTGATGCCTTCTCCTAATTCCCGTTCCATTGGTCCTCTTCTTTCTGTATATCTCCCGCAGTGGAAGATGGTGTGTTCTGGTGTATCCCTGTCTGGGCAGTCCGACTTTCCGATACGCCTTATATAAGTGGTAAAGCTGCCTTGCCCCGTCCAGAATTGGGAGAAGAAATAGTTGGTCTTGCGGTATGGACAGTCATACCATCGCCTCACATCCGGGATCAATCTTTTGGTCCACTGCGCCGTGTCCGTATGCGCTGCCTATCTCCTGTCAGCAAGTCCATTGGGAGCTGACCGAGGAGTACTAGCAGGCTGTATGTTGAAGGTGTGCGGTATGCGCTTGCTATAATCCGAGTTTCTTTAGGTGGCCTCTCAACCGGCAGTTAGGATTCCCGTTAGTATTCTGAGCTTGTGTTTACTTTTGGTGGTGCAGTCGTCTGATCTCTTCTGGCTTCTGGTTATAGCTTCCCAGTAGTGTCGTGGCATGCCTCATTCCTTGTAGTCCAATTCAGTATTGGGATCTTTTGTTATTTACTTCTTTTCCAAGTTCATCAATTATTGTACTGGTGCTTATTCCGCAGAAAGGTTCATGTCCCAGAAATGGTGTTTCAGTCCCTTTTTTGCGAGTACGTCTGTTATTTCATTACCCAACCTCCACTCTAGTGTGTCCCGGAACAGTGTTGTTGTTCAAACCATTAATGGCTGCTTTGCTGTATGACATGATGATGATCTTTTGTCTACGAAAATTTTTTTCTATGTTGAATTGGACATATTTTCGTATGGCATAGATCTCAGCTTGGAAAATGCTCGGAGATTTATCTAGACTTTCGGAATATTTGGGAGTCTAACTTTACACCCTTTTTCTTGTGAAAATATTGTCTTGTTCACTATTGGTAGATTCTCAATTTCAGTTTTATAATATTTTTGGTTGGATGATCATTAAACTCTTTAACACGTTTTCTACACAGTGTGATGACTAATAGCAAACATTGTTGTTATTGTTGTTGTTATTGTTGTTGTTATTATTTTTCTTTCCTGGCTATTATTTTTTATGTATACGCTATAATTTAAATAAGTAAATAAAACCAATGCTTGGTGAACTTAATCCAGTCCTGAATCCAATAAAGATTCAAACGAGGTCCATTTTCATTAGTAGTAAAATCGTCACAGTTCTCACAAAATGAGATTTTGCAGTCCGCACGCCACTAATCGAGCTTCTAAAGCTCTTCCTGTTGAAGAAGTAACACCTGTGCCAACCGAAACGTGAAATCATCTCTAACATAGTTTAATTTCAAATTAGTTCGACTGTTTAATTATATAGTAGTTCACCAAATACTTATTCTCTCAAATAGATGGAATTGTATATATGTAGATTAATTTCTATTTTATTGTAGCATTATTTCTCTTAAAACATTTACTGGAAATAATACTAAAAGTGCTTTTGATTGCTGAATTGGACCCTCAACGTATGGATCTATTTCGCTATTCCAATCGCGTCCAAGCTATTATAGAAACTACTGCTGAAGTGACTAATACCTATCATTGTTCTTCAATAAAAGAAATAAACGCGGAGGTACCACAGGGCAACCTGATAGCACTAGTGTTATACCTGTACACGCGATATACCACACCAAAATGTGAATATATACAGAAAATATTTTATGCGCAATTATATACACCCATCTAGCAACAAGGGAGTGTAGAGTTCTTAAAGCACAGGTATAGATAAAGACAATAAGAACCGAGATGGAATTGAAATACAACAAAATGCACTGGTTTTTGGCCAGTGCATTTTGCATGAGAAGAGTTTTTAATAAATTTCTATATTAAATTTAATCTAGCTTTTTTGAGGGTTTCTGCTGTGCAGCAAACTGGAATATAAATGACTGTGATCGCCTTTATTGAAATCTGAAAAGATTAAAAAGTATGCTGGAACGATAGTGTTAAGGACCTGCAGATTCCGGGTGATAATTCGTTCGAAATTGTATAGTACTTATATTTAATAGTTTTAAGTTAAAAATTATAAGTTAGTCGTTCAATAACTTCAAAAAAATTGTCACTAAAGGGATAAAGACATAACAAATGACGTTACTATTTTTTTGCATTCGCATTTCAAGTTAATTTACTATTACCATTTTCTAAGTGAACTGTAATTGTTCTAAAAATAAGTCGCATGATTAGTATTTCAATTTGACATCCCAAATATAATTTTCTATTCGTACGTTTATCTTAAATTCCATGCTGCAGCCATTTCCGTCTACATTTCTTTCGAGAAAAAGGAAAATGCAACATTAACGCCCTACATCTTTTACTTTAATTATTGTTTGTAGCTCTATTCATGAAGTTTTTGGCATTTGCAGCATTAGTTTTCAGGTCACTTGATACGAAAGTTTAAGTAATTAAGGTCCTTTTGTCAGATCGTAGAAAACAACAAAGGTATAGGGATTTTTGCAGACATTTTTAGGATTAAACCGGTGGAGAGACGGGAATTGTTTGGTATCAGTAAAATAGAGTTGACGTCTACTCTAGAAGTAATGTTCTTTTTATGCCATTAATTGTTGTTCTTTCAAGTTATAAAAATTGGTTTTTGTCCTGACGCACAAAAAAGTAGTGACATTTTGACTAGAATCAGTCAAATAAAAGCTTTGCAACACACAATGCAAATTGTGTATGCAACCCCAATACATCGGGAATTTTTTGCTTTAAAAATTGTCAATACTCTCTTCTAATCATAGATGGTAGCACATCTAAAAATTTTATCTTATAGCGGATATAGCTATTGACTTGTACGAGTTTGGAATTTTATTTATTGGATTCGAAAAGCCTAACTGACGAAGCCGAAAAATGAAATTCCTTACTCGTTTGCTAAAGTAGTATTGGTTACATCACCAAAATATTTAGATTTGACTTGAAATTTTTGCAATGTTTTACTATGCTAAACATTTATATATTATTTGTTACTAAAATTAACACATAAAACCTCTATAGAGTATAACAGCGTGTGATTTTAAACTTGGCGGTGTGTTAAGGTATAAACATAGTGAAGCATCGCATCAAGCCTCGCCTCGAGCATAAAAAACAAATACATGTACTAAACGATAAACCATTCATAGTAAAGAATCGAGCATGGCCGTTTCCGAGGAATCAAATCAATTTAATTTTCAAGACTCTTCTCAGGACTGATGCCCGAAATGTGGAGTATGATTGGTGCGCTAAAGGTCGTGTGAACACTAGCCACTAGCCGTATTTTGTGAGTATGCTTTTATAGATGATCTACTATGTCCCCTCTGATGGCTTCACTATGTTTTTAGCTGTTCCCTGGGTCGTGCCCATGTCTACACAACGAGATTTTTAAATAAATTTTCTTTGCCTACTTCTGTGCATGATTTGTAG
The DNA here is from genome assembly GCA_949320105.2 of Crepidodera aurea. Lineage (NCBI taxonomy): Eukaryota > Metazoa > Arthropoda > Insecta > Coleoptera > Chrysomelidae > Crepidodera > Crepidodera aurea. Next base: position 23,549,898 of record OX439472.1, on the reverse strand, counting down.
CGTATTTGACATTATTTGAAGGAAATAGTCCATCGTCAAAGTGGAGTTTCAGTTAGATAACCAAAATAAAACACCAAGTCGTCTCCACACATATAATTAGAAAATATTTAAACCCTCAAGGGGAAAGTTGAACAGTTTAAGGTCAAAAAGCTATAACCGTTATACAGGGTGCGCCAATTATTTCCACTCGATCTCTAGCACCGAAACTAAAAGAGATATCAACAAGATTTTTTGTAGTGGTAGACAGTGTCACTCGGACTACAATTTTAAAATATTTTGATGTATACAGGGTGGCTAATTTTTGTGGAATGAAAATTAATTTGGTTTTTTTAAATTGATATACGATTATGTCTTCTGATTCTACTTAATATTAGATTTACAGTTGACGTTGACAACTTATTCCTATTTTAAGCAGATTTAATGAAAAAACAGCACTTCAGAAATATTAGCACAAAAACCACATTTTTTAAAAAATTTCTCAAAAAAGCTACTATGATGTAAATGAAACATGCACCTATCACAATAATCATACAACATCTTCACCTGTTGCACAGGGTGTTTGCCGATGGCGTGCCAATAGTCTAGTTTTCAAATGGCAATAACTTAATTTTTTCAAATGGGACACCCTGTATATTTTTCTTCAGTTAGAAGCTCTCCCTAATACGCATTAAAAAATATAGGGTTTTGCACATCTAACTTTACTATTTACTTTAATAATTGACGTTAAGTGACAAACAACATATTTTACACAATTTTTAATAAGAAATCAAGTTACCTATGAAAATGACAGTATGTATATTTTGTTATGGCATTAATTGTCAACATAAAATGTTGTATTGTATCACGTCTACTATATTTAATCGGTATTGTGTATAAAAAATGGATTTTAATACGAATTATAGTGTTCAAGAAAATATTGATGATATGGATACTGGGTGAATGTCAAAAAAATGCGTTTCTTGCTAGTAGGGTCTATCGTCAAAGATACACAGAAAGATGTCATCCACAAAAGGATACTTTTGAGAATTTAAAGAATAGATTTGATAGAACAGGAACCGTCAAGTATGAAAAACATTCACGTGAAACTACAGCTGTTACTATTGACAACGAATATAAGGTAATGATCAGTATAGTTGAAGATCCCAATATAAGCACAAGGCAATTAAGCAATCAGTTAGATATTTCCAATACCACAATAAGACGCATAATAAAAAAGAATAAATATCACCCCTATCGTATCCAGCTTCACCAAGAATTGTTACCACGTGATTTAGCGCGTAGAGTGGAATACTGTAGATGGTTAATAAACAAGATAAATACAGAGCGTAACTTTTTAAACAAAGTTTTATTCTCCGACGAAGCCACGTTTCATAAGAACGGTTGTGTAAATAGATACAACTTCCATTATTATTCGGACCACAATGAACATTTATTTAGAACCACATCACAGTATCGATGGTCTTTGAATGTGTGGGCGGGAATAATAGGTGATTATGTAATTGGTCCCTATTTCTTTGATGGGACTGTAAATGGAGCCATATTTTTAGATTTTTTAGAACATGATTTTCGCAACTTATTGCAAAATGTGCCTCAAAATTATCGCAACGGAATGTGGTTTCAATTAGATGGTGCCACACCACATTACCTATTAGATGTTCGCAATTGGTTAAATAGGGAATTTCAGGATCGTTGGATAGGAAGGGGAGGACCTATAAATTGGCCTACTAGATCGCCTTGCCTTACACCTTGCGATTTTTTCTTGTGGGGTTTTATTAAAAATATTGTTTACAAAGAAGAGGTTACCACAAAAGAAAATATGAAAGAAAGAATTACTGCAGCATTTAGACAGGTGACCCCTGCAATGCTAAGAGATGTGCGTAAATCAATGAAGAAAAGGGCAAGAAAATGTATAAATGAAAATGGAAGACATTTTGAACACCTACTATAAATTTTAACTTTCACTATTGTAGTTTTCTTACGATTAAACTTTATAAAATTTTGTACTTATTAAAAATTGTGTAAAATATGTTGTTTGTCACTTAACGTCAATTATTAAAGTAAATAGTAAAGTTAGATGTGCAAAATCCTATATTTTTTTAATGCGTATTAGGAAGAGCTTCTAACTGAAGAAAAATATACAGGGTGTCCCATTTGAAAAAATTAAGTTATTGCCATTTGAAAACTATGGCATTGGCACGCCATCGGCAAACACCCTGTGCAACAGGTGAAGATGTTGTGTGATTATTGTGATAGGTGCATGTTTCATTTACGTCATAGTAGCTTTCTTGAGGATTTTTTTAAAAAATGTGGTTTTTGTGCTAATATTTCTGAAGTGTTGTTTTTTCATTAAATCTGCTTAAAATAGGAATAACTTGTCAACGCCGTGTCGGATTTACAAATACAAAAAACTACCGTAAATCTAATATTAAGTAGAATCAGAGGACATAATCGTATACAGGGTATTCAATTTAAAAAAAGCAAATTAATTTTCATTCCACAAAAATTAGCCACCCTGTATACATCAAAATATTTTAAAATTGTAGTGCGAGTGACACTGTCTACCCCTACAAAAAATCTTGTTGATATCTCTTTTAGTTTCGGTGCTAGAGATCGAATGGAAATAATTGGCTCACCCTGTATATACAACATGTTTTCAAATACGTATTCATTATCAGTACGATTAATAAACACAGGATTAAAAAAGCTAGAACAATAGAGAAACTTTGTTATGATTTAAAAAATACAATCTTTCATTTATGATGATAGTATGTCAAAAAGTAAAAGACAGAATGGTTACTTACTTGAGACGTAAAAATTTTAATTTTAATTTTCATTAACACCAAAAAGCTACACACACATACAGATCGAATTCAGATACCGAACAATTGGTTCAGTGAAAATAAATTTACCGATGTTGTAATACTGTTATTTAAAAAAAGCAATTTTCAACAATTCCTTTTCATCTGCAGTTCTATTTAAACCATCTAAAGTGAAATTTCATTAAAAAATAACCTCCAGTATAGCTCTTTATCTCCTTAACAGGATCGATTTTATTTCAGTTTACCTGAAAAGAAAACTTTGAAGATTTACCCTTTCTTTTTCACCTACAGATGGGAAATGACATACCGGATCCTATTGAACTCTTTGACAAAGGATTTTATCAAACGTCTGGTAACAATAAATCGAGAGCGTATACATTACGTGGATCTGCCAAAGTTTACTGATGATGCGGTGCCATTAAACTTTCTATATTAAAATGTAAAAGATGAGTATTAGATGTTTTTTGGCAGGTTGTTAAAATTTTGACAATTTGTTTATAAAACTCATTTGTATCCCAACTTTGCAAATTTTATTTACTTGGTGCTATAAATATCGGATATTATTTATATTGAATATAAAATTCGTGTTACTTAGAAAAGAATCATTTTTTTTCAAAATAAAAAAATTATATACTAAGAAATATTTAAAGAAGAAATACTTTACTCATAATAATTTATTATTCAACATTAATGTCATAAAAAACAACCTTAAAGCTTTTCAGATGTAGCATAATTTCTAGTAAATTTTAGTACATAAATTAATGTTTATAATTTGCCAAAATAACATGTTTTAACCCTAGATAGGTCGCACCTGAGAAGTACACTAACGCGGTCGCTGCGGGTCACCTAAACCCACTTTTACAAATTTCTAAAATTTTTATTTGTTCATCAAATTTAAAAAATTTTTTTAGTTTTTTTTTTAGCAATATTTAAAGAATAGAAACACATATTTTATAACTTTAAAATATTTTTATTAACAAAACAGTATCGTTTTAAAAATACTATAAAATAAATGGATTTTCTTACATCACCTAATAAACCATCTAGTTTTATGCTAAAAAAATTGAAATAAAAAAGAAAAAAATTTTACAGCGGTTTCTTGCAAGGTTGAAGATATATTTACAATATTTTTTTATGCATGCTAATGGGAAAAATTTTCGTTTTTATTTAGGTACAAAATAGTCCTAAAATAAGTGATAACATAAAAATATTTCTACTATTTATTGGTTTTAGTAACAAAATTTTAGTTATTTATGCAACAAATGTAAAAATTTGCACAACCACATGAGACAAAAAAGAGACTTTACACATGACTTGCATACAATATTTTTTCTACAACCTAAAGAGATAAAATAAAAATAAATTTTCTATGCGCCCTAGTATGTAAAGAGTTTCACTTTGAGCACCGGGGCATGACATTTTTTTACAAAAAATTTGACAGAAAGTTTGACATAAAATTAACATTTATCATGTCAAAATACTAAAATTTGTTTTTAATTTACGAACTAGGGCGTAAATAGTTTTATTTTAAGCACTAGGGCGTGAAGTAAAACTTTACACTATACAGTGAACTTAGAGTTAATAATTTACAAACGGTCGTACAAAAATGGAATTTCATACATTTTGAAGACAATTGCGACATACCAAGGTTCCGTGATTCCCACATATGTAGGTTTGACATTTTGGACATACATGGTAAGTTTTATTACCAGTTCTTGTGCATAACCCACATCTCTTTCTTTTCCTTGGACCTTCCTCTATAGGATTATCTTCAGGGACTGGTGCTTCATTTTCCTGAAGAATATGAACAATATTCACTCGAATGAGCTTGGGAAGATTCACAATTTGTAAGCGAGATCTCATAAAAGGAGAAACAAGTTCCTTGGCGAGATCTTTCAACCAGATTCGTCTAACTAACCTTTGCTCTTCTTGGTTGTTACAACTAGACACGACGAAGGCATTAACACCAACCACATTGAGAAGGTGGAAAAATGCTGTAAGAGGCCATCTATTTGTTTTTCTAGCTGTAGAATAAGTAGCACACATTTCATCGACTACATCTACTCCACCTTTGGTACTATTGTAAAATGTAATTATCTCTGGTTTTCGAGCATCTCCAGTGGTTTGGTCAATGGTCTTACTATGGTGCATCGTCGATAATAACAATACAACTTTACTTTTTTTTGGTACATATGATATTAGTGTTGTACCGTTCTTACCAAAACCAAAAAGTGAGGAGTTTAACTCCCTATCTTTGCTGCTTTTAAAGCAACCTGGAAGCTCAGTTTTATTTTTTCTGACGGTACCAACACTTGTAAGATTATGGTCCTGCAGTAGCTGATAAGCTAGGGGTACGCTGGTAAACCAGTTATCATAGGTGACATTCCTCCCACTGCGAGTTATTGGTGCTATTTGCCTCTTGACAACCTCGGCAGGTTTTTGGTCTAACACGTATGGACCTTGTGGCTGTTTACCTAAATATACTTCCATATTTAGTGTATAATAAAGATGGGCATCGACTAATGCAAACACTTTGATTCCATATCTCGCAGGTTTGCTTCTCATATACTGTCGAAAAGGACACCTGCCACGAAAAGCCCACAACATTTCATCTATGGTAGCATATTCGGATAATGAGTAGTTTTCTTGACACTTGCCTACAACATACTCAAATATTTCTCTCAACGGCGCTAATTTGTCTTCTGCAATTCTTTCACGGCGATCATTTTTATTATCAAAGCGAAGTACTCTAAGCAAAAATCGAAACCTCTGCTGCGACATTACACACCGGAAGATTTGTACACCAGTTCCATCATTACTCCATAATTCGTCAGTATGTAAATGAGACGATTTCAATACTCCAGCATAGTATAGAAGCCCAAATAAAGCTTTTACTTCTTCCAAAGTAGTAGTTTTCGCATCCCTTTCACGTTCATAGCTATCTTGAATCATGTCAAAATAAATGTTGGTGTAATTTACAATTTTTTGAAGAATCTCATCAGTAAAAAAACATTGCCAAGCTTTCAATGGAGTATTAGCTTGTCTAGCTGCTCCTTTGTTACCGGCTAAATGGGTCGTTACTATATTTCGCCGTCTAGTGCGCATTGACTGAGTAGGTTCTGCCATCTTCCACTTAGTTCCGTCTTTTCCTATATAGCTACCTCTGTAAGCCAATGGGATATCATCATCAGAAGTACTAGAATCGCTAGAGTCTTCACTATCAGCATCACTCTGATCCGTATCTGTATTCCTTTCTTGATCATCTCTTATTTCTTCTTGTGGATCAACATTACTCCCAACATCACTTTCGTCTCCTCCAACTTCTTCACTAGGTTCAGGGTCCAGGCCATAAAAAAAGCGAGAACGTATAGGAAGAGTTTGATCCATAATTAAAAAAATATAACTAGAAAAAAATATATAATCAAGTAAATAGTCAAATATTTGTAGAGGGTTAGTTATAAAGCATGGAAACACCGGAATTTATTTTATTTTTTTTTCGTTCATGAGATATTCGGTGTTTCTATACTGTATACTAACCCTGTATAAAGAAAAATCCATTAATGTACACAAATTATCATAAATGTATAAAAAAATACTTACATAAATGACAAAAAAATAGCTGAACTGATAACTAAAACAAACACTTAAAAGTAGTCTAAAAAGGTCGCTGCGTCTCAAGATGACCCGCAAATATCTCTAGTTGATTAAGGGCAAACTCAAACTAAATGACGGTTCCTGAAATATTTAGGTAGATGATATCTAGGAAGGTACTGAAGGATAGAATTACGCATCTTAAGTGGTAAGGGTAGGGCAAACTAAATCATTACTGCGCGGGTCATGATGACACGCAGACACCGGTCCCGGGTTAATGAAATAATAATTTTGAATTTAACCGGAGATAAAGTTAATATGAATTGGAGTGCTCTAGGATTAATCCTTTAGTTCCATCTTCGTCTGACAAAGTTTGTAAATATTACAAATGTTTTTTAACCGTAAATGAAGATAAACAAACTAAAACAAACAAAATCAACTCATGAAAAGGTTGAAGTTTGTCGAAATAATATGAGAGTAGTCCCAGAGGTACCTAACCTAACATATAAAAGGAGAAAATATTTGAGAAAAAATATCTTTATTTTTGTAGTTTCCTTTTAGCTTAATATACTTTTTCAGTGATGTTCAAGAGATTCTATATCCTGTTTATAGTGAGAATCATAGAACTCCCAGTAATCGGAGACTCAACCTCTTCATTGTTGGCAAATCTATTACCGCCATTTTTTCAAATTTGGCTACAGACAAAACTGCTTCTCAATATTTTACTGTTATAAATGATGTTTCTTTTTAATACAATTATGAGGTAAATAAAATATTCGTTTTCCTTAATGATTGACAAATTATCACTATAACCGACATTACCAATTTCATATACTTCAGATGGAGCCTTAATAATACTAGCTGAACTAATTTTTTTAAATCCTTACTCCTTACTCCTTACATAATCATTTTCGAAATTCACTCTTTCATCCTCCAGCCTTTCTAGATTTTTGAGCATCTAAGCTCAATGCTTTAATCTGATATGTGTCAAATTCAATATAAGCAGACTCGAGCTTTTCTAATCTATGTGCAATTTCTCCCTTTGTAATAGTATTGATATCTACCACGTTATACCAATTAGCGTTATAACAGCCTTTGCTCTTCCTCTTTTAGCAATTAAATCTGCAATGGCTTCCATGGTAGTAAAAACTCACAATAAATAGAGTAAAATACAAAATAAACTAGATTCTAATATTTTAACTACTTAATTATGCAAAACAAGGTTACAAATAAATACAAGAGCATTGGTCTTTCCAATACAATTAAAAGTAAATGCTTTCAACACAGCATTATAACTTGTAATATTAAATATGCCTACAATTTACAAATAAAGATCGATGCAAATTGCACAATACAAAATTACCATACGTTTGGTGAAGCATCTTTGAAAATGCCAATGAAACAATTAAAAAAATCTAGAAATATGCTCACAACATATATTGACCAATTGAAGGGACTCACAAATATCTCCAATTTGACGATCTATCGTTACTCTTCTACGTCTAGTGCAGCGATTTCAAACATCCGGCTCCGAAGGACCACATGTGGAGTTTCTTGGGACGATTTCAGTATTTTGATCGTGAACCACGAAACGTAGAAAAAGCTATGTAGAAAAATATATTTATCCCCCAGCTGGAAACTAGCTCCACTTTAATATTGGTTGGACTGAGGCTTTTGAAATGAAAGTATCAGATAACAATGCCCAATTTTTTCCCTATTTGCAAATCCACTGAAAGCATTCAGTATTGATGGCTGCTGAACAAATACTGAATAACGTAGTGTTGTCAAACTTTATAAGGTTGGTACCTTTTACCATTTCTAACAACCGTCAGGTTGGCTACTTATGGGACTACCCTCGTATAACAAGTAAGAGATAATAAGGTTGGAGCCAAATTTTTTTTGGATATATTACTTTTAATACTCAACCAGCTTGTCACCTGAGATTTATGTGACTTTATATAATTTTTGCGCAAAAGCTGCGGTATACATTTTTAAATTATTCAGGTTATATATTCCATGCATAATTAAACAAACTCCGAATTTAGAAAAAAAATCTCCTGGGCTCCTAGCCGTTTGGAAGGAATTAAAAATGCCAGTCACACATGTTACAGAGCATTTGTTATTCAGGTCGTACAAGGGCTATTTAATCTTACAAAGGGGGTGTAAAATGTAAAACGCGAAAAGTGTACGCGATGGGCAAATATGTTTGTTTCCTGATTTAAGACCAAAACGTATTGATTTCAGCAAATCCTCTTTAAGACCTAATTATTTGGAAATAGTTGTAGTTCTTATAATTACAAATATCGATTTTATTAGATTATATAATTTTGATACAGTCCATAACATATTCAGATTTAAAATAAAAATTTCCTGTGAAGTATGACTCCTGTTATTACATGTAAACGTCTTATACTTATTTATAATTTTTTGCTCGACAGATGTTATTATCGGCGTCCGCTATGATTTTTAAAGAGAAATGAACCTGTTGTGCCAAAACTGTCATACAGATTTTTAAATAATTAAAGATCTGGTTGGTTCCTGTTTGGATATATCTTTTGTAATTCCTGGCAGTGGCGAGAGCAAAGAAAATCACTTAAATATATATATTATGTGGATGCACGGTGGGCTTGAACATGATTTAAATGCGAAGTTCTAGCACCACCGAGTTTCTTTCGGCATTCGATTCCCGGAGTCATAAGAAGGCTGGAAAAAAAATTCCACCGCAAGCCTTAGAGCCGATTTTGAAAAAATCGACTTTTTTCAATGAATAATGCAAAGATAGAAAAATAGGCATTTTTGGACTTGGAACACTCTCAATTTGGTAAGAATGTGATATCCAATGGAAGATCAAAGACAGACAAACCTTTTCCTTGATCCACACCAAAAAAAACTCGCACGCACTTTTTGACGGGAAAAAGGAATAAATTGAAATTTTGATCATTAAACTAATAATTTTAATGAAAAAAATGTTTAAATAATGATTGTACAAGAATGAATAGTTCGATAATTGTGAATTAATGTCTGAAGTAAAGAACAGTAATACAGAAAACGAAATTCTTGGCTTTTTAAACAAATCAACTATTGAGTCACAAGTTATAAATGAACACTATTATATTCTCGGAGTGCGGTCAGTAATTTACTTCCATAATGTGGATGACATTTTTTTACTTTAAATTTGTCCCACGTTATCCCAAAGTCATGGTGGACAGATTCCATGGCCCGCTCGCTAAAAAACCCCAACCCTTGTTTTGTTTTAGCGCAAAACTCTGGTACATGGAAAAACGCACCATGGACCTTTGGAGTAACACTGATCCGTAGATCTAGATAACTTCTTTTAAATCTGTCTATTGCTTATCTGTAGTTAGGTTCCAGAGTTATTGAAAAAATTTCGTCACTGCTCGAAATTCTCGGAAACATTTAACATAATTCAGACAACCAGGCCTGCATTTTTTGCACTTGTTGCTCCTCTTCTTTTTGTTCTTGTCATTTTTTTTTGGTAAAGTTATATGGACCTGGATCTCGTATCAATTCACACAATGTGCACTGCACAGCGTTTGAGTTTTTGCCTGAGTATTCTTCTCCAAAATTTTGAACTTTGTATAGTCCGGCAGAGCTGTTTTCTCGATAGTTTCACACTTCACTGACCGATATACGATAATTTTGCAAGCGCTACATAAAACATTGGGAAAACGTTCATCATGTTTAGCATAATTCACACATTTTTTTAAATTCACACATAAAGCACCACTGATTTTGACCATTTGATTCTTCTTCTGCAGACAGAGAAAACATATGCGCGCCCGATTTTCTTGGTGGGTCCCTGCATGATCCTTTGATCTTCTGTCCATACTTTCACAAGAAATTCACAATTTCGAAGAGATCAATTACAACTTCACCTCGAAGGGTCGAAGACTATCTGAAGTTTTAACTAATTGCACAAAACGTAGACAAAGAATCGGAGGTGGGGGTTGGTGATAGTTCGATGACCCCGCAAATCAGACAAGGATGGAAATAAAGGATATGATTCTCGCTTGTTGACATACTATCGCAAAACTCATTCGAATGAAAGATCATTCTTTCAAATTTTTTCTATGTTAACCTGTTTCTGAGAATCCTCAAAGAGTATCTCCGGTCTTAGTAAAAGGAGCAATCTCAAAACTATGCTTTGTAAATGTTTGTGTGCTAGTGTAAAACTGATAGGAAAACATCATTTATGCCAAAGTGGGGATGTTTGGCAACTAGAAGTGAGCAAAAGGTACAAAAATCTCGAAATCTCGAACACTGAATCTTTCCTCGTGAAAAAATGCGTTTTTTTCGAAAACGGCTCTAAGGTTTACGGTGGATTTTTTTCCCTAGCCTTCTTATGACTCCAGGAATCGAATGCCGAAAGAAAATCGGTGGTGCTAAAACTTCGCATTTAAATCATGTTCAAGCCCACCGTGGATGGTAAATAGGTTAACCGGACACCGTGGCCTAGTTGGTTAAGGCCTCGGTCTTTATACTAGGCCAGTGTTCGGTTCGTAGGTTCGATCCCTGCGAAACTCAAGTGGAATTAAAAGTCAGATAAGACTTTGGCAAGTGCAAAAAGGTATTTGTGTCATACGCAGTTACATTCACGCCGGTAAACAGGCCGGATGAGATCGGATCTCTCGTGGAACTGATAGGGGTTGGTGGCACATTTACACACTTGTTAGTCGGTAGATCACCTGCATGACAAAGGCATAGTCCTGGGTTTAAGGTGATTGAGGACCGTGGTACGGAGCCCACGATAAGCTGTAGGTCCCGTCCAGATTAGCCTTAGTTGCAGCAAGAAGACGTTAAAATTAAGCAAGCAAGCAGCAAGTTAAATAGGTTCTCGCTGTTTTCCAACAGATGACGTTTTCAGAACTCTGCGTACGTGTAGTTTAAGATTGTAAGGCATCTATAAGGAAGTCCTATAAGCAAGCTTTAAATTCAGTGAATGTTAATTCGTCGAAGCTTAAAATACTTTTCTTTTCGTAGTGTTAAACATGTCATAATTGGTGCCAAAAAGAGAGTGTCTTTTACTGCACTACTTTATTCAAAATTATTCTTCAGTTGAAGTATATAGAATTGTTGTTGAGACTTACGGCAAACATGCTCTGTCCAAAAGAACATGCAGAGATTGGTTTAGTCGCATAAAAAATAATGCTTTTCATGTTGAAGATAAATAACGCTCTGGTGCACCGAAAAAGTTTGCTATACTTTCGACTTTCAGTGTGTTTTCAATTCCATTTTATAGACTTTGAAACATAGACTTTTAAAAATAAATTCTTTTATCGGTCTGTCTGTAAAACAAATTGTTTGAAAAGGTTTCCAGAATATTATAACCTTTGACATCTGTTTTTGACGCCTCAAAAAAATGCCTAAGATAGATACACTTCTAAAGTGCTTATAAATAAAAAATAAAATGGCAAGATACGAACAACACACTATTAATGTTTTATCGTTTTACTTATCGTGACGTTATAGCCGGAAGGTCGGTAACGTCAGAACTGGAGCAGATAATTTAAAATATAGACGTTCGATGACTTAACCAAATATTTTGATGCTAAGAAATAAAGAATTCCCTTGTGTCACAATTTGGTTTCACGGAAAAATATGTATATTAGCGGTCATAGGTTTTATTGATTTATGGGATAACAATTATTGCATATCACCATCTGGACCTATAAAATTTTTTGATTTTACCACGTATTTTGTATAACGATAAGAAACATTTACATTTTTCATTTAAAAAAAAGTCACGATGTTCTTCGCCAAAACGATATTTGCCCGAAAATTTATTAAATTTAACAAACCGAGTTTCAATATTAAGTCTAGCATAGACATATTTAACTCGGAAAAAGATGATTAAAACCAAAACTATTACACATATTTTTAGCACCTTTTGACAAGTGTCCAATATTTACCTAAATCCATGATTTCTGATATTGAATTGGCAACGTTGTATTTTCAACTTTGAATTTATGAGATGGCTCTCATTTGACAAGCAAATTATTTATGTCCGTCAAATGAACCCTTTTCCTTTTTTTTATATTTTTCAGGTTTATTTTGGTTATAAATTGCTACCTGGGCATTTGTCGAAAAGTTATGTATGCGTTTGTATTGGAAAAATATGTTAAATAATCGTTTCAACGCACTGAATTTGTTTGTCTTGGGAGTGAGAATCCAAACATATATTTTTTCAAAAAAAAAATGTGAAAAATATTTTTCCGCGCAAAAATTTCTATTTGCTACATTGATTTATCATGTTTTATAGCATCTGTGAAAATTACATGAAAATTCCAGCCGGCCCCATATTCTTAATGTTTACCCAGATATGTGCGTGTCAGTAGTTGTCAAAATTTGTAGGTTATTATGGAATCTTCTATTGCATTGTAAAAAGCGGCAAATTTAAAATTGAATTCTTTCAGATTGATACGCCAGAAATTAAATAAAGTCAAACCTTGACGTTGATATTTACAAAAATAGGTTATTTTCTTATCACGATTTTCCATTATCCCTCCACGAACGTTCTCGCCGGCCACTATTAGACCAACATTATATGTACCGCGACTACGTTACTGAACACCCCTCGCACAAAAATATGATATGATTTCCATCGATCATCGATGATTGACAATTAACTACTTTTGACAATGCCAAAAACTGACAAATTAAACTTCTAATGGAAATAAAACCACTTATTTTAAAGAAAAAGGGGGCTTTAATTGAGGTTTCGACTTTCTTGAATGAAAGTCGTTTTCAAAATGACATAACAAAATATATAATAATAAATTTACTATAGAAACAGTTTCTATTATCTCTGTGTTGTCTGCGATTGCTAGGAAATAAACTGAAAGCTTAACTTTTCTTGTAAATATCTCGGTAGATCGAATTTTCACAGACATGAGACCTGCATTTTTGGCATTTTTAGATAGGAATTAGTCTACCCTGAACGTATCATTGAATTCTTACGAGTGGATTTTGAGATTCTCCGGACACACATACACACATACATACAAACCTTGCTCGTTTAATAGTATTTGATTTACAGAAGACAATAGCATATTATAACATTTAATGAATATGACCAAAATAAAAACAGTTTGCTTCCTTTCGCAAATAATTCCAATTTTTCTTTATTTATAAAATAAGTAATTTCTTTGTTTACATCTTACCTACTCCTTCGAGAAATTTATAAAATTGTCGAACATGAATGTTACGTCTCGCATGTTAAATGTGATAAAGTAGCGATTGAACACAGAGTATCGATTGGCTTCTAATGTTGGAATTGAAACGTTTTCTCTTTTCCATTTACAAAGCGAGCTTTCAATTTTTCCCATTTATTTTGCTCAATTGAAAAATGTAGATGTTCCTACTGGGACACACATTTCATATGTTATTCTGGTATTATTTTTAAAATGGTGGTATGTTTGACGTTATAAAAAATTCCGTAATATTTTGTGCTTATTGAAGAAGTTCTTTTTTTATGAATATGTTAATTAATTATTAATACGAAAACGCGTATTACATTTTGTTTTTGGAATGCAACATAGACTGTACCCATCATCCATTTAGTAAATACTTAAAAATTAGTAAAACTATTATAAAAAAACTTCACGTACGAATGCCCGACTTGTGGAATTTCTTTTCCGTCTTCATTGGAATGGAGACTCCAACATCATTTCTCCTTCCCCTGCCAATTTTTCCAGACCGGTCCTCAAGTATCAACATACGGTTTATTTGAAGTTGTGGCCAATTCAGGAATTTCCTTTCTGGGTTTACTGAAATGAAAACTGCCTCATCCTTGCACCTCCACCTCCCAATTTTTCGCTGCCGATCCACAAGTATCATTTTACATTTTGTTTCCTCTTGCCTATTTTTGGGCGGCGAGGTTTGGGATTGTGTCCAGGTAAGGAATTTCCTATCTGGGTTTATTGGAATAGAAACTTCCACATCCTTTCACCATCCTTTCCCAATTTTTCGCTGTTGATACTCAAGTATCATATATCCTTTGATTTTCTCCTGTTTCGGCGTCGACGCTTTGGGTTTTAACTAGTCGGAAAATTTCCTTTCCGGGTTTATTAGAATGGAAACTCCCCCATTCTTTCACATCCTCTGCCAATTTTTCGGTGTCGGTCTTCAAGTATCATCTTAAGTTTTACCTTTAGGTATTGCTTTTTTTCTCCATATGTCATCTTCTGGAGTCTGTCTTTGATATTCGTGTGGTGTGTCGGTACCTAGGCCACCGCCCGAGGTTGGATATTTGGGGGCACCACAAGGAATCTCCTGGTGGCCTTGTTGTCAGTAGTTCAGTCCTAGGTGAGTCGTCTTCTTTTTCCTAAAACAGAAATTTTATTAGTGATATACTTATCTGGGTAATTTATCTTTATTATTGCAGCATCATTTGCGCAATGAATTTTTTGTTAGCGGTTAGGGTAGGTTAGATTAGGTCAATGATGGATTAATAACATGTTCACATACCTATCACTGTTCCTATCAAACCCATACCTCAGGTCTAATCCTCATTTCCTTCCAGTGTGACTGAAGATTTACAGAAATCCTAATAGTTCATTGGTGAGTCGGAAAAAACCTCGAAAAACCCAAATAATTTTTGACACCCCCAAAGTATCCCCCCCCCCCATTTTTAAGGATGCTGAACAGGATGACGGGGTTAAATTTCTTTTTGAGATGACCCTCACCCCTCAAACGGCCAAAAACCACACCCGAAAGTGTGACAAACTTGTTTTTAGCTATAACGCGATGGTAATGTTGGATCTTCTCGCTGACTCTACTCCACCCCTCCAAATGGGGAAAAACCATCCTCAAAAGGGTGAAAAATATTTTTCTCTATCAACTGGGATGGAGTCGACTTGGGGAGAAGATCCATCATCATAGCGTTCAGCATCCTTTCGGGGGTGGTTTGTGGCCATTTAAAGTGTTGGGTCAACTCTAAAAGAATTTTAACCACCGCCATCATGTTTAGCATCCTCGAAAATGAGAGAATGAGAAAAATTATTTGTATGTTCGTCCGACTCCCAGTATGCACTATATAGCCGCTCAATCCTAGCGTAAAGGATGAAAAGCATGTCTTTTCTTTTCTTAAAATAACAGTATAACAGTTTTTTGTTTTTTTTTTGTATAGTGGCTTTTAAATATGGTAGTGTCTCACTTACTGTACAAAAACAAACAAAATGTAATACGCTTTTGCGTGTATGAAAAAGGACGAAGGCTCTAATTCCCAACTACCATATTTTACATAATAACCGAAGTTTCCGTAGCAACTAAATGTTCATGTCGACCAATGGCTTCCTAACAATTCCAAATAATTTTCTAAGCCATTTGACCGTATAATTAACAACGTTCTAGAAATTACGTTGCTCTGGAACAACTTTCATGAGAACAATAACGTTGAATGCTATTAACATTTGTACTAATATTAGGAGCTGTTATTCCGGAGTGAAGCAAATAAATATAAGAATCTGTAAATTTTTATAGAATAAAGAGGAATGTCGAAATACGTAAAAAAAATTCAACGTATTTCTATAAACTTTTTATTGAAATGTTTAACAAGGAGTCTACGTATTAGTAGTCATTAAGAAACTGTCGGAATCACAAAAGAAAAACACATTTTTTTCCTGTTTCAATTTTGATTATACATTATTTTTTATAATAAAACCAATTACTTACGGTTTATGTCTAATATATTAAATAAGTATTTATTCCCACGTAACTAACATGAAAAATTCCTTAAATTGCACAAAGAATCCTATTTCACCACAGATACTGCCAGAGCCATCTATATCAACAGCCATAAACCTTCCTAAATTTTCTATGAATTTCGCCAATTTTAACCCAGGCGGCGCTACGTGTTTCAAATTCTAGAGTTTCCTACTCCCGGTCCCGGAAAAATTGATTGCGCTGCTATCCCGGACGAATCCTGGAATTGTTCAAGCGGTTGCTTTCCAGAATTACAGAAATCTACGTGCTTTTATGTTCCAAATATTCAGTGTTGCCATTGTTCCTGTTTTTTCATTAAAACTCACTTTTTTTCCTGGAAAAGTGACAAAATAAATAATTTTGGATTTTTTGTCGTCGTCATTTCTCTTGCTTAAGTTAAATAACACAGAGATCATCAATGCTTTTAAAAATACGACTCGAGGGAGGACCAACCATTTAATTGCACGTATGTAAAGGAAAAAGGTTAAAAAAACAATTTGAAAAAAACGGGTGAATTCTATCACAATTGCGGCATCTCTGTCACATTTCGCTTTTCTACCTTCCTAACACTCTCACTCCTTACCTTGACATTACAAGAGCGGCACATACTTCACACTTATTACACCAGCCCCTTAATTAAATGGATTTACACAAGTTTTAGCTAATAACCGCAATCTAAATAACTAACGTAATTTCTAACTTTAATATAACTAAGTTAGGAACGTTCAAATGCCATCTGGTTTCGGGTAAAGTTTTTAATTTACATATATGTTGTGCATATCCAAATAAATTACTGAAGATTTTTCGAGATTTCTAGAGCATTTTATTTACTTTAAATAATAAAAATAATTGACGGATCTGTTTATTTTCGGCAACATCAATTGTGGAATAGTATCCATATTTTTAATTCTCAACTTTGAATTGAGTAAAAGCCAGAGCTTTTACTCATATCAGAATATGATTTTAAGTGTGCAAACCACTTTTCTACCATTTGTCATCAATCCATTGACTCGCTCGAACGGTATTTTTTCACTTTAGAAAGCAATGTTTTATCAATACACAAATTCTTTCAAAAATTACAAAAGTAGCGTCACTAAAACCATTATAACTTCTGAACTAAACATCATGTTGTTATGAAATATCGAAGCATTCAATTTTATTCAAAGACAAGTTCCAAACACTAGTTTAAAAAAATTAGTGGTCAAACAAACAAACAAATATTTTTCAGGTCTGGTCGAAATCACCCTGTAAAAACAGCGATTCTCCACAAAAAAAAACAAATACACTTAAAAGTCAAGTTGTTTTCCTACTTCTCTTTGTTCCTCGAGATTGGTCTTTAATAACAGCTATTTCAAGAAGTTTCTCTGACCCGAAGTTCTGCAACACATTTTCGAGATGATTATTAATTTTTCCTTCAAAAATTTCTACTCTCTACTTTTTTTTTATTTTTCTTGTCTTCGACATAGATGAACCGTTTGTGAGATTTTGTTTCTAGAAGTCTGGCAACATCCCGTCACATCTGGAATGAGTTGAAGTAAAAACGTGTGGCCGATATTGAATTCCTTCGGTACGTTTGAATTTCAAACATTCCTCTAAACGGCAGACATAACTTTCTTTTCTATTTGCGTAAATCTAACAATGCAATTTCCTCTGTTTCGATTGCTTCAGTTCAATAAACGAAAAACGTGAGGGAATTTTTGAAAGTTGTTTGATATTTATATTTTTGTAGGTTTCTATTTATAGAATTTTTATTGATACAAACATATTGTTACACAAAAAGAGGTCGTTTTTAAAATTATCTACAGGTTGGTGAACAGTAAAAATATATTGAATTAAATTTGTATTTATATCAGTACACATCCTATCTAAAATTAAAAGTATTAGTGTTTAACTTTAACTGAATTATTTCTTTTATAGATCTTTTTAAAAAAAATGATTTTAGGCAGTCAATGTGTTTGTTTTATTAAAGATGAAATTTATTATGATTATGTTCAATAGCATGTATATATTCTTATTCTCTTTTTGTGTCTTATGCTCTCTAATTCTATTTTTGAGGTACTCGCTGGGTTGCCCTATATCT
Organism: Crepidodera aurea; assembly: GCA_949320105.2. NCBI lineage: Eukaryota > Metazoa > Arthropoda > Insecta > Coleoptera > Chrysomelidae > Crepidodera > Crepidodera aurea. Next base: position 23,531,685 of record OX439472.1, on the reverse strand, counting down.
TAATTTTGTAAATTTCTTTGGTTTTTATTTAAGTTTAGTAAAGAACTTTTTCACTGCGGTACTGTCTGGTTTCTCTTGTGGTACTATTGTTGGTTATTTCATTAATAAAAGATCTTACAGACTTCATAAAAACATTAAATATCTTAAAAACCACAAGATTTTCGGTATGTAAAGGTTATACGTTTTTTACTTGAAAATTGTTAAGCAATTCAAAAAAAATAAAAATAGCTTCAAATACCATGGGCTTAGAAAATGGTTGGTAAAATGAGATATACTCTTCTAACTGCACGCCACTGGATCTAGATATGAAACATGATTTTTTACTAAAATATGTATTTTTACATTTAAAAACGACCTGCTAAATTTCAAATTAATATATTAATCCGTTTTAAAGTTTTTAAATAAAAACATTTATTTTTTTTAAACTTTAACGCCCTGTATTTCGAAAAGTAATCGAGTTGGACCCCTCATTCCTTATATCATTTTGTCCAATTTTACAAGAGGCATCTACAGCCAGGCGTTGTAAGTGTCATTTGGAAACACCCTGTATATTATAGAAACTGCGGTTGTCACGTTATGAAAGATAATGTTAAATATTTTATAAAATAGGTAACTATTTTATTGTTTTAAAAATATTTGGAGGTACTTGTATTTCGAGTGTATAAGAAACAAATTTACGTAAATAACTTTAGAAACATTTTAATTCAATGGCCTGACTCTGAAATTTTAAGTTATAGTATTAAATGTCTCCGAATTTTATGCTATAACATTGTAGTAAATTGAGTTTAAAAATGTTTTTCTTGATTTTTCCTTCCACGAAAAACAAAGTTGAAAAAGCTGAAACTTTTAGTAGAAAACCAAATAAGTACAAATCTTCAAAAAACGTGAAACTGTTTCAAATTTGCTGGAAAAATTGCTGAACAATTCCATGTATTTAATACTTTCTTTAACGTTAACTGCTAATGAAATGGGAAGTTTTGAGTCCGCACGTAAAAAGTCAATAATGGCTAATGTTTTTAAATTAAAAATCAGTGCTCCCAACAACTGGCTTCTATAATTGTATTTGTACATAATCCCTGTTAATTTTATTTTTGAAACTTGTATAGTTATTTTATTTTTGGGTTAAAATATGAAAAAACGTCTTGTAAATTTCTGTAATCTTGTTATGTCTGCAAGATACAAAAAATCTTGATACTTTACCTTTTTTTTTTAAATTATGGCAAAAATTGTATTTTGACTAAATTAAATTAACCGTGCAAAATCCACGGGTCTCTGATCATTTAAGGAAATTCCATAAATATTTACGAACTTGTTACTGATCGCTACGAAGGTTTTCGTAGCCTTGGGTGGAAAAGTTCAATTCCAGTTATAATAAAGCGCAACCATGATTTGTATGCTGACAGGCGGTGCCACCGTACCTTGAATTATTTCTACATACAATTAATGTAGTTCTTTAAAAATATGTCATGAAATTAATGTAAAATGAATGTTAAATAGTGTGTTATGGCAGTGAAAGGATTCAAAGAAGACCTAAAAGAGGATGTGTTATATATTATTGCAGTATTGCTGATTTGCTTGTCGATTTTTGTCCATAATATAACAATATAACACCAGTCCGAGTAAAGAAAAAAGTAATTCCAATATAAAATTGGAATTGGTGTACTTAAATATTTGATTCAAAATACACTTTTTCTTGCATGGGATCCTGTGTACATCTTCAACTGTGATTTCACTTTCAGTTATATTTTTCACGTCCTGAGCTTACAATAATTATAATTCCTTCCTAATTGATTCTGATTCTTTCCACATTTCTATATTTTCCATATTTTTTTGAACGGAACTGACTTGAAACTACTTATAATACTAATTATTATCATATCTTGTATAATTGTCGTGATCTGTTTCTATGGTAAATTTTTAATTATAATATCACTGTCAATTTTTTAAAAACGACTTTTGATATACGTCGAATCGTCAAGAGATTAAACGTATTTTTTTTTATATAAGAAGTGGTTTTATTATCCTTAGAGAAAATTCCATAAGGGATTACTATGTCTAAGAAATACGATTTTCCTGAACTGAGTCCATAATTAGTTTTCAGAAAACATTTTTTGCATTTATATGCAAATTGGGTTGGCTTTTATTTTTCTCTCTTTGATTAGAATTATTTGTGGGGTTTTGACAAACGATACTCTGTATTTCTCGACTTCCAAATAAAAACAGTAAAACAACTATCTTTATTTTTGAAATAAATTACAATTTTGAGAACCACTCTTAATGACAATACCGTAAACATAGCTAACTTGTTCTTCAAGTAAAATATTTGATTTATACAAACATTAAAAACCTAATTATTGAAAAAATGCTTTATTTAGATAAATTAGTCTAGAATGACAAAACGTGCAAGAATTCTTTCCTCGTCGCAGTTAAGATAATGTAAGGTTAATCATGTTTCAGACGAAAATAATAATTTTTCTGAATCTTCTTTTGGAGAAGTGTCATATTCACTGAACTTACATCAATACAAAATGAACATAAAATGGTAGGACTCAAAAATATTATCTTAATATACCGAATTGGCAAGCAGTTGCTCATTTTTGGTCCTGGCTTAATGTTTCGTAAATTACTGGAATAAAAACTTATATTCTCCTTCAACTGGTAAAGATATGAAAGGCAGAATTGCTAGGAAAATTAATAATATTGTCGAATAATGAACCTAAATAACGTGATGGATTTTGTTTTCGTCAGATAGTAATTCTAACAACGTCTTGCAATTTTGGCAAGATTACAAAAACGCCAAGCTAGAAATATGCGAGATGCTCCACCGAATTTCTGAATATCAAACGATTATGTTAAATCTAATGAAGGAAAACAAATCGAAAAGATAAATCACAATAATATTATCTTTGGGGATAAAACTGTTTGTTTCTTTATCGCGAACAAGATGAAGAAAGAAAAATAAAAAATGAAAATAAATATATTTAATAAATCCGCATTAGCTTTTTTCTGTTTTCTCAGTATAATTGAACGAATAAATACAATTAACGTGCAATTTTGTTTTGAACTATTGGGGGTCTCTTAAATCTCTTGCGTCTCTCGCTTTATAGGAAGAGACTACAAGTTGGTTGCGTCATATTGAAAATGTCAAATTTTCAAATTTGCACTAAATAGATAATATTGTTTGCTGGTGCCTTTATCGTCGCGCGAATGCACCACGGAGCTTTTTCAAAGTCCTAATACTTTATTTTGAAATTTTTCTCTAGGTAAATGACACAGTTAGGTCTTTTAAATATCAAAACATCGATGCAATGAAAGAAATTGTGCTTAATGAAGTGATTTGAGCACCTTTGCAGCGGTTTCCCGGTACAGCCTTGTCTTGCTGACCTTTTAAACCCTGTTTGATTTTTTGCTTTCAATAATGTGGACTGTATGTGTAGGACGTACAAGAATTCTTTCCCCCGTCTCTCCAGTATTACCAATAAAACATCAGGAATTTCATAACACCTTTTATTTAAATTTCTTTAACGAAGAACAAGAACAACACATAAAAACAGGTAATAACATGTACTATAATTTAACTATAAATAACTAGTGTGATACCTCAACTAGTTGAGCAATTCACTGAAGTGAATGTTTAAAAAATGAATTGAAATTGAAGTTGCAAATATTCGATCACAACGATTTTGTGCGATCCGAACTGAACGGGGTGTTGAGCGATACTGAATAAGATTGATTTTGAAATTTGCAAATAATTGATCGCCGCGATTTGTGCGATCTGAACTGAACGGAGACTTGAGTGATACTGATTTAAATTGATTTGAAAATGTGCAAATGATCGATCGCCGCGATTTGTGCGATCTGGACTGAACGGAGACTTGAGTGGTACTGATAAATTACGAACAAGCGCGGCTTGCCGGTAGCAACGAAGCATCCAGAGACCAAAGAGCTGGATAAGAAAACTGTTTTTCGGCTGGCTAATATGCTAACCGTCGAAATCAAGGTTGAGTGTCTAGACTGTTTTTTTATTGTTATTTACCGCGTCGGCTTGTGCGAGGTGGCGTGTTTTCACGGCGTTGCCGGATTTATGCAATACTAATAATCGTTATGCAAATTACGATTTATGTTCAATTTTTGTTTGAAAATTGAACACTTAGCAATCGTCGTAATATGAAGAATGAAATTTGTAAATGTACTAACTAGTTTGTGACATTGTTAAACAAATCTTTTTCATTATACCTATCTAAAAACACTATATTTACATGCTTATTTAGCGCACCGAAAATAGGATTTTTTCGTGCGCATTTTACGGTGCGCTAGTGTCATTGGCTGCCTACTTATATGTCAAAATAAAATAATGTTATTGACAGTTCTCTAGAAATCGCAAATTGTTAAAAATAAATGTTTCTTAATAATCTGGTTTTCAGGTAGATATAATGAAAAATATCGTTCATTACACATCCAAAAATGCTTTTTTTTTGACACCTAATGAAATATACTATTTTTTAGTTTTTCTTTGAGTACTCATATATTTCCTATTTAAATTTACTATTTTACCAAAAAAAAAATATTTTGATTTATCTGTCCCTAATTATTCAGTAAACGCGAAAACTGCTAAATTAATAAGATACCCGCCGAAAACAATTAACGTTTATACAGGGCACCATTTGGACCAGCCTGTTTGCAAATACTATACAGGATGTCAATAAAGATTTTATTATTTTTGCAGACATAAAATAGAAATAAATTTATAAACACTCTGTTTATCTTTATAATTTTTAAGTGTCCCAAATTTATATTTATTCATACTGAACTTCTTGGTATATATTGTATCTACAGAGTGTGGCACGGTAGACGCGACGGTCCGTTGTGGCTATTCATGGATATGTGGTTTGATAAAGGCTACATTTTAAAATTATTTTGAATTATACAGGTTGTCCCAAAAACGGGTGGCGTATCAAAGTTATGTTATTTCTTATTATAATTGCATTTATAGATTATACGTTAAAACTAAGATAAACTTTCCTAAGTATTCCCTATACCTAAGCTTTTTACTTTTCGCGGTATTTTGATATTTCCAAAAATTGAAGCGCTTAGAAGAAAACCAATAACTTGGAGACCTATGGAATCAGCCATTTCCAATTTTAATTGAAAAAAATTTGACTAATAATTCAAAGCAATAATGTATTTAGAGTTGTTTAAAATTATACAAGGGGTCCAAAATGGGGCGATTCTCTAATGACATATTTAAACGACAATATCGTTCTTATTTTAAATAATAATAATATTTTATAATCAAATTCCATTACCTTTTAAAAATTATAAAGATCTAACATGCCTAAATCTATTAATTTTGTATTTTTATTTTTTTTAAATTTTACATTATTTTTCCACCGTAATGCCTAAATATAACACCCTGTATGTGATCAGCTTAGACTATGATCCGAAAAAATTACAGATGAATCCACTTTTCATAATAATGAATTAGTTGCCGTCATAACTTTCATTATTATGATACTCAAAACCAGCATTTGTTCCACACAATAGATCATCAGAACCGGTAGAACATTAATGTATACGGTAGAATTATAGGCTACCAAGTTATTGGCCCATATTTCTTTGATCGCCATTTTGATTGCAATTTTTAAGAAAAAGTTTCTGGGAACTGTTGGAAAATGTATCATTAGATATTAGACAAAAAATGATGTTGCAATAGTCTAAGCTGATCAAATACAAGGTGTTATATTTAGGCATTACGGTAGAAAATTAATGTAAAATTTAATAAAAATAAAAATAACTCCAAAATTAATAGATTTAGGCATAGTACATTATAACTTTTAAAAGTTAATGGAATTTGCTACATAATAGGATTATAAAATACGGGTGTCCTATTTAAAATAAGAACGATATTGCCATTTGAATGTGTCATTAGAGAATCGCCCCATTTTGGACGCACTGTATAATTTTAAATAACTCTAAATACATTATCGCTTTCAATTATGAGTCTAACTTTTTTTCAGTTAAAATTGGAATTGGCTGATTCTATAGGTCTCCAAATTATTGGTTTTTTTGTGTGCTTCCATTTTTAGAAATTTCAAAATATCTCGAAAACTAAAAAGCTTAGGTATAGGGAATACTTAAGGAAGTTTATCTTATTTTTAACGTATAATCTATATATAAATGCAATAAAATATAGTTATTTGGGACAACCTGTATAATTCAAAATAATTTTAAAATGTAGCCTTTATCAACCCACATATATGAATTATGAATAAACAAAATTTTCAAAATATTAACCGTTTAGCCACAACGGACCGTCGCTTTTACCGTGACACACTGTATATTCAAACATTAATAAAATCTATAAATCTTTACCTATATCTATTAGATATTTGCTAACTTTAACGGAAATATCTCTCATTAATGCTTCGATAATTATTTCTTGACAGAATTAAACTGAACAAACAGCCTTAATTGGAACCAGTATAACACGAAAGGCCTCTCAGACGGAATTTGTGGTCAAGAGTGCGGTAAGTTAGGTTGGCCTGTTACACGGACGGTCTCCAGGCAGCACATCGGATTGAAAATTGAGTCCGAAGGGTTGGTGGTTGATCCCTAGAGAGATGGATAAATTAAACGGGAGAATATGGTTTCTTTTTTTAGGTTAACCTACTTCACTTTTTCAAAATTTTAGAATAGTCAGTTAAGCTCAAAAATCGGTAAAAATTCCGAAACCTCAAAAACAGAACGGATTTGAAAAAAAATTATTGTTATTTTTACTGTTAGATTATTTGAAATCAAATGTTCTGGATGACGAAAGCAACTTTTTATTTTTTTCTATTGTTTAACTTGAATTTAAGTTTTATATTTCGACATAAAGAGTTTTTACGCCATTTTACACTACTTGACGCCTAGATTCCAGAAATCTAAAATTTTATGGTTAAGTTATGTTACATTTCTAACACTTGTTTGTTAGTTCCTTTGCTTTTTAGTGTAATCTATATTGCACTGATAGAACCGATCATCAATTCGCAACCCTCAAATTCAATGAAAAAGTTCTAATTACACTAGTGTAGTTTATCATAACTCAAAACTTTTTGTTTATTATTTTTGTATATTATACATGCTATTTTACTTCTTACGCTATACAAATGAAATGAAACGCATTTTTCTAAATTGTCTAGTTCCGTACTACACTTTCTAACACAAGATCCATTGACAATGGCAAACTATAAAATTATAAGTAAAACTATATTGTTGAGGGTTCTGGAATAAACCCTATGTTGTGCCAGTTTTCCAGGACGACCAATGTGTTATCGCCTTTTTAAACTGCATCGTGGTATTCTAAGTGGACTATATATCTTTGTCTTCCCCACTCCATGGACAAAAATAACTAACACTTTTATTTAACAATTTATTTTAAGTTAAATAAATAAATAAACAAAAACGTAACAAAGGATTACATTAACTGATAATCAATGAACAAATTATTATAAGTACCATATGTGCTTAACAAACACTAGCACATAGGTAAAGAATTAAAAAGACCGCATCAGTCAGAAAATATTTTGCGTGTGTTGTAAGTGAATGATAGATGGACACTGTTTTTGCTGTACTACGAAGCACTGAGTTTAGATTTGAATATAAAATGAACAATAAAGTGGACCGCCTGATACGCAGCTAAGTACCACTGTGAAACGAAATATTTTTACGTTGAGCTGTTGTCAACGGAGGGTCTAACTTGGTTCGCAGTTAGAGACGCACTGATTTGAAATCTGCGAAATTTTGTCGCTTCAAGTTTTTATCCCTGCCCGGATCGCGCAATTATTCTAGAAAGATTCGTTAGCGTGGGTTTTTTATATTGTCTAGACGAAACGGTTAGAACTGCGTCTTTAGATATGGCGTGATATTGTTATTGTAAAATAGAATAAAAAAACTATTTGTGGATGTCGCTTCCTGGTCTGAGTGCCGTTTGCAAATGTATTTTGGTGCGGCGTTGCCGGTTGCGACGTTGCCGGTTGAATGAGTTTATATGTTTAATTGTCTGAAAATTAAACATATATTTTTATTTTCTTTTTATATTCGAATAGACAATATTGTATGATAACGCGGAGGAGAAGTTTCTTTTTCGGACCCGGCAAACTCCATAATCGTCCGAAAAAGTAACAGTTCTCGTTCTTGTATCATAATAGTAGTTTATGCTCCAAGGACGAGAAGTGATTCTTTTTGGAGTTTGCCGGATTCGACTAACGTCTCAGCCGGCAAACCATAAAAGTCGAAAATAGTATATTGTGCAACAAGTTTTGAAATAGCACTTTTCACAAGCATGTGACGATTTGTGGCACGAGCCTGAAATGCGAGTGCCACAAGTAACAAAGTGTGAAAAGTGCTTTTTCACACGAGTTACACACTATACTTTTCCTACGGCTGCGACTTTATTATCATATATATTTTTTATTGGTACCTATTTATTGTTAGGTAAAGCAAATCTTATTTAAAACGACCAGAACTGATTTATGTTTTTATTTATAACCATATAGTTACATATTTACAACAATGAACAACAACAACAACAACAACAATGAACAAACAATTTTTATTCGCTTATTAATAGTCTTCACAGCTGTTTTATTTGAAATTGTAATTTACTGTTATGTTAGAACAGTTTTCAAAATTAATTGCAGGAAGGTCCTGCCCTTTCAACACATTTTCAGTAATTGATATGTTTGTTTTGTTTGAACAAGATGGCTCAGAATATTGAGAACTAAAAGGAAGCATTTCGTGTAGCTGGTTATCTGATTTGTCTGTTAAGCTTTCTTCTAAATTCTGTCCAGACCGTCCAGAAGGATTTATTGATCCGACAATTTTTTTGGAAATTTCAATTTTATTCTGTATGGAATCGTCTATGTATCCCTCAGCGACAGTGCTAGAACGGCATCCTCCATGGCGTTTAAGGGTTAGCAAATCACCACCTGCATTAACTAACATTGTTGCCGATGATCGACGAAAACAATGGCCAGTATATTCCTGGGGGTTTGGTAGTTTTAAAAAGGTTGCTATTTCTTTAGCCATATTTCCGATTTTATTAATTCCTACCACCTGCTTCGTGCATTTTCCATTTTTGTAGTTTAAGAAAAATCTTTTCTGTAATATTAGGAGGCCGCAGACTAGCATATTCTTTGCAAATATCATAAAATCTTTCTGTTATAGTAAAAGATCGAGGTATCTTATTTTTAGTTTGTTTGATTTTAACTAAGAAAGCAGACTTTAGTTGCATATCATCGATTTTTAACTGGTACAGTTCGTCTCGCCTACAAGCTCCGGATAAGCCAACAGCAACTACGGTCTAACAATTAAAAAACTTGATTAGATATTTTTATACCTCTAATAAATCTAACACTTACCCTAGTTAATAAATACATGTTATTTGGGGCCGTATTCAGAAATTTATGAAAATCTTCGGATGTTAGAATTCTTGATTTCTTTGGCACATAATTTTCTGCCTGTCTCTTCAGATAAGCAAGTAACTTATGATATTTCGAGATATCAGTACTGTGTTTGATGTTTATAGTGCTTTTCAACATAGAATAGTGCGAACACAATGGGGCCGTGTTATGCAAAAAGCGATGATATAAATGATTTTTAATGAGAACATAATGTTCCACTTGACAGATTTTGTGGGTTGGTAGCTTTTTGCATTATCGAAATAAGATTAAAACGATGTTTAAAACAAGTTGGTTAGTTTTGATACAAGTTTAAGTTTAGGGAATATGAAAATGGGTTGGTTGTTTTTTGCAGAGTAAAGAATACATGCTTTTTAGTTTAGTGGTCTTATAGACATAGTTTGAGTGAATTTGTGGGTTGGTCGCATTTTGCATAACATGGCCCAATGTTGAAGATTTATATTTTTGCGCTAATTCTTCAAAATAAACAAGCAGAATCTCTGATAACGAGTTTAGGTTTCGTTTATTTTTCCATTTTATGAATGTTTCATAAGAACTTTCATACCTCTCTTTGGAAATTAATGGTAAAAGATTTTGCGTGAGTTGGGAGGCCCTTTCAAGTATTTCTGGAGGAGTACAGTTAAATTCATCTTCTATCATCGTGTAACACTGCTTTTTTAAAATTTTGCAATAAATTTGACTTTATTTTAATGAGAAATGAGAACTGTCAGTAGTGACAGTGTCCGCATGCTAGATTTCATCTTGATTCATTGATATGTGTTGTTAATATGAGTTGTGTTGTCATTTTACTTTGCACATAGCGTGTATAAACGTTTACACACGCTGTTTGAAATTGACGTTTTTCAAGGGAAGTTGACAGAGCGTTTTTATGCATATTCTAAGCAGCCGTAGGAAAAGAAACTTCTCGTCCGCGTTATCATACAATATTTTTTATTCGAATATAAAAAATATTAATAAAATAAAGAAAAATTCTACCTAGTTCTACTTATAGTTTTGTAGTTTGCCAATGTCAATGGAGCTTTTGTTAGAAAGTGTAGTAGAATTTTAAAAAAACGCGTTTCATTGCATTTGTCTAGTGTAAGAAAAACAGATAAAAATAAATAAAAAATAAATAAATAAATAAAATATACACAATACTTTTGGAAGCAAAATAGCATGTAGAATTTATAAACACAAAGTTTTGAGTTATGATAAACTAAACCAGTGTTATTAGAACTTTTTCATTGAATTTGAAGGATGCGAATAGCTGATCGGTTCTGTCAGTGTAATATAGACTACACTAAAAAGCAATAGATCACAAGTGTAAAAAGTGTTAAATTCCGAACAAAAATTATAACTATTTTGACATTTTAACATAACCTACAAATATCACTTGATTTAAAAAAAAACACATATCACAGCGAGTAAATATGTTATTCCGATAATAAAATACACCAAATATTATCGAACACAACTATTAACTTAAAGCTAAAAAAAAAGGTAAGCCAAATACCTACATTTTACTTTACGGATAGTTCAGAGTTTACCGTCCGAAAGAGTACGAAAAAAGTCCTAGGCCGAAAAGTGCTTCTTCTTGTTATTGTGTACTGTATCGAATGTGACGTTTTTTGACATATACGAATAAAAACTATAATTATAGCTCTCATATGTAATAGAAGTCAGTTGAAAAAACGGTTTTCGCGTGAAATCTACAACAATATTTGATTTAGGTCAAAAGTGAAAAAACCATATCGCAGAAAACAATTTTTGGAATGTGGAATAAAATTAATTAATTTCCAAACTTGATATATTTCCATGTTGATTGTTTTAAATGTACATACGTTTGCATATTTATAAATAAAATTAGTTGATAATTATAACAACAAAAATAAAAAGCTTCCTAAGTAGAAATTTTTATTCGTATGAATTAAATCTCAAAATTGTAAATTCTATTTACCGCCTTTTTAGTCATGAATAGTTAACGAAACAAAAATATGCAAACATGAAAAAACTAAATTTAAAAACAGTATAGTTTCTTAAAGAAAATTGAGTTCGAAATGATAAATAATTCAAGAAGCAAAACGTATTAAAGTATACATTTTTCATGTTCGAGTTCCTCTTTATGTTTTTCAATTTAAGAAGGACTAAAAGCAGATAAAATCGAAAAGAATAATGATCATACATTTATTTTGCCAGGAAATTGAAAAGTCACCTTACCATTTTTATAGAATTTTAATCTCATTTTTGATATTCATCTGTACTTTTTACAAAGATGTTTTTGAGGGATACATCTGCCTCTCTTCAGATAAAATTAATTTTATTTTAATGAAAATATTGAAATGAAAAGAATTTTATTGCTTTTAGAGAATATTTATTGCTCAATGGCAAGTGGCATTCATTTAATAATAAATTATTTGGGTAAAATACGTAGTTAATAATATATTTTATTATTGCCATATCTCGCGTTTGTTATAAAAGCCTTAATTTTAAAGATGATCATTAAAAACGAAATAGTGTAATAAAGCTCGTAAAAGGGAAACTTTAATTTGGGTATTAGGAGTAAAGTGCAACGATGAGACGTTTAGCAGGAATAGAAATTAAATCAGTATTCAAAGAGACTGAACTATTTATTAGCATTCCCAAAAGCTCGCCGAAGAGATTGTCTTGAAACAGACAAAGCCAGTCTTGTGAAATAGTTTAGGTTCTAGTGAGATTTATTTGAAGAATTTACTATCACACATCGGATTGTCAATTTCGTAGTATTGAAGGTTGCTGTCAGTTTCAGTGTCAGGTACTGGATAGACTTTCTGAAAATTTGATTTTTATTTATTTCTTAACTATTCTTTATCTATAAATAAATATTATTATATTATTTAATGTAATCAAACAATTCACCTATTGTAATTATTGATTTACAGATAAATAAAAAAAAATGACATGAGTGACAGAATACCAGGCAACTTTATAACATTATCTCATGGCTGATATACTATTATATTGCTCAAATACTGTAAATTGTGTGTTTGAGTGTGTCTGTGCGTTTGTGTGTATGAAATAAAAATTTTACGATATAATATAATCACGTTTCATGTATCGCGGTCACCCTCTGACGTCGTTTAACCACTTGATATTAGCCGTAGATTCGTCCGTTTGAGCAATCCTTATACTGTAATTCTAGACATTCTTGCTATGACAATTCGACTTCTGGAGCATGAGTTATAGTTTATAACTCACGCAAATAACTCACCCTCTGTAGTTATTAGTATTGTTAATTGCATAAAATCAATTAAATAATAATTGTATAATTCAATAGGAGCAAATAAACAAAAAAATCGTGTGTTTATTACAGTTTAACTTGAAAACGTAGTTTCGGCTTGACAAGTCACCTTCATGTCTCAAATGGTAGAGCTTATCTATCTTTAATAGGCTGCTGTGATTTAGCCTACCCTATTAAGAAGTCGTTATAGTTGATTACATTGATTTTTTCAAAAGTATACCGTACCGAAAGATCGTTAGACGTTGTTTTTCAATTTTCTTAGTTCACATGGTTAACTTGAGAAACTTGATATATATTCAGAAAACAAAATTGTCCAGCTGCAAAATAAATATCCCATATTTCATTTAAAAAACTGAAATATGTTCTAAGTTTGGATTTATTTCACTATCCAGTAATATATTTTCTCACATTCAAAAGATGTTCACTTGAATAAACTTGACGTATTAATCAAAACAATAGAGAGAATGGAAAGTATGGGATTGTAACTATGAAAATTAAGATTCATTGCCAGTTAAACAGGCGTTATCCTAAATTTGTAAATTTAAATAAAGGGGTTTATATCTTGAAACGGTTAAAAGAATAAAAACAATTTTTGTTCTGGTTTTTTAAATGACTTCTGGTCACTACACATTTTTGTTATCTAAGAAAAAATGTCTAAATATTATATATTAAATCAATTAGCTAATAGTTATAGATTTTTAAAGTTAACTGATTCTTATTCTTAGTATGATAAATGAGTGGACTATATTATGTGGCTTTTATCTTTATTGATACATTAGAATTTCACTGACTGACTGAAGATTAAATTGATTTGCGGAAATTTATTCTCACTAATATTAATTTCTGAAGGCATGGAAGAAAATAAAGTCCTTTATATCTCACAAGTTATTTATTGAAGAGCGACCGGTTTCGGCGATCAAGATATCGCCATTGTTTAATTTTCAGATAATTAAACATGTAAACTCATATTCGTTTATTCGTTCAACCGGCAACGCCGCACCAAAATACGTTGGCGAGCGGCGTCAAACCAGGAAGCGGTGTCGACAAAGATAATTTTTTGCTCTATTTCACAATGATGGTATCAAGTCGTAAATCTAACCGTCTCGTCTAGACAATAGAAAAAATTTTACATGCTTGTTTACTCGGTTCACGCTAACGAACTTTCTAGAACAATTACGCAATCGGGAAGGGATACATTTGAAACCGATAAACTTCGCCGATTTTAAACTCAGTGCTCAGCGACGCTCCGAGGCCACAACAAGGCCTCGTTAAACCAGTGGGACTTAGCTGCAATCAAGCGGTCCATTTTTATTTTAAAAATATTTCTTCACAGTGGTACTTTGCTGCGTATCAGGCGGTCCACTGTATTTTTCATTTTATATTCAAATTTAAACTCAGTGTGTTGCTAGCCGCGAACCAGGCTAGGACCCTCCAGTGTCTAATTATCACTCATGCAGAACGCACGCAAAATTAATATTTTCTGAATGATGTGGTCATTTCTTTAAATTAACTATAATACTTTGTTCACGATTACTAGTTTAATGTAATCTTTGTTACGTTGTTGTTTTTGTTCATTTATTTATTTAACAAGTTTCATAAATGGTTAAATAAAAGTGTCCATTGTTTTTGTTGGATGAAGTTGAGAAGGCAAACCTACTACAGCACATTTCTTCAATCTAAAATTACAGTCCACTCGAAATTCGAACTACGATGCAGTTTAAAAAGGCGGTAACACATTGTTGGCCGTCCTGGGAAACTGGCACAACATAGGGCTTATTCCAGAACCCTCAACAGCCATCATCAGGTCCTGCGTGGAAAAATTATGGAGTTAGAAGGCAGTTCAGTTTAGATACATAATTTAAACTGAACTGCCTTCTAACTCCATAATTTTTCCACGCAGGGCCTGATGATGGCGATATCTTGATCGCCGAAACCGGTCGCTCTTCAATAAATAACTTGTGAGATATAGAGGACTATATTTTCTTCCATACCTTCAGTAAGTACTACTCACATATGGCTAACCCTACTTTAAATAATATTAATTCTTACACTTAAATACCCAGTTTTGTATTTCGAATATGTAAACTGTTTGAGGCTTCACCTGGATCTGATGTTTATGGAGTGGACGGCCAATGACGCTATTCTTTGATGAAAAAGCTTCTAGATATGCTTTGATATAGGTAGAAATTTAAGTAATTATAGTACGTCATAGGGGTACTTTTTTAATTATACAATTATACCAAACCTTGCCGAATATCTAGCTGAGATCTATAAAAGCCAGACACAATTTTTCAAGAAAAATAAATTCTCTAGTTTATAACTTCTTTCTCTGATTTTAGAACGTTTCGCAAATAAATCTAACTAGTAACATAATTTAAGAGCTATTTACATATTGCTTCCAGCAATTTTAGAATCTAAAATACTAGACCATCTGTTTGAATATTCAGTAACAAATTTCCCATGTCATCCGTAATAAGAACTCACAACTTCCAAGAAAATTGAGCGCGAGAGCTGTGCGGTTTTTCTCTAAAGTATTAAACGTAGCCGTTGTAGGCATGGGCGGAGAGTAGATTTGGAGAAATATTTATTCATTACCAAAAAAAAACACAGTTAATATCCTTTAATTACATAGTTATATTCTATACAAAAAGACTGGGAGTAAATACCACAGAGAAATCTCTAAATTTTCTGTTTTAATATTCAATAACGAATTTCCCTTGTCCGGAAATTTCTAAGAAAATTATCAACGAGCTTTGCGGTTCTCTTCAACAGTATTAAGCATTTAGGAGCATGGGCGGAGAGTGGATAAGGAGAAATATTTTTTATAAAAAATAATAGTTAACTTTAAATTATATAGTGTTCTAATTAAAGATAACCGAGGTACACCTCAGTCATTTTGAAGAATTTATTATTGATTCTTTAAACATTATAAACTTTAGTTATAGGTTACAGTTGTAGTAAATGCTGAAAAATGACTTTCTTTCATTGATTTTTGATATTTTTAAAAAAGTTCCACTCTAAGAATACTATTTTTTATAACTACTAAGTACGTAGATGGTACTAAAAGTACCATTTTCAAAAATTTTATATTAAATTTTCCTATACCTAAAATACTTCATTGTTTATTTAAATAAATTTTATTACTTTTACACAATAGAAAAAGATTGTTTATTTTAAAATTGTTACTAAAGCTTGTTTTATAAAAAAACAATTATTTTGTTTTACTTGTTTTGTTTTGACGCCGCTGACTCAACTTCCTATTAATCTTAAGTATGATTTAGTTGTTTTTCATTTCCAGAAAAATGAGTTACCTAGTAACATGAAACTCATAAAAAACAAGCGTTAAATTTCTTGTGGATCTTTTATGAAAAATGTGAATGAAATTTTCAGAAGAAATACTTTAACTTTACAAGTTCCCCTTTATCTACATTGATTAAAAAAAATTATGATATCAGAAGTTGATGAATTTCTAGTTCCAAATTGATAGCCAACGAAATTTTGCTTGAATCCTTGGGTGTGTATTTATTGAATAATATTGGTAATAATAGGGGAGTGGGTGGCTCAGTGGTAGAGCACTGGACTCACAATCCAAGAGTTGTGGGTTCGAATCCCACCGACGGCAGTAATCATTTTCTGATTTTTATTTAATTAGTAATTGATTTTCACATACCAGGTGTGATTTCCCACTATACCATTCACTGTTGGGTCCTAATTGACAGTGCTGTTCCTAAAGTAGCGCTGGGAGACAGTAACAAAGTCTACACAGAACACGAGGTTAATGACCAGAGTAGTCGACTTTGACACAGAAGTAAAAAAAAATATTGGTAATAAATATACAATTTTAATTTAATGTTCCATTTCTTTTTATTACTTAGCAATATACTCTTCTCTTTTAACATTCCCAATACGACAATTTGTCTTCCATTTCTTCTTTGTTAATCTTTTCCACTTTTAAAACTTTCCTACATGTTCTCTCCAGATTCATCAATATTATGTATCCATACCAGTTCACTAATTTCATCTATATCTTCTTTCACATCAGTTTTATTGTCTGGATTAATTTTTTATTCCATTTTGACTTATATGTTCCTTATTTTTTAACATCCTTCTTGTGCACTTGAGTGTCTTAATAAAACTGGAAAATGCAAAAATATATTATTTATCCTTACAGTGAAAAACAGTTCATTGCAACAGTAAAAATATTGTACAATCTTTAACATAATTTTAACATTTATTATCATAAAATTGAGTCAGTTAACGACAAATTTGTCCAAACAATAGCATATGCAGAGGATATTGCAATCCTACCAGGATGTCTAGTAGATAGAAAGAACATTTAATAGTAAATAAAGGAATAAAGTGTTAGAAGAAATAGGAATAGAAATAATCGAAAGAAACACAAAATTTATGAATTGTTGCCGATACTAAAAAAACTATAAATCAATAAGAATTTCTACTACGCAACATAGGTATGCTAAATGTTTGCACCGCATTTAAACCTAAAACAATTACTCCTCGGCCTACTTGCCCTCACAGGTATTGAATTACATCCGTCTAGAAGCGTGTTGGGATCCAAACTTTGTCGGAACAAATCCAACCTTTTGCTTTTGTTATTAATGGAGCTTTTCATTTCTAGAATGGTTTCGGCATCGTTGTGCATCATCAGTAAAAAGTAGGGAGATCAACATGGAGTACGTGCTCAACGCGAGAAAAGTACAACGCCATCTTCACTTTAATAATATAATCAAGATTGCAGAAAAATATATTACCCGCATAGATCTCAAGAAAATTAAAATAAACAATGATGATAAAAGATAATGAAAGCACACCCAGGACCTATGAAAATAGAAACATTCATGCAAAATTAACATCAATTGTCCCGGTAATCCCAAAACAAATGATTGAATTCATTCAGGGTGGAGTAAGAATCAAGACTTTTTTAAAAGAACCATAAAAGAATTCAATTGAAGTTAATGGCTTGCCGTTAAACCATAAGAATGAATAATTGGTTAAAATTTATGTCATCTGTATTTCTACAAAACGTTTCTTCAATATGACTTCCTAAAAACCATTTAAATCCATTAATTTTCTAAAAACAAAAGACTAAATAGACCCGTAACAATTCATGCGTGTTTGGTAGTATTTAATCATATAAAACAGGATGTTTTGAAACCACGTTTACACAATTTCGTGCTTGATTAATGTCTAAATGTTTGCTCATTTTTCATAATTTCCAGTATGATAAAACATAATAGTGACAGGGTCAAATACCAACCCTTTTATATCGTATATATCGAAACCAAGAGGAAGGCTATTACCCTTATGGAACGTACAAACATTTTTGATGTTTTTTTATCCTATCAACAGTCATTTCAATACTCTTTTATGTACATTATTGTCAACAATTACGCCTGTTTAAAAACGTTGTATGAGCTATAGCATAAAGCACAAGCGAAAAAGGGAGAAAAATACAAATTCAATCAATCCAAACATAAAACATGTAGTCTCTGTACAATATTATGTAACAAGTGTTGTAAAAAGCATAATTGCTTTACAACACGCATTACGTACTATACTTTACCTAGGGCCATATACAGTAATTCTGACTTCAGATTTGAATAGAGCATCATAAAGTGAGCTTAGGGTTTGATGAGCCCCTCCATACCTCTTCGGGAACACCTTCAAAATGGGGTCCAAAATATGAAAATTTTGAAGTTTAAAATTGAATTTAAAGTAGAAACATAGTGAATGATGATTTTGGTAAAAGTGAGTAGACTGTGGCTGTGTTGATTCGAATGAGAACTGTCAATCTAAAATTTTATTAATACTTTCATTACAAGTTGTTCGGTCTATGGCAATGCTAGAGGAGCATTCTCAACTGGATTTATAGATAAAAAACTATAAATCGTAATCTCGTGGTAAAAAAATTATCAAACACGAACTTGATAGTAAGCAATTTATAATTTTACAATTATTTTCCAAACTAGGAAATTTAATATGCATTGCCAGTTAGAGAGACGCCTTTCAGAATATAATTTAAATAAATGAGTTGACATAAATTAAGGGGAATTGAAGAGAAATAGTACAGAAGCCTGTAAACTGAATATTTTGCGGTATTATGAAGTAATCCTTCAAATACTGATTCGGAAATAATGGAGAATTACATTTTGGACGCCTTAGTGAATTTAGACACTTTTCAGAATTGGAATTTTACGACAGAACGTTTTCAAGAATATTAATGAATTCCTTATATAGTAAAAAGTAAAAGCCATTTATTTAATTTCTGTTTAATTTATCTTATAGGATTATATCAGATTTAAATAAATGTATTTCTTTGCAGAAATGACAGCAATGAAAATCATTTAGTTTTTTTGAATAAAAACAAACACTTACAGTAAAGATGACTTAGTAAAACAATTATTTATACAATATTAATAATATCATAATAGATTGTCAAAATCAACAATTTTCTTTCTACTCATACTATTAAATCTGTGGTATTTTCACTTGAAAGAGAAGATCAAAGGTTTTGTGTTTTTGGCAGTTGCTTATATAACTTTAAACTGACGTTGCTGATCAAACGATTTCGAATTCGTTCCCAAGTTTGCTAGATTAGTAGAATCATTTAATTTTCCATTGGCGTGGAGAAATAAGAAAATAGAATTATCCAACTAAAGTAAATATTGATAGATATATGGAAGTTAACAGGTTTTTGCAGAAAATAAACAATAAATGCTGATATGTAAATAGGTTTGTTGCTCGGTTTGTTGTTTTTTGCGTATCTCAATACTAGTCTTTTTGGTGTACGATGTATTCTATCAGGAGTACAAATGGTGAACGGCCGTTTCCCAATAGATGACGCCAATAGTAAATGCTGGTCAAAAATTGCGGATCAGACCGATCAAATGGTAAGGTTAGGTGACGGGAATTGTTTGAACGTTACAAAATGGGTGATTTCGGCGTAAAAGACAAGTGCTCCTTGCCTCAATCGTTTTTTTTAGAAAATCTGATGTTTCTACTTGTTATATAGACAAAAGTAGGTGATATAAGGGAAGGCAAATGAGGAGGACAAGTTTAAGCTTGCATTAATTGAATTGTTTATCCGCAATCAATTTCTGAGAATGGATTTCTGGAACTCGAGAATAATTAACTACATTTCCAAGGTTAATATTATTAATAATAAGTTGCACTAATACTGGAGAATTTATTGATATTTAAATCCATAAACATAATTTCATGCAGAGCCCAATTTGAGTCTTTCTCTTGGAATTCAGATGATTGGTTCATTATTTCATCTTTAAATTCATCATAGATTATATCCAAATCTGTAGAATGGGTTAGTATTTTATTGGCAGTGTTTCATTGACTTCATATCTGTTAGCTCACTTTGAGGTTTTATGTAGTTTCCGAAAAGTTCGATGTTTACTTTAACTGCATGATGAAGCTCCAAGTGTTCTCTTATAATATTTAAAACTTTTGGTTTGGTATTGTTTAAGAAATCAGAATAGTTGTTTTTATTACTGTTATCGCTAGCAAAACGATAAGTGCCATTTTCTAGAATATCGGTACCAATCGGTCTCAGTCTTTTCCTAGGTAGGAATATTGATTCACATTGGTGCCTTCGTAAATTACGTTTGTTCGAATACTCTTTTCATTGCTCAATTAATTATTCTCGACTTCTAGAAATCCATTCTCAGAAATTGATTGCGAATAAATAATTCAATTAATGCTAGCTTAAACTTGTCCTCCTCATTTGCCTTTCCTTATATCATCTACTGACAAATTTACTCTCACAAATTTAAAATTACTTACATTAGCAATCCTTAAACTTATAGAAATATGACGAATTAAAATTACTATTAGAAACATTGTAAATTAAAGAGACTCGACGCTGTCTTGATCATTGAAATAATTATTTTCATTTGTATTTTTTTTTTAATTTAAACCAAAACTATTTAATGGTGGTCCTGTAAATAATTGCCACCCTTATTAATAGTACGTTTAAATTTAAACCACTAAATATATTATACTTGACAACAATTCTTTAGTGAAAACAAGACTAGGGTAACCTAGATGGAACTTCAGGAATCCATTAAAACGAAACGAAAAAGGTAATAAGCTTTCGAGTTTTTGAGGCAGCCAGCAGTTTCTCGGTGAAAATGCTCTTAGGTATTCTATAATGAAAAAGAGCGGAAAATTCTCAGATGGAAATGTGTTACTGCAATTTCAGGATTTATCTCCTATATTGTATCTTTCTTTTTAAGAGACACATCTGCCAACACAATTCTTACATTTTAGCGATATAATTTCAAGTGTAAGATAATAAAACACTAAATTATTTTGGAATAACTCTTGAGATTAAGTTACGATGAAAAGTAATTGTTAAAAATAACAGTGCTAGATTGGAATTTAAATATAAAATATGCTACTGGTTTCTTTACAAAAACTCCAGTTACTACAGAAGTATATCCTAAAGCAACATTAAGACAATGCAAGTAATCTAAAATAACGTATTGTGATACATTGTTGACCCCCCTTGGTATGTGTGATGTGTAGATCTTTATCAAGACCCTGGAGTTCCAATATTAAAGGAGGTGATTAAAAAATTTGCTGGCAAGCCAGGCTTCATCTATAGGACAACACTCTATAGCTGCTTTAGCATTATGCCTCACGAGTGAAGATAGCTAAGCTGTCATTTGTATGTTGTTGTTTTTGTTGTGTGAATATTATTGATATTTTAGTATGTACGTCCCTTTGAATCAAGCAGTTTGCCTAATAACAGGTTACCTGGAGCCTACGCCACTTCATCAGGTATACTCCCTCGCTGGGATAGCGCCGCCTCACATCAGGAGAGAGGTAGCCGCTAAGGCAGAAAGGGGGCGACAAGAGACCGACTCAAGGCACCCGCTCTATGACCACCAACCAGCTAGACCCAGGCACCGTTCCCGCCACAGCTTTTTGGCCAGAACAGCACCTTTCAAGTCTCTCAGGAAGCCAGAAGGCTCCAGAAATGGCGCGCTGAGGTCCAAGACCCAATCACCCAACAAAAAGAGACTTCGCACAGGAGTCTCGAGGTGCGGAGAAAACCTGTAAAAATGGGGATTGCTACCAGAGGACGAAAACCCCCAGTGTTCCTGTGGAGAAATCCAGAACCCTCCACACCTGCTGACCTGCATCGACATGGGACAGAGCTGCACAGGGAACGATCTAATTTTAGCAAATGACAGGGCCATCAGAGTCGCAAATTTTTGAGCCAGACACGAATAAATAAATAAATAATGTACGTTATCGTTGTTTTAGTTCGTTGTAATCTTGTGTGGCTGCTTACCTGTTTTTTTCAAACCTTAAAACTTATAATTGTGCAAATATGTTGAATTTGTATATGCTATGCGTAGTCTCGCATTCGACATATTGTCCTGGGGAATTCCTTCAGGCTGCGGTAGTCTTCTTGGATATGTGGTTGCCTCATTTTGTCGTCTGTAATTAAAGGGAAAATGCTGCCATTCCAAGGTCTGTCTTGGAATTATCTTGCTTAGCTTCGTGCACGCTTTCGTCAAGTGTTTAGGCAACGTAATGTTCTGTGACAGTTGGAGGTGACATGACCCTACCTCTAACAACAGGTTTCCTTGGTGCATAGAACAATTTTGACATTCCTCAATTTCGTAGAATTTTCTAAATTCTTCTATTATTTCTTCACTTGTCGAGTCATCATTAAGGATCCTGAATGCAAAGACGTATGATTCTGGCAATGAGGAGTATAAGTGTAGTGGGAAAACGTGTTCTTCTTCATTTCGGTGCATTAAATAGGTCTGAATATCCTCTGTGAATATTATTAACAAGTGATAAAGTTATACTTATATGTACATTGATAGTAAACCACTCTACTACTCTAGTTTTTTACTTGCATATTCAGTAAATGTGTAGTATTTCAAATTATTGAATGGAAAAAGTATAATTGTTTGCGAATTGGATTCCTTACCAATAAAGACTTCGTTCTTTTATAATACCTAACAAGAAAAGATTCTTAATAATTTACCGTCTTTGTTAAATGAAAATGTACGCGATATTGGAAAAGAAACTAAATTGAAAATCCAGGAAAACGCAGATCCTTAAATTTAACAGTAATGCAAATTTTTCTTCCTTTATGAAATGTAAATATCCACAAACAAAAATTAGGAATCGTTTGAGCTGCGATATTTTTAAACAATTTTTATATATCTGTGACAACAGATTTATAGTATGTGTGAAAAAATAAGTGCTCTTTAAATCAACTGTGTTAAATCCAAAGATAATTCAGTTAATCGCCCACTTGTGGGAAACTTTGCTAGTTTTTTTATGCTTACTCTAACAGTCGAATATTCAATGATTTTCAACTCGTATGGCACCGAATTTGCTTGCTTATGGATCATTCGCATGTCTTTGATGAGTTTTGAAATTGCTTGTTGAGTCACTCCTAAAGATCGTGCCAAATCGTCCTGACTTTGCCACGAGTCTTCGTTAATAACGGCCTGCATAAGCATTTGAGAGCATTGGATAAGCCTCAGCCGCAGATTTCTTCATATGCAGAAACTTTGGCTCGTAAAATGACATTTTTCTATTTATTCTATCTTGTTATTTGAACCACTTACCGCTATTGAAAAATGGCGAATTAATCCTTGATATTTAACTACATCAAAGAAGACCCATCAACTAAAAATAATCCAACATAGGAATAAAACAATATATTTTATCTTGTTGTCTCAAGAACATTGTATGGGATACTAAATGCGAAGGGATAGCAAAGTGAGGATATAAAAAACAAGTGTGCGATCGATACTAACGTTTTAAACCGAGGCAAGCACACAAACATAACACTATATACATGATAAGAATATCAGAAGTGAGAACATTGAAAATAATGGAAGGAAAACCATCAGGGATTTTCCGATTAAATGTAAATTTCAACTAAAGAATGAAATATGAGAGGTTTATTTAGTTTATGTATTCAGGTTAAGTAAAATAATGGTTGAAATAAGGAAATTGCGCCAAAAATGAAATGTAAGTAATTAATTTTAAACAACTTGCTGCGTTTTATTTGCTAAAATTTCGTAAAAGGAAAGCGACAGCCATATCGTTTAAATTTAATAAAATAATCATTATATTTGTTTTTAATTAATAACTGATGTTTCAAACTATTCAAAAAGCTGTTGTAAACCAAAATCTAATCACTTCTGGATGGAAAACATTACACCCAATTTGCATATTTATTACAAATTGAGAAAAATATTTCCAAACTTCTACAATCGTTCGACGCGCCTCAGCCGAAGATTTTTTTTAATTAAAGACAAAAAGCAAAATTTCCCGCAAATAAAGCTTATTTGGCACAAAAAAGTAAGTAGAGCAGAGTAGAGTAAGTAGACACCTGAGCCTGGGAAAAATTTGTTAACAGCTCTTATGGCAAGCCATTCCCCCTTTCAAGATGGCCGCGCCACCCCCACTTTTAAGCCATGTCCCCTTTTGACACCTGTCATCTGTCGTCAGTCATATGTCAACAGGGTTGCCAACACACCTATCACCTGTCAATCAGATTGCCAATGACACCGATAAAAGTTCACAAATCTAATGAAGTGTACATACCTAACAATTTGACATTTTTATCGGCCATTTTAGACCATAATTTACTGCTGGCGCCATCTACTGGGAAACAGCGGTTTTCCATTTGCACTCCTGATATACAGGGTGTCTCATTTATCATGGGATAACATTGCTATATCAGAAACGGTAAGAGATACAAAGATGATTAAATTGGAAAAAAGTTGCCTGTTTTAGAGGCCATTGGAATTCTACAAAAACATTCACTGCATCTCTTGTCGTTATCAAGTTATACAGGGTAAACCGAAAATGTCACTTTTCGTTTTGTGCGTCTACCAGGCTTATTTCAAAAAATATTAAAAAATGGAAAAGGAAAAATTTTTTTGATTACAGATTCTAAATAAAATGCCATTATCAAATCTTATCGGCGACGTTTCGTTTCTTTAGGGCTACCCTCTACTTCATTTTTTTAAATACGGACCTGTATTTTTTTATTATAATTGCGATAAAGCATTAAAAGACCAATTCAGTGATATATCATACAATACGATGTATACAACGTTTCGTGACAAAAATAATCATCAATTTTAAAAATCCTTCAATACGGTCCTGCTTTTATTTGGGGTTGTGCGTTGCTTGTGTTGGGTTAAAGTCAGTCACAAATAAAGAGATCAAAAATAAAAAATAATAATCAACACTGTATTTTTATAACCAACACTAAAATTAAAAATATTAGGATTTTCCTACTTAACACATAGGATTATACTTAGTACTTGTCAAGTTTTTTGGAAAATTGTTAAATACGTGTATAAAGAGATGTCGCAATTGTATTAGAGATCGCGGACGCCAATTCGAACATTTATTATAAGTAATGTAAGTGTAGTTCTTGTGTAGTATTTAGGATTTGATGCTTTTATTCCTCGTATTGGTTGTAAAAATACAGTGTTGATTATTATTTTTTATTTTTGATCTCTTTATTTGTGACTGACTTTAACCCAACACAAGCAACGCACAACTGCAAATAGAAGCAGGACCGTATTGAAGGATTTTTAAAATTGATGATTATTATTGTCACGAAACGTTATATACATCGTATTGTAACGATATATCAGTGAATTGGTCTTTTAATGCTTTATCGAAATTTTAATAAAAAAATACAGGTCCGTATATAAAAAATGAAGTAGAGGGTAGCCCTAAAGAAACGAAACGTCGCCGATAAAAATGGCATTTTATTTAGAATTTGTAATCAAAAAATTTTTTTAATATTTTTTGAAATAAGCCTGGTAGACGCACAAAACGAAAAGTGACATTTTAGGTTTACCCTGTATAACTTGATAACGGCAAGAGATACAGTGCATGTTTTTGTAGAATTCTAATGGTCTCTAAAATAGGCAACTTTTTTCCCATTTAATCATCTTTGTATCTCTTACCGTTTCTGATATAGCAATGTTATCCCTTGATAAATGAGACACCCTGTATATTGATATGAAAAGTTTATCAGATATGTAAAATATATGACAAGATAAATGACTAAGGCTTACTGTCCACGTAGACCGCACGTCATACGCACGCTATCGTCATTTCATTTGACGATTGCTTGCATTTTAGGTATAAACAAGCGAAACTGTGTCCACGGTGCAGCAACGTCGCGTCTGCCTTTCGTCATGCGTTCGTCATGCAACTCGTGCTGTAGAATTTTCCTACCCACCCGTTTCCCAACCCAAAACGAACGCATGACGAAAGGCAGACGCGACGTTGCTGCACCGTGGACACAGTTTCGCTTGTTTATACCTAAAATGCAAGCAACCGTCAAATAAAATGACGATAGCGTGCGTATGACGTGCGATCTACGTGGACAGTAAGCCTAAGGTATAGATTTCACTTACCTTATTTTTTTAATGATTTTTGAAATAAGCAAAATGGTAATACCTCGAAGTTTAGGTGATGAAATGAAGGGAAGGGTATTTTCGGAAATATATCACGCCGAGTCATTCAAGGGAACTCCAAGTTATACTTAATGACTTCAAAAATGAAAGTGAATTCAAACTAAGTAAATTGTATAGGAAAGAAAATCTGTGATGAAAAAAGGTTATAGGTTGATTGATTATTGGTGCACTAACAAAAAAATCTATTTTAAAATTGTCTCTTTGGACAAACTGAAAAAATCTAATTACTAATAAGTTGATATTTTCGAGTATACCCTTAACAATATTTTAAAATTCAACTAAATTTGGAACAAATTCTTGTGAAATGGAGATAAAATTCTCCTCAGCGAAGTTTGAAGTTTAACAAATCTCACACATTTCTCTTCATTTTGTAAAAGCGTAAGAGTTGACATAAAAAGCACAGTTCAAATAAAAATAACGACTTTCATCTAAATAAAGCTACGTGGGGTGTTAGAAACAGAAAAAATTTATCAAAGAAATATATAAATTTTAATAAAGACGGATTGAATTACTTCTTATGATTATTTTTTCATTTCATTCTCTTTACGACTTATTGAAAACATAATTGTGACAAAAAATACATGATTTTGCCAAAATTTAATATTGTTATGTCTTAGACAACAATTTCAAAAGCCTTTGCAAGTTAATAAATATATCTATCTCTAAAAACAACTATTATTTGATTTTTTTTTATTAATCAATAATAAAATACAAGGGTTGCATCAGAAATCTTTAGCCTGAATGTAACATTATTTCGACAACATTAATAACTTTAGTAGCAGAAAATACTCTTAAAAAATGTGTTAAAGTTTTGTAAATGGGAAATAAATTAGAGGCTCATTTATTGCAACGTGTTTCTGTACTAAATTTCACTTACTATATATTTGAACTGTAAAATACAAGTGGCTGGTGGTAAAAACTTCTTGTTCGACAATTTTATTAATAGTAGTTTCGGTGAATTTTTCTGTCTTTTTCAAAAATATAGTAGTAGAAATATTAATATTTAGAAAGAAACGAAAATAATGCTGTTTTATATAGAAAGTTGTGGCCCAAGACGGAACCCTGTAAAACTCCTGCTGTAACGTCCATGTCTTCACATTGGTTTGCTACATTTTTTGTTATTTCTAACATTTTTTCGACGTCCTAGATTTTGGACCTTCTTTTTATGAAGCCAAACTGTTGGTCTGACAGTTGGCTTTTCCTCTCCATTTTATCTCTAGCCTTTGTTTAATCAAACCTTCATACAATTTTCCGACAGTATTCAGCAGGCAGATTGGTCTATAGGCTGCATTATTTTACAGTGATTTCTCCCCACATATTATAGTTACAAAAAATACCTTAAATAAACTACCACATTTGTGTGAGATTAATTGATATTTAATCTTCATCAGCTCAGTTGAGTTGTGAAACATTACGTCCTTAACAATCTAACTCAGTTCCTAAATCTTTATTAAATTGTATTTGGTCCCTATAACTCACGTGGAAAATCCTTTACTGTCCCCATTCCTGAAAAGAGCTTTTAGTCGTTTCCTGAAAATTTCTTTGTTTTCAAATGTTTTTTTGAAAGGATGGTTTATTCTTTACAATTGTAATTGCAATCCAATTTGATTGACATAATGGGAGACAGGGTGGCAGCATTTACTTCCTCCCTCGCTCTTTTGATTTTAATAAATTATTTTTTGATATTTTATGGAATCTGTAAATTTTGTTGACATGCCTTCCCTGGAACATTTTCTGTGAACGTCTTTGGTCAACATCTACTTACATACATATAATCCAACCTTATCTATTATTTACAGTATTGAGGGGACAAAATGTCATCTATTCTTTTCTATCCTGAGCTTTCATTCGTTCTAATTCCTATTTTTTCTTATTACTTTCCCAATATACCAGTTAATGTTTCATTTATGACACATTTCTTTGTTTATTATTCTGTATTTCTTTTAGAAATTAAAAAAAGTTGAATTTCATTTCATGCGTCTTATGAGAAAGTCTTTTTTAGAGCTCGGGTCTATTTCCTACTACGCTAACTTCTAATTGCTATAATTTCGAATATTTACATGGTCTATCAGATCAAATTGTCTGGAACCTCTAATCTGTACAATAAAGCAAAAAACAATTTTATTGTCCATTTCGGCATCGATATACAGGGTGACCCAGGGGTACGTGCATGCTCCATAACTTTTTTTCTATTCAAGCTATCGGTTTGAATTTTTTTTAAACGATAAGACCGACAATGGGGCACATTCTAAAAATATTTCTATTTATATACAGGATGTCCCAAATAAGATACACAACTAAGTTCTGATTTTTTAAATAGCAACCCCCCATTTTTGTTACATTTTTAGATTCGCCATTAAATTGTCGATATAACGCACTCGGGTTTCTTAGACTTATCTGCAACAGTTTTTGACTTATGTCAATTTATGTGTCAAAATAGCGTCGTGCAGAGATCCACAAAAAAATTCTGAACTTAAGAACTGTTCAAGATAACTTAATCAACTTTCCAGTCGATTCCTTAAGCTTCAGCGCATCTTCTGAGTTGTAGGCGAATTCGGAGTCGACGTTCTACCGCCTACTACGATTTTTTGAAAATTACAAATTACAAATAGCAATAACTCGACTTTTTCAAATGCATCACCCTATATTTTATTACATCATTGCATGGCATTTTTTAAGAGCTTTTTGCTGATATAGGGTTTGTTGGGTCTATTTTGTAAAATTTGCGAGATTTATTGCAAAATAAGAAATGTTGACGGTTTATTCGAGAAAAAAAAAGGAATCGAGTAGGCCGCTGTCTTAAAATTTGACACATCCATATACTTTCGATAATTGTACGCATCTAATTATTAATCATGAGTTTTACTCGCGAGGAATTAGTGAATATGGTCTACTGTAATGGCGAAGCTGACAGAAATCCTTTATTAGCAAGCAGAATCTACCTGCAAAAATATCCAGAAGCAAGAACTCCACGGGTGTCTTCATTCCTAAAGTTGAGAGATCGGTTTGAACTCACTGGTAGTGTATCTTATACCAAAAAGGAAATTGTTTTTTGACAATGTGCTGCATGGTGAAAGGTATTTACAGTTTCTTCGCAAACATCTTCTCAATATTTAAGAAGAAGTGGATTTGAATACCAGAGGGACAATGTGGTTTCAACACGATAGTGCTTCAGTGCATAAACATAGGATGGTGCGAGAATTTTTAGATAATTCCTACCCTAATCGTTGGATAGGGAGAGGTACTATTCCTTGGCCCGCGCGATCTCCAGACCTTACTCCTATAGATTTTTTTCTTTGGGGGTACGTGAAGGAAACTGTTTTCAGAGATCGTCCAACAACTGCAGATGATATGAAAAACAGGATCACGGAAGCCTTCCTTTCAGTTGATGGAGCAAGGCTTGCTAGAGTTCGGGACTTATCTACTAGAAGACTAGCAGTTTGCGTGGAACATGATGGTGACCTATTCGAGCATTTGTTATAAATCAAAACTATTTATATTGTATCCTATTAATCATTCTTTCATGTTCTTGTAAATATAAATTGTTTACTTTGTAATGTATTTCTCTTTCTATTACAATTTCCTTTTGTTGAAATATATTCTTTTCAAAATTATATGAATGTGTCAAACAGTGGCCTACTCGATTCTTTTTTTCTTTTAATTAGACGCGTACAATTATTGAAAGTATATGGATGTGTCAAATTTTAAGACATTTCTTATTTTGCAATAAATCTCGCAAATTTTACAAAATAGACCCAACAAACCCTATATCAGCAAAAAGCTCTTAAAAAATGCAATGCAATGATGTAATAAAATATAGGGTGATGCATTTGAAAAAGTCGAGTTATTGCTATTTGTAATTTGTAATTTTCAAAAAATCGTAATAGGCGGTAGAACGTCGACTCCGAATTCGCCTACAACTCAGAAGATGCGCTGAAGCTTAAGGAATCGACTGGAAAAAAGTTGATTAAGTTATCTTGAACAGTTCTGAAGTTCTGAATTTTTTTGTGGATCTCTGCACGACGTTATTTTGACACATAAATTGACATAAGTCAAAAACTATTGCAGGTAAGTCTAAGAAACCCGGGTGCGTTATATCGACAATTTAATGGCGAATCTAAAAATGTAACAAAAATACGGGGTTGCCATTTAAAAAACCAGAACTTAGTTGTGTATCTTATTAATTCTAATATCTAATTATAATAGAAATATTTTTAGAATATGCCCCATTGTCGGTCTTATCGTTTAAAAAAAAATCAAACCGATACCTTGGATAGAAAAAAGTTATGGAGCATGCACGTACCCCTGGGTCACCCTGTATTTATCAATGGTATCAACAAAATACTACAATACTACAAGAATTCATTTCCCAAAAAACTGACGATGGAGCTTCTATTCATGAAGAATTTCTTAAGGCATTGGCAATCAAGGTGCAAATGATCTTGTACGTTGTACGATATGAATCATGTTATAAGATATGAAAGATGTTGATAAAAAATATTTAAAGAACTCATTTTTTAGATCTACCTTTTCCCCTGAGTAGAGAAATTTTGTTAAAGAAAAGTTCCAAAACTAACTAGTCATTAAAACTACTTCGTAAAATTTCAAATTACTTAAATCTAACACTTCTGCGAAGAATTTAATCAGTATTATTGTGTCTCTAAGCCTTGTAAAATTGAATTTTCTTGAAGCACAAAAACTGTTTCTAGAGATACCTAATGATAACAAACGTTTCTTGAACGAAAGATATGTCCTACTTAAATGTAAAGATTTATAAACAACGATAAACTCCATAAACTTTTTGTTTTCGTCAAGCTCTGCTTAGTCGTAATTTACAAAGTTGTTTTCCGGCAGGCAAACTTTCCCAAAAAAAAAAAATCCTTTCTTTTCGTCTTCTCTCATTATACCGATTTAAAAGAATGTCCTTATTTTTATTTGAAGATCTTATTTCATCTCGAGGTAGGTGGACCAATATTGAGCAATTTAATTGTCATATTAAAACCCCAAATCACGAGCAACCATTTTCCCTCAGCATCGGTTGTGTGTGTTGTTGTTCTATTCATCCAATTGTTGATGTTAGTAGATATTATGAAATTAAATAAGAAGATAAATTGATATCAACGCTAATCTATATTTTACTATAATAAAATAAATACAAATATTTATGGAAATAATTCATCAAAAGTAAACTTCTCGAAAATCCGGTTCGGTACGCCATTTACTATTCCCTTAATAACTTCAGTAATCATAGGAAGAAAATCATTCGCAATAGCTTTAAAATTTTCGTTGATTACTCTTAAAAAAATTGTGAGGTAAATGGAAAAATTGTCCTATGGGGTATAATATACTACTTACTTATTGGCATTTTCAGTGAGTTCATTATTATCTCCAAATAATCTATCAAAATAAAACTTTGCATCTTGTGTCGAAAGCTTAATATCAGTTTTTACTGTTTTTATGTGTTTCTGGCCGTTTTTCTCGTACAATTCACCTTTTCCTTTAAAGTTGGCTGATACATTAGCTAAAAGTAGAATATTTTTATTAATCCAATATTTTTTTTTCACACCTCTACTTTTCAACCAATTCGATGCCTTAATTTTGACTAGTTACCCTGGCAATTAAAAAAAATTCCGGAAATTTTTTCGAGGCGCCACGATATTTAAGTGGTAATTTTTTGACAGTTGAAAAGGTAGACATATGATCTACAACCATTAAATAATGTAGATATACCAGGTTGGATCAATAATTTTTTTCTAAATTATGGTGTGAAATTTTCTTACCGAATACCACGTAAGCTTAAATTATTCCTGGAAATTTTCTTTCGGGCACGAATATTTTAGGAAAATATTTGTGAACTCAAGAAAATTTCCGGAAATAATTTAAGCTCTTGTGATATTAGTCAAGTCAAGTCAAGTCAAAATTATTGAATACAAACAGGCAATAAAGAGAAAAAAATATATCTGGTTTGACAGAATTTTATTTGGATTATTAACAGAGATACATGGCTCTTCACCCAGCAAATGTGGAATATCGTAGGCTTTTCCTAAAGTATGTGAAAGGCAAGTGTACTAAAAATCCTGTCGGAATAACTACGTTCGGAAAAATCCCTACTGCTATTGCTAAATTTCCAAACTACTCAAATTAGAACCTCTATACTGAACATTGTTTTCGGCGTTCGTCGGCAAGCTTACTAGCGGATAGTAGAGCAAATTTAACGACAATTAAACGGCATGAGGATGGAAATCTTCAACAGACGCTCAGGGATACATCGAAGATTCGTTGGAAAGTAAAATTCGATTGCCCAAAACTGCTTTCAGTGCCATCAATATCAGCGGATTCTACTCAAACGTCAACTAGGAATGCGGTCGTATCAGTTGATAGTGGTAGAATTATGGAAGGATATAATTTTTGAAATTGTGTGAATTGTAACTTAAGTGGCAACCGGAGTTCTTGTGAGAAGCAAATTTCAATTATATTTTATGAGGATTTTCTAATATAAAATTGTATTTATATGCGCGCCACTGAAAGCACTTGGCGATGGAATATTTCTCGACAGCTTTAAATGTATGTAACGATGTGGCAGAACTTTACAAAGATATTTAAGAAAAAAATGGGAAACCATATTATTTAAAAACTACTTGATATTTACTAAAACAAATAGGAGCAAATTTTCAAAGATTTAATGCAGAATGGCGCGGATATTTCTTTTTGTGATTTTCCATTTAAAATTAACAAAATAAATACTTTTCGAAGGTTTACAAAAAAATCAAGATATCTCCACCCTAAGTTTTGTAATTATTAGTATTGCCACGAGTTATTCTCGGTTAGATATTCCTTCGTGGGATTATGTAATCCGCTTTGGATGCCGGCTAACCACAGTGAAGTGGGTTGTGGATTGATATATGTTGTTAATTAAAAACAAAAATGGGCGTCAGGAGATTGTTTTACCATCATCCAAAATACAGTCAATTTAGTCACTCAACCTCCAGAATGGATCTAAATTGAGCCCACTAAAAAAAAAATAAACTACGTCGCAACAAAAATTTGCTTACCTTAGTTCGGGTCAAGACTATTTGTGACTATTAGTAAATGAAAGAAAAGTAACTAATTACTAAATAACTATTTAATGTTTTCACTTAATTAGGGTTACACAGGTCAAAAGAAAAATAAAAAGAAAAAGGAATCCAAGGGATCCCACTAAAATTGCGCTAGTTAAAAAAAATGATTAAATTAATTAAATGACGAACAATAGGGGTGTTACACCGTCCGCGAGAGCTCTCAAGATCGTTCGAATTGGGCGTAAAAAAAATACTACTCGCCCCTATAAGTCGCTTACCAAATTCCAAAAAAATTAGAGAAAATATATGAAAATATTAATTTAGAGACCTTTAAAAATCACTAATTACCAATAATGTATATGAACAAATATATAAAAAAAAAATGAAAAACTTGCGGTTGTTTCTAAATTAAATAGTGGCAACTTGCAGCTACTAACTCGTCAGGTCAGGTCAGCTCAACACGAAAATCTGGTTAACACTCTGCCCAACACGAGAAGGTGGTCAACACTCCTCCCAACACGAGAATGTGGTTAACACTCCGCCCAACACGAGAAGGTGGTTAACACTCCGCCCAATACGAGAAGGTGGTTAACACTCCGCCCAACACGAGAACCCGAAAAAAATATACATTAAACCCCGAATCGAATACCCCTCGGCCCAGAAAGAAATTTACAAACTCTAACAGTTTATACAATAAAAACATTTAAATATCTCAACATACCCTTTTATACAGTGAAGGGGAATTCTCGGCAAATCAGGAACTTTCCTGACAGATGCTTCCGTGGAAGGTGAATCCTCGGAGAATCAAATCGTCTCCCGTGGAGGTACTATCCCTATAACATTAATAGGCCTTACACACTTGCCAAATAACATAAAACTCGACTTTCATGAAAAACGCCTTACCTGACAAAAATGGCGTCGTTACGAACGTGGCTTGGTTCGGTACAAAATATCAATTCCTCTTCAAGAAAATCAGACCAGGGTAAACACACCAAATCAAATAGGCACCCTGCAAGTCTAACAATACGGGAATCGCTCGTCTATCCCAATCAATGGTACGAAATAATCTTCATAAAACACCGGGCGATTCCTCAAAAATTGTGTCTAAACCACGTTACACTTATCACCCAACAAGAAAGAAAAGACCCAGCCGGTCCGAAATTTCCTTCGAAATCATTCTAGAACGAATTCCACCACGCAAGTCCAGAAAGAGATTCACCTATTAATCGCCACGGGTCACTAAAAACGACTTGACCAATCATATAACATAACTGGCCAAACTGCGATTTGACCAATCATATAACAGGTAACTGGCTAACACAGCCGTACAGTACTTCAAATTTAACAGAAGAAATGACCGAAACGACAGATCGAAACATGACATCGATAAAATTAGACGTAAACAATAAACTATTTTGATAGATATACTTTATACGAAACTAAATAACTCGTTCAAATGAATATAAAGTGAGTCAAAAAACTTGAGGCTAACTTATGTGATATATGGTTCCTAAATAATATAATCCGATCCCGACAGTGGCTCACATCTACAAGGTATGGAAAACTAATTAATGTAGTAAGGTCTTAATACCGAATTTAAACGTTACAGTATTTCCTGAAAATTTCACAAAAATCAGACTAAAACTAAAGGCTTAAAAGGTTATTAAAATTTTTCAAGGGGTTATGTTTGCTCTTAAGTATTCACGTTAATAAAGAAAATACAAATTAAATGTATTGCAAATTTAGTGTCAAAAATTTGACATTTACTATAAGGGACTAGTGCTTTAAAGTAATATTTTTGATGGTACAAGGGGATGTTAAAAATTTGCATTTTAACATGTTTGTAGAAAAAATATTTTATTTTATTAATCATTTTGAACTGTACAGGGTGTTGAACTCATTACGATTTTCACCAAATACCAGTCATAACGATTGGTGTTATTATAATAAAGGCACAACGGCGAATTCAAATTTAAAATAAAATAAAGATTGTTTCATTGAATTTAATAAAAAAAAACTAATTTTAAAACGTATTCTCTCTTTTTTGGTATCTTGTTAAACGATATAGATATAGTGGACTTTATCACGCTGTGTAATAATGACGACTATCATGATGATGATGATGATTATTATTATTCCCAATTTAAACAGATTTTGGATATGGTCGTGCATTTAGACTTTACACGATTTTAATTAAAAACCGGTACAAATTAACTTTGATCAATTACGTTCATATTTATTATTAATAGTAATATAAGGGTGTATCGTACACTGTGTCACTACATTTTTTTTTTAATTTGACTTGGACGTATAACACAAATTACAATAATTTAATACATTTCTAAGTACACATTAGGAACATAAATTAGGTTTATTAGAACTTTGATCAAACTGATGAGTTATTAATACTTTTTTAATTTGATATTTTAAAAATTTTTCACTATAATTAATTGTAGCATACTTAAAAAATCTTTAAAAATTATATTCGTTTAAATTAACTGCTACAATAACTTAAACAATTATTGAATTTATATACTCACTGAAATTTGCCTCCGATCTTCCTTTACTGTTAATTTCGAAAATCAAAATTTTTCCATTTAGAGCATAATCTGCGTTACCAAAGATTTCGGGATAATTAACATCAATATCTAAATCGAGTGTTTCCAAATTTAAATCTACTTTTTTAAGTACGAATTTGTGGAGATTGTATATCTTAAAATTGGTTAAAACGAATTTGATGTTTCCTGTAAAATAATTATTTTATTATTATAACTGTACCACTAAAATATTGTGGTACATGTACCGCAGTCTCAGAACCGCTGCTCTTTACATTAAAACTATATTTTTTATCCTATTATCATTAGACATGCAACAAGTGTAATTGTTCTTGTGGTTTCGGAAAAAAAAGTCGAAAGGTCAAATTTAAAAGATTTTTATATAAAAAAGTGGTTTTATTATCCAAGAAGATGAACGTTTAAAAGAACAACCACTAATACCTACAGAAATAAGTAACAAGTACAATAAATCTCACAATTTAACGTCTTTAAAATTAAATATTTTCTCGATTTCTTTTATTTTATTTTATTTCAACTAATTTATTTTAAACTACTAAAGGTGAAATTTTTTGACCAATAAAAATTCCAAAAAAGGTTATTGGAAGTAAATAAACTACACAAAAGATGTGAAAATAAGATACATTAAGATCACACAATCTCCCTAATCGACCGACAATTTTTAAATTGTCAATACTTGCAACCGACGTCTGGACCCCAACAACTACTCCTTGGGCAATATGCCCCAACAGGTATTGAATTACGTGAATCGTAATGTCAGACCCTTAAAACAACTATATTAATTTATTATTTCACTTGATCAAATTCTTCTAACACTTAGTCCCTTGACACTTACCCCGATTTTATATTTTAATGTTTATACCAAACAAAATAATCTCATCCAGTCTATGATACCTCTGTCAAAATCTCTAAATTCGGTCTTCTGTATGGATCTCGAAATCGCACTGTATTCCCGTACTACTTTTACTATCCAAATTTCTTCTCCTTCCCTCTTAATCAGCTTACTTGCCAGTACAGCTCCAAAACCCTTTTTTTTAGTTCCTGTACAATATTCTGCACTGAATTTCCAAACCATACCTTTATAATTATTATCCTGTGACAGTCGGCACAAATTGTAAATAGTCAGATGAATAACTTCTCCTTAACTGTATTTTTTTTATTCTCCAACCAAACTGACTTCATTCTAAACCCCAATTGACTTTTCTCCAAATCTTTTTTTTGGCAACCTTTCTTTTCTTTCTTTCAACCTTTCAAAACGTTTTTTAATTCCGCTGGCGATCCCTCTTTCTTTTTTATACCTCTTTTTTTAATATCACCACAATATATACGATCGAAAATTATTGTTAAATAAACATGTTATTACCTGAATCCAGATCGATTTTAGTAAGTTCTAAAGGATTAAAAGCGGGAATAAATAGTTCAGGAATGCCTTTTTCCATTTTTGGTTGAAGTATTTTTACGTTTTTCATAATACAAGGTCCTGCTTCTTTTACAGATTTAGGACAAAGTTCAAGATAGGACGCTAAAAGTTTAAAATCATAAATACAAAAGTTTTTAGTCTTGTTTACAGAATCATAAAATTAAAATTAACGTAGTTTAATAAAAAAAAACTAATTTGTAAGTTATTCAAACTAAAAAAAACAAAGTAAACTTGTTTAAAAAAATAATAAACTTACGTAATTTTTTAGATGTTACCGCTCCTACCAATATTGAAAGTAAGACACAAAACACCTTCATTATAAATTTCGTAACTCTATTAGAAACTATTATAAAATATACTGAGGTGGTGTGCGAACTTCGAAAGCTTATGAAGCATATAAAGATCACTTAATATGCTTATTATGTAGACAACCTTGAAGATGAACTTTAAGTTGATGCACTTTTCGCAAAAAATCCTTACCAATTTTTAATAACATCTCTTGCACTGAATGAAAATACGAATATGAAAATTGTATTATTATCACCTTCTTCCCCGCGTGAAACGCGAACAAGGCTCTTGATGCATTCTCGCCGCGACAAAATTCTGTATACAGGTTTCGTACCTTCAAATCGCAATATCTCGAGAGCCGCTGGACCGATTTCGACGGGTCGAAATTCAGTGTATCCGAATTGATTTCCCATCACAAAAAAAAAATCGAATAGAGCGACTTTGTTTATCGGTTTTTTTTTTTCGCTAGGTCGACTTCACTATAAAGTCCATTTATCAGAACAATACTTACACACTAAGGAAGTGAATAGCCAATAGGTTTACTATGTCCTTGCTTGATTCAACTGACAGGTCATTTAAATGTATTACATTTGGAATAACTAATATTTTATTTGTTAGTATATTAATTCCAGAATATTAAATTAGGTAATGAATAAGTTAATTTCATTATTGTTTTTTTTAACAAAACCGCATTAACCTCTCGTATATTACAATAGACTCAAATATATATTTGTATTGAGGATAAACTAAAATTATATTTTTTTAACTAATTTGTAGTCTTCGCGAAAAATTGTTTGAAAACATTTTTTCGTGTATAATTGCTTTGTTTTCAACAACAAGTAAACATAGGTAGAAATAATTTAATTGCTTTTGAATAAAAACTTTTATTACCTAAACAAAACAAAAAATTAAAAATTAGTTTCTTACAGTTTCTTTTATTAAATATTTTAAATAAAAATTCACTAACTTAGGTTCAACACAACCAAAAATTGTCATCTCTCTCAATTTTCTCAACAAACATTCCTAGTGGGGTCCAAATGATAAAACAACAATATTTGGTTAGAAAACGAGCAAGGAATTTAATTTATCAGATTCAACATCCTAAGACCGGTTTCTGCCTTTCGGCTTCGTCAGTTAGGCTTTTCGAATCCAATAAATAAAATTCCAAACTCGTACAAGTCAATAGCTATATGCGCTATAAGATAAAATTTTTAGATGTGCTACCAT
This sequence comes from Crepidodera aurea, assembly GCA_949320105.2. Classification (NCBI taxonomy): domain Eukaryota; kingdom Metazoa; phylum Arthropoda; class Insecta; order Coleoptera; family Chrysomelidae; genus Crepidodera; species Crepidodera aurea. The sequence continues at coordinate 23,492,885 of OX439472.1, read as the reverse complement.
CTATGATTAGAAGAGAGTATTGACAATTTTTAAAGCAAATAATTCCCGATGTATTGGGGTTGCATACACAATTTGCATTGTGTGACATTTTGACTAGAATCAGTCAAATAAAAGCTTTGCAACAACAACAACAAAAGTCTGGATCCGCGTCTGGTGGTTTTATTAATCAAAAAGAACATTTAAAATAACAAACCACTATGAACTACAGAAATGAAAGACATAAAATGATATTGGATTTGAAAGCACTTCATAAAAGTTGTTTACTGAGATATTTATATTTCAATTGGCAGAAGACAATACTTTTAGACCATATAGACAAACTCAACAGTCTGAAGGAAAGAACCAACAAGTTTTTGTGTAGCAAAATAATAATAATGTTTATTCGATAATAAATATACATAAACAGATGGAATAATATAAAAAAAATGGACATAATGAAATAATACAAATAATAGTTCGAATAAACAGAGTTAAGACACGGAAGTAATCGATAAGATTACTTGTATTGTGCCAAAAACCGTTTGTTTTGCCTTTTTTTATGGCGCCACAAGTAGGGTAGTTTGCCGAATCCAGTTTAATGTACTATTGGTCTTGTCTAATCCGGTAAAATACACATTCGGGATATTAAATAATCAAATAATGTTGAAATTGATACTTTTTTTTAGTATAGAGTTTGATTTATTATATTTGTTGTATGTATGGATACTTTCATTATCATCAATGCTGGACATTCGTGATTGAATTTTAGCCACTCTTGTAACTCGTTTTACTCTTTAAATAAGTATAGCAATTAGTCACTCCGCTGTACTTCTTTTTTTATTTTTTGCTTCTACTATTCCTCCAATTTTGAACTTTTCTCCTATCTAACAATCCCCACGTTATTTATTTGTGGTTAAACCTACCCACAGACTTAGCGCTCTTCCCCTATGTATGTTATTTTTCGATTGCCATTTCATGATCTGTTTAGTTATTGCCTCGTTTTCTATTTTTTGTGTCTTAGTCTCATTTCGTTTATTATTTTCACTATTTCATGTCCTTTTAATATATTATGGATTTCCATGTTCATAAGCATTCAACATTTGCCACGTATTCTCCTTATACAACTTTGTTTCCGCCATTTTTCTTTAGATGGTTTTACAGTAAGTAGTGGTCATAGACGTCACCTATAAACTTGGGCATCTGTTAATACAACCCCAAAGAAACATTAGTTTGTACTTATTAATTGTATTAATTTTCTGCTTTAATATGAAGAAATCTGCGGGTGAGGCTCTCAAATACTTACGGTGAGGACAGTATTAGTAGAAGAATGTGCCAAAGTCAAGAAGAATTCACACTATCAAATGTCTCAAACATATGGGAATGATTCAGAAGCAAGAAATTGGGTGCCGTGCGAATTGAAACCGAAAGATGTTGAACAACCTTTGTTCTTGTAAACATTTGCTTGAAAGGCAAATACGGAGTGAATTTCTGCCTCGCATTGTAACTCTTGATTACGATAACCCCAAGCGCATTAAAAGATATTTTCTTTCTTGGTCTTAACATTCTTTTCAGTAGTATAAATATCAAAATATATTTGTATCTCCTAAAGGACTTTACCAGTTTTAAATGACAGTTGTGGCAATAAAGTTATTTGCTGCTTTCGCTATGAGAAATGGTTTTAAATTTTGCAGGAGTACAAACACGTGCCAAGAGAAACTTATGAAGAAGTTTATAACAATTTTAAATGTGTAACTATTTTATATGCAGTCACTGAATTATAAGAAACTACTTTTGTATTCTGTCTCTGACAGATGGTCTGTTTGTTTTTTGCTTCACACTCCCGTAATTTATATTTACACTGAATGCAAAATTCCATAAATTTCCACGTTATACTACTACTACTATTCTTTATAAGTTTTAAGGATCGTTTAATATAAACTAAAACTACGTCATTTGTCTAAAACCTGAGACGGAATATTTAAATTGATATTCGTACTCATTCACCATTCTCTTACTCTTTACCTAATTGTAATTAATAATTGTAAAATCTCAGGTGGTGTTGACATTTACTAAAATACAGTTTGACCGTACAATAAATTCCTATTCACAATATCGACTCTATTTAATTTTAACGAAACGTATAAATTATGAATGTAAATTACAATGTCGGCTGTAAATGTGTACACAGGGTCAATAAATCCTTCGTTGCAAAAGTTTTTTAAACTAGATTTTATATGGTCGTATGTGATTTTGTGTTTAAATATTTAAATAAATTCACGCAAAAAATTTTTGTTTGTTCATTTAGGTTTACCTTTTGATCGTGTATATGAGCATGGTTAGTTTGAAATTTGATATTCCGGTAAAGAGAAAATTTATGTTGTCAGGTTAAATATTAATAGCCCAAAAGATATTTCTAATAGTTAAATTAAATTAAATACTGGATGTTTTGACTGGTGATGGGAACTATCGAATAATTTAATAGTTAAACCCATGAAACTCTGGTAGCAAAACATTGCCAAAACAAAATATTTATTTGTGTCGTCCTTTCTACTTTCACGGTTTAGATAATAGAGTGTAATTTAATAATAAACAAAACAGGAAGTAAGAAACAATTTAAAATGTAAAAAAAAATAACACTTAACTGGATGTGATATCAAATAGATTTGATATTAAATTGCGCGAAATGAAAATTAAATTTACAAGAATATCTTTTGCTATTTGAATTATTTTCTTTTTGCCATATCTACGTTTTAAATTGCTTCGGGAAAACTGCAAGAATTTGTAGCTCTTCCCTTTACAGTACGACCAGGTAATGAAATAAAATGACAATTATACAGGGTGTTTCATAGTTAAACCGACATACATTAACTATAAATAGAGGGAACTATAAATAGAGGGTGAAAAAGATGAAAAAATGAGTTAAAGTGAAAATTTTTTTAAGTGTACATCCTATTCTACTACTGGAGTTTTAACGTCAAATTACATCAAATGCATTTTTTTCATTTTCGCAAGCAGTAACTTTCGAAATACCTGGTAGATTTCTTTCATATTTGGTAAAGGTATCATTTTTTAGTAGCCCAATCGTGTAATGTAAGGACTATACTACAGTTAACATCCAGATACGGATTAAGAAAAATTTGTAAAATTTGAAAATCCCCAACGGAACACGCTGTACATCAAATATTTTTTAAATTGGATCAGACATTCGAAACGAATGGAAAAAACTGAGATATTCTGACATATTTTTATAAATGCACATCTCGTTCTACATATTACTAAGCTTTTAAAGTAAATTCAATTATATAATAATAATAATAATATATGTTTATTCAGAAAAAAGATATAAAAATATAATATAAAGTAAACAATAGAAAAATACATTTACATATTACATAGACAAATTAAAAATTAAAAAGTGAATAAACAAATTTCCACAGAAGTAGTTTAACTACTTGTATATGTGAATGAAAAAGCTTAAATATAATTGACATAATCTGAAAAATTGACATAAACAGGAAATTGACATAATCAGGTAAAATTTATAAAACAATTTTAACTTGGACGTATAAAATGAATCGTTTATTACATTATTTATTTATTTTTTTTGTCTTTTTTTTTTAATTTAAATATTTAAAACATAAACATTTGTTTGGTTGACAATGTTACTAAAATATGTCCTTTCATTTGACAAAATCCACTTCTTTAGTTCCATTTTAAACGAATTATAGCTGTTTAAGTTTTTTAAGTGGCAAGGTAACAATGAATATAGGCGAGGAGCCAAATAATTTACGCTACGTTGTCCAATGGTTTTTACGGATCGCGGGTAATATATGCTGTCATTATTTTTGGTGTTGTGGGGATGTTCATGAGTGGTTAATTTAACTTTTCCTTGTTTGACAAATAAAAGTATTTTCTTACAAAATAGCTGTCTAAAATCGCATAATTTACAGTCATTATTGATTAGTTGGATAAATGATTGGTTTTTGATAAATTATTTTTAGAATCCATTTCTGTATTATATGAACATAGCCTAGATACGAATCATATACTCTCCCCGTATTAAATACTTCCTCTTAGATTTCTTCGTATTCAATAAATATAATAGTGAAGGTTGTTAAATATTTTAGAGAAATTTTCCTAGTTTTGGGGTTAAATTTCTTAGATAATGTACTGCACTATTATTCTTTGAGTTTTTTGTATATTTTCACTCTTTCACGTTTTTATACGTACAATTCACTAAAATATATTAGTTGATAGCAAGTAGGCGAACTTAATCGATTCGATATCCTAAGAACGGTTTCTGTTTCTCGGCTTCATCAGTTAGGACTTCCAATAAATTATATTTTAAACATGCATAAGGTCAAAAGCTAAATCAGCTAAAGGATAAACTCAGCAATCATACTACCATCAATCAGAAAAACAGATAAATGAAGCCCAGAAGAGAGTTTTGACATTATTACACGAAATCAACTTTTTTTATCTACCTCTTGTTTGAAAATCTTCAATTAAGAGATTGGGTATTTGAAATTTTAATATTAATTTTCTCTTTGAATAATCGGAATCGTTTATGGCGTAAATGAGGAATTAAAGCTTTAATCAACTATCGTCAATATTAAAACGAGGCTAGAATAGAGGAACGTGAACTAAATGGCATTTTTATTATCATTTTTAATTTGGTCTTAACGTGTTAATGAGCGAGACTTTTTTATAGTAAGAAATTTAATTTAAACAGTAAATGATTAATTTTATTCGAAATTTAATTTAAAGAATAAATGACTAATTTTATTCGGTAATTTTTATTAACGTTGGTCATAAATTTATTAATGGTTCGTAGAAAATGTAGAAGTAAGAACAATGAAATTTATAATTTAATTGGTTTAATGTAAAAACGTAAAAACTTTTATTGCGTTTCCTGCCCCTTTTGTTTCTCAACCCAGTCCAGTATTGTTGTGCTCTGGGGTTTTGGGCATTGGAACCCCCCTCCCCCTCAAGAGGGTCCTTCACAAAGTTCGATAAACTATAATTAATCTACTAAGTCAGTCAGAACTACTTTTTTCGTCTCGAAAACATGATTCCAGAAATGTATAAAGCCGATAATTTTGTCTATGATACATCATACTTTTACTTTGTTTACGTCCAATCTTGATAGTTTTCTTTATATGGCTCCTTGTTGCATAGTCTCCATTGTAAGTCCTATTATCACTCTCAGCTTACTTCTGTCCAACAAAAACAGTTCAGCTCTTATTTTAGAATCCTATGAAGGATTCTCCGTGTTTTTGTCCTGACATATCATGCCATTGTTGCAGGTATCTTTCCCTGTTTCCATTTTTTTTTATGGCCCCTTGGACTACACATTTAGGTGCTCTTGGTCTATTCTGTTTCGGGTATTTCTCCTTTGCAAGTTGGTTAGTTTTTCATTACCATTGATACCCTGATGTTCAGGCACCCAGGCCAGTTCTACTTTGTTCTGGCCTCCCAGTTTAGATGTCACTTCCTTCAGTGTCGCTTGAGTGTTTGACATGATTAGGACCTGTTGGTTTTTGTCTCCTATTATTTTATCTGGCGCATTGCAAAATTGCATGTACCTCCGCTTGGAATACCGTATAGCATTTCTGTCTAAGGCACATCTGTGGCTAACTCTTAGATTTTTGGAGTATATGCCTGCTCCCACTGCTTACTTTGTTACTTAGTGTTTTTTGTCCGGTGTCACCGAGTTCCTCCACTTTACCTGCGATAATAATCCATCTTGTGTTTCTAGGGATTATTTCCATAGCCGTGTTCCTCCACCAGGGGCCTGTACTAATGGGGGTTTTAAAACCCTAATTGCCATCAACAGGTAGGTGGAGGAACTGTATAAAACTTAAATTATTTACTAATAATTCAGTTGAAGTGGTAATTTATAAAGATGGAAGTCAAATTTATGTTGAGTCTTGGTCAATCTTGGTTCAGAAAGATACAAAACTTGGGTCTTTCTGCCATATATAAATTAAAGGACTCTGAAGAAGGAAAATTCTTAAAATTGTTTTTTGGCTTGTCGTTCTTAAATCCAGATGATGTGAGAGATTGTTTTGTTGAAGAGCTATTTGAAAAAATTCCTAGTGGTAACGCAAAAATTCTCGAATTTTGCGACTATATTGTTGATAATTACATTAGTGAAGAAGCTATATTTCCTACTGAATTATGGGCCTGTGCTTCAAACGAAATGTTCCGATCAACAAATAGTTGTGAATCTTTTCATTCGCGGTTTAATTCTCATTTTTATGAATCGCATCCCAATATTTTCAAATTTTTAGAAATCCTCACTAATTTCCAAATTGAAACATACATAAAAATTAAAACAGCTCACAATTATCCTAAAAAAATACGTCGTGAGTTAAAATTAAAACAAGACCGCATTCAGAGTGAAATAGACCTATACGTATCTAAGAAAATAACGAGATATCAATTTCTAAAAAACATTTGTTGTTCGTATTTACCCGTTACCAAGTAAAAACATATTCATTTAGTATAATTTTGTATATTATTTTTTTTATACCAAGTTTGTACTTACATACCTATTAATTTTTCGATTTTTGTAATATATATTAGAAATAGAAAATGACTGTTATTATCTTCCTATAATCCTATAATCCCTTTCCCTTCGGTACCGTGAAGGAACTCGGTTGCCGGATTACGATTACCGCAGGTAGGTGGAGGAACCCGGCGACGCCCTTTTTGTCAGTCCATTCAGTCGTGCCCATAATTGACACTCTGTATGGACTGTTAAAGGCGTATTGTCTAGTTATATGCTCAATCTCCATATTAAATGTGTTGTTTGACACAGTTCTAACAATACTCATGTTCCCTCCATTCGGGGGTTCAGTAAGTTTTGCAGCCTGTATGACTCCATTCTTGCCTCCCCTTGCACTACAAAGTACAACGGTTACAGACTTACCAAAACTCGTCATAAGAAAAGTCGTTAAAGAAAATTCCCAAACCGTCTGAACGCAGAGGTTTCCCAAATAGGTGGTGAAGGTCACAACCGGAATCAAGTATTTTTAAAATGGGGTTAGTGATATGCAGGTAACCAGGAGTCAAAGAGCTGATGTTACAGAGAATCGTTGGAATGAATGTATTACTCTTGAAGGAGAGTATGTTAATGAAAATAGTCGAATTTTGCCTGAAAGTTGTTGTTTAATTAGTCTTCCTATGAACTTATTGAGTGACCGAGTAATATTTCCTACGTGACCTTATTATTTTTTATTTTCAATTTGAGCAAGTACCGCTATCTATAAATTGTGAATCTCTCATGTATGTTCAACTGCAGATATCATTATAAACAATTTTGGTTTGGGCTGCGATTCTCAAAACCTATAAAGAAGGGTGCATTATTTTTCTAGTATTTCCCGCTTACAAATTTTCAAGGTCGTAAACAAACAAACGGTTTTATTCAGAAAAGTGTCCTGCCTTTATTCGATTTCAACTGAAAATAGAAAAATTAAAGAACAAAGAATGCATGCAGTGAACAAAGCAAGACAAACGAGTTTGTTCGTACGATCAAATAGTAAATAGAAAACAAATTAAAGGAATTAATCCTTTTATTTGGATCGGTGAAATAACCACATATTTACGGCGTTCCTAGGCAATTTATAAAGATAGTCAGGGAAACACATCCCAGATGTGTGGAAAATATAATTTTTTCTACTCCTGTACTTTAAATTACTTATTAAATGTGCGCTACCCGTTTTATATTAAACCTCATTAAAGCACACTTTTCATTATAACACTGATTTTGACCAATAGAAACCCCTGCTTTCTATTATAAAACTGACTTTACACCAATAGAAATTTCTACCTTGTAATCAAGTAGGTTGTTGATAGATATTAGCTATTATTGACAGTTTTAGAAATCTGTATTCAGTAGGCTCAATCTGAAGCCAAACCTTCAAAAAACATGTTTGCCAAACAATTTATATTTATTAAAATACCAAAACATTAGTTACACTGTTGAATTAGCAAAGAATACGCCAACCCGATATCTCTCGACCAGTGCCGACAACAATTTAGAGTCAGATTGTATGATGGTAATACGTCATTTTCATAGCTTGCTGGAGGTTCCAAAGTAGCCCTTTTCTAACTCATTGCTATTAATGTCAGAATTTTATTATTGTCTAAGAAAGTATAGCCACTCAATTTTTATGTTATTCTTGACAAATGTCAAATGTGCCGACTACTGTATTAAAATATTTTGCACCTACATTATTAAATTTTTAAATGTCACGACTAGTTTATCATATGTACATAATTCAATCTCGTTGTCAAATACCATGTATACTACTTTTCTAGAAGTCCTGAGGGAATTTCCAATATTGTTGTTTTATTTTTAACCTTTTAAAATTGAGTAACAATATCCATTAAAAGATTGTGGAAATACAAAGTAAAATTTATTTTACAAACTCGAAACACTTCATTCTTTTAAAATCGAAATTGATTTATCTCCAGTATATCAGATCTATTACCTTAAAAATTTTATGATAGGTATCCACTACAATTAAATTCATTTCAGAATCTACTGTATTTAAATTTCGAAATAAAAAAGATCAGTTGCTTTATTTACAGATCATTGATCCGTAAATTTTTCAATATTATTTTTCAAAGAATTCTGGCTTTAAAGGTAGTTTTTCAAGATGGCCCAAAAACATACATTTTGGTTATATGCATCAGTAGACAAAATTTTAAAAATAAAACGTTTTGAATCTTTTTTAATGAAATTCTCTACCGACGGTCGATAAATCGTGGCAAAAACTATTAAATGATGTAATATTATATCTTTTTTCCTATCAACATAGCACTTTCGAGCCCGATAAGCTACTTATACAGGATGGCGCAAACTTCTGACATCGAGGATTACATCATTGTGGTAAGAGATAAAACTTTCAAATTTTGTGTGAGCTAGTACAGTTACTAAGTGCACATTTTGAAAATACTTTTGATTTTACAGGGTGTTTCAAAAATCATGTATTTTACATGCACACATTAAATTGTATTAAATTTATACATGAAACGTCCTGTAAATTTTAGGTTCATTTACTTATTTACTATATTTTCAACACATTAAACAATTTTCTCTGTTTTCCTTGTTTTTTTTTTCCTTGTTCTCTTTTAAAAATAAATATTGGAAACTTTCCTATTGTCGTAAATCAGTGATTACGATTACGCAGCCATTTGCAAGGTCGGCCAGTGGAGGTTGTTACGATGCCGCCTCTTTAAATTCTGTATGGATTTGATGGAATTTGTTGCTGTATAGATTTAGTTTGTTGTAAAAATTCCCAGTAAAACTCACACGTTACGTTTTAACACCGTTTATTTAAACTTTAAAAGAGGAAATAAACAAACGTTACAAATAGAAAACATTACATTGGTTACAATAATTGGTTACACAAAATTGGTTACACAAATAACTCTTAAATGATTTGCTTATAATCTTATCTTTTATAAAAAAGACATTTACGATGGACAATAATTCATCGGAGTACTAATGATTTGAACGATCAATTGTGTACTGTACTTGGACAGTGGAGATGAAAATAATTTGAGTAATCTGGCTTGATTCGCGGCCAAATTATTACTAATTACTTTACGAAATACATTGTGCTGAGACAATGGAGTAGACTTGCTTGATGCGCAGCGAAAATCGTACTGGTTAAAAATGTGTTCTAATTTGCGTGTCTTTAACCAGACTGTCCCTACTCCAAAAACAGCGGCACATGATGTTTTCCATGTACTCTGCAAAAAAAGGAAGTTTATATGTGGTATGCGGACGAGTCTATTTTAAGTTGAGCGAGCCATTCGTTTTGCATCTTACTCTTGTATAATACCGTCTCATTCGCACCCGTTAGATGAAATATTTTTAATGATATATTTTGTTAATTTGCCATCGTGGCTACGTGCAGATTTTGGATGTCGTAATGGCGCTTCAAGGAAACGGAAGTTGCTCGCGTAACTGGTACTGAATGGTGCGGTGGTTGAAACGGAGAGATCTCGTATCCTTCTCGCTCGCTTGGAGACAGGAGTTTTGCATTTTGTAATATTATTTTAAGTGTATTTTGCAATTCGCGGACGCTGCGTTGCCAGACTTGTTTCGTAACAAATATTTGGCATAGTTGCCGGTTTGGTTTGAAAAATGAACGACTTGAATTTATGTTTAATTTTTTGTGATTGAAAATTAAACACTTACTTAGACGTATTTTATAATCAAACATCAAAAATTCAAACTGGTAAAAACTACTTACATTTCTTTTATATTTTTTATCAAACGATGATTTTCTCTTTTTACTCCAAGACTACACACATACATTTGTTTTAGATACTGCATTCATTTGAAATATGTTAAGTAATTGAATCCTTGTTTGTTTTGAAACGGGCGAACCATTTGTTTACCTTAATTGAATACATTTATTATCTCGTCATTGGATTCAGTAAATTCGTAAACACCAAATTTCCCTAGTGTTGGTTTGAAAACTGTACCCAGCGGGTCGTTAATAAACATCTGCAGTTTCTGTTGCACAACTAAATCATTTACAAACAGACACGTCGAATCAGGTTTAGAATGCATTTATATATCTTGTACATCGCGAGATCCCATCATATTCTTTCACGCAATAACCGAATTTGTTGTCTTAGAATCAGAAACTCAATTTTTAACCTACGAAAATAATCGTATATAGAGTTATATCATTGTTTTTTTACACGATTAGGAAAGCACAAAACAACGGAATATAATCCATTTTTTTTCTCACCAGATGTCATTTTCCTGGCTCAATACCTCAATATAAGTAATAATATTTATTTAGAACGCGTTGTTAGCGGTCATCAAATAGGAAAATAAAAAGATAGAAAAAACAAAAAAGGCCGACCTAGAACTACTACATAAAACATCATTGTTTCAGAGGTACTGAAGCATAAATGGATTACATGAGAAGAAGCTGAAGTTCTAGCAAGAGGCAAAAACAATGTAAGTTTGAGAAGAAAACCTCGACACCTACGGATACGTGAGAATAAGATGATGATGATGGAAAATGTAGTAAGGTTCTCTAGGGAAGGCTAAGAAATTATAAACAAGCGCACGTATATGTTCTAGATATAATTTAATTCAAACCTTGTTTATGTTTACTTATCACATAAGTTGAGTCTGTGGAGATACATGACAATCTAAGCAAATATATTCGTCTTTCAAAGATCGCGGCAATGTTGGCGATTTAATTTTACAATCTAACAAAATGTTGTGTTGTATTGTTTCAAAAAGACACTACTCTGTTAAGTTTGAATTAATTCACATTTTCTACAAATATTACGTAAAGAAGTTTGTGGATATGTATCAAGTCTGGCGAGATTTCTAAAAAAACTGCAAACAGATACAGAATGTTTTTAAACATCGCGAGGAGGATTTTCAAAAGGATTTGGATAAATTATTCGATATCGCACACGCTGATACTATTAAAAAAATTAAAATAAAAGAAGATAAACTTTTCTTACAATAACAAAGAGCCAGGGCGCCCTGGTTGATTGGCAGGTGTAGAGAAGAAGTTATCTGAGAAGGAAGAAAGGGCAGGGGGAGAAAACTAGAAGAAGAGAAAAAGAGACTCAAATAAGTGACTTCAGAAAGCTTTAATTCACCTCAAGAACTACAATCACAATCTACATCAATCTACCAGCAATCAACATCTTAGTGACGTTACTATTAAACGTGACGATTATCGGGAACTGATCGAAATATCTATTATTTTCTTTCAAAATCAGACCTCCTGGCGCAATGCATCAAGCAAGATGGGTGGCAAGAGCTATTTACTCTTTGAAAATAAGTTTGCTGTAGTCTCAGTTCAAAGCAGGCCCCGCACATTATTCCCTGGACCCCGTTGCTAAAAGTCATGATGGGCCCCCTCTTACTACCAAAAAAGAAATTTTGGCCTTTTTTTACAATATACTTTTTTATCCTTTATTACAATTATTTTTCATCAAGCACGCATTTAAATAGTTTTAAGAGTTTAAACAGTGTTTAGATTGTCATCATAGTCATTTAATTATTGTTTTCTTTCTATGATTTATTAAAAATGTTCTACTTTTTAATTGTTTTCCCCGTCCTTGCGGGCAACAGTAGCACCGGGCAAGTGGGGGCCCTTACAAAGAAGTGTATGATTTAAAATTTTATAATATTCCCTTCGATACTAATTTGATGATTTATGAGTTAGCTGAAAGAGCTGTTAAGCTAATGCAAACCTTCCATGGTTTAATTACCGCAGAAGAAGAACAAAAACAGTTCTTATTGTCACGACCCTAATGGTTGTGAGAATTATTAACTTATATGCTACCTTTCTTTATGAAATAAAACCAGGTTAAACAGTAAACAAGTTTATTAACAACTATAAAAATATATACTTATAAAATACACATATCTCTTCGTTGGGCACGTCACGCTGGCTTGGAGATAGGGCTGTACGATCTCGTACACGCAATGACCCCTAGACAAGAGTACCTTTATTGCTAACTCGGCGGATATTTATATCTCGCGAATTGGGTCTGATGTTATGTTATTAAAAAATACTATTATTGTTTATTCGAATCGCTGGTTTGATTATATAATTTACTTAACTTATATTAAACACAAAAATGCAAACTCGATATACTGAGTGTTCTTTTGTTTAGCGTTTACGTTGCGTGCAAGATCATATGAAGATGTATCCCGATTGTAAAAAAGACACCTTGAAAAGAAAGTAAACTGAATAATTGTATGTAAGTTTACTTTTTAATAAATAAAGTCTTTACTTAATTTTATTTTTTATTCGAAATTTACCTAAAATTTGTATCCAAAAATACAAATTTTCGATGACCTAGCCATATTAATTTTACATAAACTGTTGGACCTTGTCGGCAAGGGTTAACGTTAACATAGAAAGATAAAATTTTATAACTAAATAAGGCTTAATATAATAAAAAAAATTAGAGGGTATGCGTTTTGAAATCACTGAAAAAAATTTTTTTTGTCCAAATAAGGGACACCCTAATAAATATATAAAGTTTGAATAACTCTTGAACGAAAAATGATAAGAGACATTTTTTGTAGTGCGTTCAATTTTCTATAAAAACATATATTGCTCATTAGAATCCGTTTATTGGATTGTAAGCTACAAAATTCTAAAAAAAAATTCCCGGTGCGCGACCTGTAAATATTAATATTAAAAGCTCCGGTTTTCACAGGCGTCTTTTTTTACTACCCTGAAGATATTTCAGTACGGATTTTGAGAAACAAAAAGAGTCGCCTACATCTCAAAAGATGCGCTAAAGCTTAAGGAATCCACTGGAAAAAAAGTTGATTAAGTTTGAATAGTTCTGAAGTAAAGTATTTGTTTTGTAGATCTCCGCACGACGCTATTTTGACACATAAATTGACATAAGTCAAAAACTATTGCAGATAAGCCTAAGAAACTCGTATGCGTTATATCGCCAATTAAATGTAACAAAAATGGGGGCTTGCCATTAAAAAAAACAGAACTTAGTTATCTTATTTTGGGACATCCTGTATATAAATAGAAATATTTTTAGAATGTGCCTCATGTCGGACCTACCGTTTAAAAAAATAAAACCGATATCTTGCATAGAAAAAAGTTATGGAACATGCACGTACCCGGTATATCAGAATAACCTCGGAAAAATTATAAACCTTGAATTTTAAATTTAAAAAATCTGATTAAACTAACTGTAATATCGTTAAAAAATATAGTGAGAAATCAAATTGGGAATACCACTGACATTCAACAATCTTCATTCGAGAGAACGGCCTTTATGCACTCACTGTATACAATTACCCCAAAATATATTAATTCGATATTGTAAAAACTAATAAACTAATTTTACAGATAGTGACAGTTATTTAGTTAACCACGAGTATGTTGTTTCAAAATAATAATTATCCTGACAGGAACAAGGTAAATACATTTTCTAAATAGGACTTCACGATGCCTTTCCGCATCCCATTACAGTTTACCCTGTAATAAACAGCGCAAAAGCTACCATGGGTCATAAATTTTCGAAGTACCGCTAGAAGGATACAAAGTGAGCATTGAATGACAAACTGGGTTATGAATCTGATGTTTTTTGGTGATAAGGTTAATTGCAAAGTGTTTTTGTGCTTTCAATTTCGAACTGGAAATACGTCAAGAGAATTGACGATTTCACCAAAAGATAAGCCATATGTTTTTGTAGTTTCATCTACGTAGAATTTATGACTATCAGGGTAACTTCAATTATTACTGTCAGTATTTTTTATTTTCTTTCAATATAGGTACGAAAATTGAGTTTGTATCACAATACAGGGTGATTAGTGGGAATGTTTCATTCTTCATCCTTCATTTTTAAGTTTTAAATGACCATTTCTTTTGATTCTGAATAGCTTTTATTTGGCCAGAGCTTAAACTCTAGACAGATTTTTTGTATTACCAACATTTGATACTATTAATAATTACTTTTGGAAGATGTAAGACCTGTAGATTCCTCAGACAATGATTTAATGGAAGTAAGTATTGGTGAGAACATGTTGCGTAGTAGAAATCTATCTAGAGAGACCATCCAGCTTCTTCCAGACCTCTATAATTACATAGCCCTGGAGGCAGTGACTTATTTTCACAGGCGGTACAACAACAACAACAAACTATTTTTATCACTGGGAAAAAAGGACCGTGTTTTGATATGTCCTGACGCATTTTCCGCCTCAACCCTTTGGAAACCCCCCTAAATATATATTTTTTGATTAGAATTACTAACCCTACAATTCTTTCCATGTTTGCTGACTGGGAAAATAAGTACCGAAAATCGTTACTGCCTCCTGGACTAACAGTAAATACCACCATCACAATAGTGCCAGCTGAACAGAATGAACAAAAACTCTGTGGTCCTACGTAAGCCCAAACCAAATAATAATTTTTTCGATATTTATTTTGAAAAAATAGAGCCACATTTGAGATATGGAAAATTTATTTTCTTCAAATAATAATTATTAGTATACTATTAGTCCTGTTATCCCTATCCATATATCTCTAAAAGTTTCATCTGTGAAAATTGTGGTGTAAAAAGTAAATGTATTATTTTAGAAACATCCCAACAAATATATACTTCGGTGGATCTTTATCCTGTTCAGTGAGTAGGTTGTATTCAAAATTAGAGTCCTTAATTTCGAGAGTTTCATAGAATTTTTACTTAAATGATCCAGAGATGTTTGGAGAAGATTTAGTCACTTTTAAACCTACAGGACCCGTTGATATTGAACTAAAATTACCAGTGAATATAATATTGTTGATGAAAAATCAGTAAACTATTCTGATGCAGGTACTAAAATAAGCTGGTTTTCAATTTTTTCTGCATCTCATATCAACCTTTTCCTTCATGGAGATTCATAATAGCAGCTAAATCTTCAAATGCAGAAAATTCTGTATCTAATTCAGGTTTTACAGCAGCAGCAGCATTTATATTTTAAAGCCACAAAAACTAATTCCAACGAATAGTTTATCCATCTGTGTAAGGGATATGTAGTTTCTAGAATATTTTAATTATGTTTCATCAAAAAAACATAATAGACTAAATACTTTTAAAAAGTATAAAAAAGTTTTCTTATGGTGTTAAACAATATTGCAATTGTCAGTTTTTTTTAAATAAAAATAACCAAATTTCTAAATAAATTGTAAGTGACAATCAATATGGGTTTAGAGAAAAAAAGTCCAAACTATATGATGCTTTAGATACACCTACAATTTGCATCTTGTCGATCTCTCTAAAGCTTTTGATACGGTTTGTCACAAGCGTTTGCTAGACAAAATGAAATTTTATGGACCGCGTGGAAAAATATATAACATATTAGAAAGCTATCTAAAAACAGTTACATATGGCGTTCCACAAGGGACTGTACTGGGACTTCTCCTAATTAGGTACCCTATACATTAATATCCTGATGACATTAAAAACAAATGGAGACATAATACGTTTCGCACTCATAAACGAAATATTTACCATTCACTCTTATGTAAATAATTTACCGCATTTTGGTCCAGTATATGTAGATGATAACACTCAAATTCCTGAAGCGTCATCAATTGAGTACTTGGGTATCACTCTAGAGAGATATTTGAAATGGGATCTACCTGTTAAAAATATTACCAATAGACTTAGAGGGTTACTGTATAAATTCAAATACTTATGCGACTTTTTAAACGAAAGCCATTTGAAAATGTTATATTTGTCTAGTACAGCCTCATCTTACTTATGGAATTATTGGTTGGGAAAGTGTGGCAGACTGCCATTTAAAGCAGTTGAATAATATACAAAAATGGCTAATCAAACTTATTTTAAAAAAACAGTAACTTACCCAAACGACGCATTATTCACTGAAAGTACTTTTTTTGATAGGAAACAAACAATCTAATAAACATAAAAGAAACATTCACATAACTTTTCCCAACATAATTACCCTACTAGAGGTAAATGTACTTACCCTTCAATGAGCTCAAAGACCGTAGGACAACGCTGTTCGACTTATTTTGCACCGATACTTGTCAACATGTTACCAGATTATGTTAAGAATATAAATACACTGCCACATTACAAGTATTTTATAAAAACCTGGATAGCCAGTAATAACAGGTATATTTTTAACGATCTGATTGATTTAAGGTACCTAAAATAATTTAAGAAATTTACTATTTAATAGATTTAAAATTTTAAATCAAATCTGACTACTCATTATAACTTGTTTGTCATTGTCATTTTATTTCATATTTTTATGTCTTTAAATGATTCATGATAACTTGTTTGTATTTGTCAATTTACTTCATATTTTTATATAATTAGATATTTCATAATAACTTGCATACAGGCATTACGATGCCCCAGCGAGGTCTCAACGATGTGATAGAAGCTGTTGAAAAACGCTGTAATTAATTTTTTGTTCATGGAAAACGTAAAATATTTTATTAGTACATTTGCTAACACCTAATCCACTAATATAAGTGCAACTAAACAAAAAGTTCGCTCCGCATTAATATTTCAATTCTAACCACTTTTTAACTCTATAAAACCCTATAAAATATGTGTTAAAGGTAATTTAATTTTGTTCACGAGGTTGCTCTCCCTTGTATCATAAATAACTATAGTTTATTGTAAAATTACCATCAATGACAACGTATTTTCCAATTTTGCGAACAAATAATAAAAAGGAAAATTTTCCAGGACCTAATCGAGCCGAAATATAATATCATCCGTAAGTATATCTCGCGCAGGCTTGCCATGATCTCGGGCCCTTTCAATCCAGCCAGTTACCGAAAGCCGTTTTCGAGTTTCTCCCATCCAGTACAGTTCGCGCAACTTTCCATTACCTTCGCATCGCCGCGAAAATCGTCTCACGATCAGTTTTCAAAAGTTTACAAATTTCCACAACTTATTTTGCAAATAAAATAACTCATAAAAAATATCTAGTTAATAATAAAGGTAAGAAGTTTTAGTCATCAAATTTTTGAAATTTTTAAATATTTTAATTGTACCTGTGCGCGTGTGGCTCAAAAATTTTCAATTTTGTAAAAAAAAAGGTTAGACACTATTGGCTCACGTTATAAAATTATTATATTAGATAAACAATTTATCGTGAAAATAAAAATAACCTAATTTTTCATTCCAAATTTCTTTTATAAAACTGAAGTAATAAATGTGTACATTTTAGAATCTTTAATATTACTGGACATTTAGAATTAAACTCTATTATACTATTAAGAAAGTGAAACAAACTAGTTTTTCCATATCTTTAGAACGTAAAATGTTTGGAAAATAAACCAAGTTGCAGTGATTATTTCTCTGATAAATTTTACTTTAGTATTTCTTTTAATGCAGTTTCAGAAAAATATTTCTCGCCTTGACCAAAACTTGTAAAGAACAGTTCAAATTCAAATCCAAAATTCAAATTTTTATTAAATCCTTTTTCTCTGTACAAATTATAGATTGGACTTGTCATTGGTAATATAAAATAAATAAATAGATATAAACAATCATTGTTTCTTACAAATGAAAGAAATAAATAAAATAAGTAATACATATATAAAATATAAAAGTATATACTTATTAATAGTCTACTGAACAATCATTTTAAGTGACTCTTAAAATCAATAGGTATTTCTGTGACATTTTTTGCATTTTTGTAACTACAAGTATGTTTTATTTTATGGAGATATTTCATTTTCAGTTGATTTATATAATAAGATATAAATATTACTTGCACGTATGTAAAATATTGCAAAACCTGGCTCTTGGCCGAGGAGTTTCTTATCGATGTATAAATCACGTACAAAATTCTATTACCACAAAATTGATCGGTGTATAATGTGTTTTATGACCAACGTCTTATCTCAAAAAATACATTGTGTTCTAAAAAACTTTACCTACATTTTGATTTCAAAATATTTTTATTTTATTGAAATTTCAATACTATTTAACTAAAGCAAATTTTTAATTGTAAATAGACCATTATTTTAAAGGGTGTCCAAAAAAATGCTACATATTTTATCTTTATTAATTCTCTTTTAAATTTTAGTATTTTTTAATTGGTGCTTTTTTTTATTCATTAAAAACTTCATTCAAAGTACCTGACATGTACAGTATCAAACTGACCAAAAAAATTATTATCACTACCTATAGAAAATTTATTATTCAGTTCTCACTTATTCTTAATATGACTAGTATTAAAATTGAGTTTTTTTGTGACAATTTTTAGTCCTGTTGATCAAATAGTTTTCAGGTTTAAATGTGTGACAGTGTTATAAGTAGTTGTCAGTTACATTTAGAAAAAATGTGAATTTTATGTCAATAAATATAAATATTTAGCATATCTATACTCTTTGTTATGATTAAACAAATCATATATTTTTCGTACAGCACATTCAACTTTCAATAATGTTCCAGCATAATAATATACAGGGACTTGTTATGACAAACTACAAGTAAATGAGGTTAAAATAGCGGTACAAAAAAGATACTTTCATTTAATTTTTTAACATGGCTATCACTTATTGATTTATTCCACGATTCTATTAAATTATTATTACGTAAGCTTGTATAAAACAAAGTCAACACAAAAGTTTCTCTCTTTTTTGAGAAAATATATCAGTTTTGGTACATATGTACCTGCCTATTCTGGATATATATGGACTAAAACTATTCAGTACCTATGAGATGGACGTAACCTCAATCCCAAAATCCTTCAAAAATAACATATTTACTAACCTCTTGCCAATACCCTCAAAGTTAGTTGAGGAAATAACTGCATCATATTTCTATGAGCCTTTCAACTGTAATGTTTAACATTATTTGATAAGTGAGTACAATAAAATTAAAATGATTAATACTGATGATGATCCACGGCAATGGGAAACCAGTTTCAGAGGTATGTTTATATAGGACCGTACAAAAATATTTGTCTCCTTCGCCTAGCAGCGTACCCACCAGCGAACAGCTTTTCAATGGAACTTCATTAATTTGTGATGAGTTAATAAGTCATTTGGCAGAGGAAAAAACCTGTGAATTGCTTTTTTAAAGTTAATTGCCTAATTTTGAGTGCCAATGAATGCATTAATAAAAACTCACTTATTTCCTTTTTAATTAAAATTTCCTGTAGAATATTGAATTGTGTAACTGTTATTTTGTACTTGTGATTTTGTTATATCCTAACCGTTCAAAATCCTCATCGACATCCAAAATCTCTACATTTTTATATCTTTATTCACATTCCTGGTTCAACATTATAAAAAATGGCGAAGGCGGCCTTGTATATGTTCTGCTGGATAAAATGATTAATATCTCCTAAACTGTTAAATTTATCGAATTCAAACAATAGTACCTTTTTTAGAAAATTCATTAAGGAATCTTCTCTTGCTAGTAACGGTTTGAAATATACATTACTGCAAAAAGTTTGACCTGATAACTAGCTATAGCGTATAAAGGTCTGTATGTAATTTATAAGCCCCTAAAATTTTATTGAATTGTTATTACAAGAAGAAAACTGGGACTATCAACCTCCCTTAACAAAATATTGGGTGCACAAATTAGTTCGGTCCGGCTGTTATGAATGAGTCATAGTGACTACCAATAATAGAGTTTCATACAAAAACCTTGTTTTTTATAGTTTTGAAAATGTCGAATTTTGTATTAACCAAGCAGCATTTGCGGGATATTTTAATTTTCTACTTTAATTGGAAAAAAGTGCAACCGAAGCACATCGAATGCTTGTTGAAGTTTATGGTGACTCTGCTTCAACTGATAAATCACGTAGTGAATAATTGCGACGTTTCAAGAATTGAGATTTGTTCGTCGAAGACATAAACGATGTTGCAGAATCATTGGGAGTTAGTGCCAAACTAGACGGGCGTAGAAATCGCAGCATATCCAACGATCGCTTGGAAACCACAGAGTTAAATGAGTAAAACTAGACGGGCTCCATACGTTAGTTAGAGCAAACGTGTTGCGTATCGCTAAGAACGAAACACATTGTTTAGTATGACGTAAACTACAACGTACAAGTCGCTAGCGTGGAAATCGCTCTTCGTGTAGTTACGGCGATAGTTTGGTATGTACTTACACATCAAGTCGTTTCCGTACGAGTTGATTCGTTTGAGCCGTGCATTGCAGGAAAACGGCCGCAACACGGACAAAGTCGACAAAAGTCGTGAAAAAATATTTGGAAACGATGGAAACGATGTTTTGCAGTAGACTCATATTCTCCGGACATTGCTTCTTCTGATTACTGGTGGATTCGAAGGATACAGCACGATTAGGATGGCCGGCCCCCGGTTTACTTATTTCGCAGAAACTTTGATCGCCTTAAAAGACGAGTAATTTTTTCGAGAAGGAATTCGAAAATTGCCTGAGAAAGAAAGTAGTGGCCAGCGATGGAAAATAATTTAATTGATCTGTTTATTCATTTCGTTTTGAAAAAAAAACATTTTTGAACACAATAAAATGGACCGAACTAATTTTTACTCACAATATATATTTATATATAAATAGTTAGGGCCATTCGACCCCCTTGTAATCTGCATTTTACAATCTACAATATAAATAGTTTATATTTAGATATAATTTAGTTATTCTGACCTCATCTACTTGCTTTTGGATTAAGTCCCTCTATAATGTTATTAATAATTTCGATCAATGTAGTAGGGCATTAAATATACAGAGCACATTTAGAACCAGAAAAAGTTGTACAAAACGTATGTTTTTTATTTTTTTACAAAATTACTTTTTTTAAAGATAAAATTCAAACATTTAACCAATATTTTCCAAATCAACAGTACTAAACTTCAACTTAATTTTTTCTTCTTTTTATTTTAAACAAACGACTTTTAAAAAATCTAATATACAGGTCGTAGTTTTGACGTTATCCGAATTTGTTAATTTTTATAAACCCGGTTGAAAAATTATATTAATACCAAAAAATGTGGTTCGTAAGTTAAATGGATTAGGCAAAATCTGTAAAACACCCTTTATCTTGGTTACAAAGAGTATGAGATCAATTATTTAGAACAGCGGTTCTCAAAATTTTCAAATTTTGTACCACATAAATATGAAACAAAAATATATGTATCACCATAAAAGAATTTCGCCATTAAAAACCAGTGCGTCGCGAAATTGTTCTAAGCTAGAACCGTAAAAGTAAAAAAAAAATAAAAATATATGTGCTTCTCAATAATAAAGATTAAAACAAAATGTTAAAAGGGGTACACAATTTTACATTAATTTAATTTTTTTCTTTAAAAATTGTACCACTAAAATATTGTAATGTACCACCAGTGGTACATGTACCACATTTTGAGAACCGCTGATTTAGAAATGATGCTGCTGGATTATGTAATAAAGTATTTTTTAAATGATAGTTTGTAACTTGTTGTATTTATATCAATTTTAATTTTTTGTTATATTTTACAAAAACACAATATTTTGTATCAAATTTATTCTTGTTTATTATTATTAAACGTAGAAAAACAGGACAAAATGTATTTTTGAGGTTAACCAACTCATTTTAAAACTAGTCACAGCTTTGATTAGGTACCGGAATATTTTGATTGTACATTGAATCGAAGGAAAAAACTTTTAGAGATCCTATATAATTGGAAAAAGGCTTTAAGCTCCTCAAAGCTTAGGCTAATAGACAAAGTCTAATATTACGAAATGTAACCTCACATAGTTTAAGATTCTAATATAATCAAAGACGTCGACAATTATATCAGAAATTTGTTTAACAGTCACTTCAAAATCTTGCGTATTACATACTAGTAAACCATCCTTTATTTAAATTTCAGCAAGGAATAAATCATAATTTAGATGTATATACAAATACAGAAATGTTTCAAGGAAACATTCCAAATTTATGGACCGAAAATAGAATATAAATATGATAAATTGTTTTTGCTGTTGTAGGTAGAGAATAATTTTAACCCAGAGGTACTTATACGCAACTACAAATTTGCAAAATAAAAGTGATACCCTGCAGAAAACTATAAATTTATTCTGATTTTTCAAATCTCAAATCAAGGTTTTAAAAGTCATTCACATATTTTAAAATAACAGATGTTTTAAGAAAAATATCTACAAGCCAATAGAAATTGTTAAGGCCCCATTTAAGTGTAATTAATATTCTACCTTTTCAAAAATATTAATGTGTTTAAAAAATACGGAATCTTTTGAATTTTTACTGCATCTTTTCAACAATTATTTTAATTTTTATTGCAAATTTAGGATTGTGGAAAATTGTTAGTGCTTTAAACAACAGTGAATATTACAGATTGTAAGTGTGTACCCAACTTGGGTACTGTTTTGCAAGCCAATATAATGTGAATGTTTATGATGGTGTAATGGTTGACCCTCTGAAAGTCTTTTGGGTGTTAACCAACAGCACTTATTTAGGTAAATATTTTATATTCTTATTTTTTTATTTAATTTAAACCAGGAGTATAATTATACTTTCCTGGCTTAAATTGAGGTAATACGTTGATTTGTAGTTTCCTTAAAAATGTGTTTGTGTATTTTTAGCATTTTAATAACTCAACTATTTTTTCTTAGTAAGTAAACGAGTTAGGAGTTTAATTTATTCGATTTCCTATGACCGATTTCTGCATTTCCGCTTCATCAGTTGGGCTTTCGAATCCAATAAGTAAAATTCCAAACATGCTATAAGATAAAATTCGCAAATGAGCTACCATCTATCAGTAAAACTGATAAGTGAAGCTTAGAAGAGAGTTTTGACAACTTCATAAAGCAAAAATTTACCATTTTTTACTTTTTGTGTATGCTTTTTTCCCAGTACCACTTTAGGCATAGCGGTTTTAATTAGAACCCGACAGTTAATGGCTACATTATAAAATTTTCTTTAATGTCATCAAATTTAAAACAATGTATATATAAAAACGAATATTTTTAATATGGTTTTAAATTTTCTAAAGTATTACTTTATTTTCTTTATTGCCTACTTCTTCTAATCATGATACCTTTTCAAGCGTCAGATATGGATCTCATATGCTCAAGTATCATATCATAAGTTTTTCTACAGTAAGGGAAAACCTTACTTATTTATACTTCTTTTATTTGAGTTTTTTCCTCTTTGTTTATTTTCTTATTTTTACCATATTTGTGTTAATATTTCTGGTTTACCAAGCCATTAATTTTTATATTCATTCTTAAATTATCAGCGCGGTTCATATCGTCAACCTATTTTTTCTCATTATTTTGACCGTAGACAGCGTTCTTGATGTATAATGTATGATTAAAAATATTTCTTACAGCTTGAAAATATACCAAATAAAATTATCGATACGTTTCCTAACATAGTAATGCTTGGATTAAAGAATTTACGGATTTAAGTGGACCAAAATTAATCGTTAGCAATATATGGTTAATAGATTCGGACATGTGTGCATATTTATTGAAAATCCATTTTAAATCAGTTTGTGGAACTGATTCGCTAATTGGATTCCCGTACATTGGAACATTGGAACCACCTTATATAATTTTAAGAAATGGGGGTAATAAAGATTACTATCACTGCAGAGCGTTTGCAGATTAGTGCAGGTCAGAATTGTTGGCGACAGGATATACAAAGGAGGGTCAAATGAGTGGTAAAAACTGTAAAGTGATATATACTTTTCGGAGATGATCTTTCTAAAATATTAATGTCTCTTAGAGATAATATAATTGAATATTTTGATAGACAAAGATCGAAGAAAGTAGACTTCTGTTTATTATTTAAATAGAAATTTAAATACATAAATGTATAAAAATAATTACTTTATGCATCTTATTTAATGAAGATTTCCACGTGAGAATTTTCATAATTTCGCTTACATTTTATTAGTTTTATTTACTGGTAAATTTCTTGAAATAAAACGGCGGGACTAATATAAATTTGAAAAGAATATTTTTCCAGGCCCATTTCAATTTTTGTCAATATTGTCTCTGTCAAGCATCCTCTAGTTTTATAACAAGATCCATTTCGATACATCGAAATTGTTTTATTTTCTTTTCGAGAAGGCAACACTAAATGAGCTCAAAACAAAAGCTGTAAAAAGTTCGCAAAAGTGTCTGTCGCCTCTAATCGTTTAAGGTCCATTGCATAAAAAGAACTTAGAGATTGATGAAGCCAGTTAACGAGTATTCGAAATACCGCTTTGCCTCAAAAGACAAAACCAAGAGCTCTTATCTTTAATCGAAAACTTAGCGAAAAATTCTCTTTTTAAATAACTTCGAAGTATTATGGATATTGAGTCGATAGTACGGTAACTAAAAACTTGTGCAATATTAAGATTGTTCAATGTAAAACTATTAGGTACGTTTTTATGGATTCTACTTACGAAATTTAGAATAGTCTGGTATTAAGTAAAGTACCTATATATTGGGAGTACAAATTGGCCTGCCAAATCGTGCTGCCTCCTTTGGAACCATTAGTAGTCAGAAGTCCAGAAAAAACAGCGGATACGGTAAAACAACCCATATGAGCATTTACAAAATATACCGGGTGGAATGATTTAACTTGGAATTTTGTAATACCTCGAAAAATAGACATCGTACCGAAAAATTTGCCGAACCGAAACTCCGAGGGAGGCATTCGTTAGTACTAAATTACGCCAACTACCACACCCCCGGGGGCGGGGCGGATGGCAAATTTGAAATCTTAAATAGGAACCCCTATTTTTTATCGCAGATTCCAATTCTACGTCGAAAGCTAGGTATGATTTGGCCGAAAATTTTTTTTCTACTCGCGGTAATTGCCGATGTAATCGCATGAAATGAAATAGGAATCAAAAGAATCAAAAAACAGTGAAACATGTATTTAGTATTTTTCGACGGGTGATTCAATGATATTACGATTGACCCCCCCCCCCTCCAACCTTCTGTAGGTGGGGTGGTTGGTTAATAAAGCCAGGAACAACTAAGAGGACGTAGTAGTTTTCTGTTCGCTTCGGGTTGCTTGATTAACGTGATAAATTGGCGTGACTTCGCCAGATTTCTTTGTAGGAATACCTGAAAGACAAAGTATATCAACAAGTACGTACAACTTGTGAGAATATGATTGAACGAATCAGGAATGCTTGTGCCCATATCAAACAATTGTATTGAATTTAGAAAAGACTGTATGACTTGTACACACTTAAATGTAGAATCGAAGAAAATATTTTGTAAATTTTAAGAAATTAAAAATCTCTTTAAAGTGTGTAAAATTTTTTTTCTACTAGCGTGCGGAAAAGTCCATTTTTAGTGTTGAAAGAGTAACTTTTCCGCACTAGTGCGGAAAAAACTATTTTCCGCACTAGTAAATTTGTTAAGTTTTTGGGGAGTATACTGACATTTGAATATTTAAAATATATATTTGTATAGTTGTAGTTTACAAAATGACTGAAAAATTAAGAAACTTATTAGAATTCTGCTATAATTTTTAATAAAAAGAAACGTACGTTTCAATAATTTTTTAATGGCCCTGGTATAAGCCTCATCAAATGAATGTCAAATAATAATAAACATCTGACATTTTTTATTTGTCACTTTGAATCACCGTAGCAACAAAGAAAAAATAAACCTGTCAGTCAAAACACTACCTTGTCAAAACCAATTTTACCGTCGCATCTTTTTCTAGAAGATAATTTCTCATGGATTCTTCAGACGAAGATTTGCCAGAGTCAGTTTTGGAAGCGGCTAGAACTGCAAACTTGGGTCGACTACCATCAAAATGCCATTATAGGTATGAAAAGGAATATATTTTGTTTGAAAACTGGTGCCAGAATAAGGGAATTAAAACTTTTAAAGAAGACGCCTGACAAAATTTACCTTCATATAAAAGTCGCTACGATTTTTGGTTTGGCGGGCGTATGTAGGCGAGAAGAATTAACAAAGATGTCTTTAGATCATATTGATGACAAAGGAAATATTTTATTGATAAATATCCCAGACACAAAAAACCACTCTTTCAGAAGCTTTGCGATTTCTGAGGAAGCTGAAAATGGAAAATTGCTAAATCTGTTTAGAAAGTATGTGAGTTTAAGAAAGCCTGAAACCCCACATAAGCGATTTTTCGTGAAATGTAAGAAAGGAACTTGCACTGTACAATGTATCGGAATAAACACCTTCGGAAAAATGCCATCAGAGATTGCAAATTATCTGAAGCTTCCAAATCCTGAATTATATACTGGCCACAGTTTCCGACGTTCCGCCGCCACAATGCTTGCAGATTCTGGAGAAGGAATAACAAATATTAAACGCCAAGGAGGTTGGAAATCTTCTAGCGTCGCTGAAGGTTATGTAGAAAGCTCACCAAGTTTCCAAAAGAGCCTATCGAATAAAATATTAAACTTCAGTGACGCTGTCGCTGGCCCTTCCACTAGTCAGCAGCTGTCGCCAGTAAAGCCTTCCAAAATGACCTCTTCCAGCCAAGTTCCCATCACCACGGTTACAACAATTAGTGCTGACAAAGCAGTGGAAAACCGAAATCTGACTTCATTGGAAAACATTTTAGCCTCTGCAATTAATTTGCAGAATGCTACAAATTGCACGTTCAATATTAATATTAAGAATAATTAATTTGTTGATATGTATTTAATAATAAATGTTTCTTTACGTTACCTTTGGGTTTTTTCCGTCAAAATTTGAGATACCTCAAAAAGGGGTTCTAATGTATTGAAAAACATGACTATGTGTAAAATAAAATTGATAAAACCCCTTCAAGAGGGTGAACTGTACGTTTTCCATCTGTTTGAAGGTTTTTTTATTAAATTTTTTTTAAAAAATTTGTTATCGATGCGACATTCTATAAAGTACTACCTACTTTAAGTACTATAAAGTACTACTTTATAGAATGTCGCATCGATAACAAATTTTTTAAAAAAATTTTAATAAAAAACTTTCAAACAGATGTAAAACGTACAGTTCACCCTCTTGAAGAGATTTTATCAATTTTATTTTACACATAGTCATGTTTTCCAATATATTGGAACCCCTTTTGAGGTATCTCAAATTTTGACGTTGTGGCTCTGAGGATGACCTTTACGGTCGAAAGCGCTTAGCTAATTATTAAATTAAAAAAATTTACAATCTTTAAGATTTTTAATTTCTTAAAATTTACAAAATATTTTCTTCGATTCTAATTGTATTGAAGTTCAAGGTCAACAGTTCGAGGCAAGAGGTCTCACGGTAATCAAGCACCTCGAAGGGAACAGAAAACTACTACGTCTTCGTCGTTGTTCCAAAAAAACAGTTAAAATTACTTTCCAAACGAAAATCACCAAAATAATCATATTTTATATTGTTTTTATTCAACCTACATTTTAGTCTGAAATTACCTTAAAATTAAAATATTTATATATTCAAAAACTCATTCCAATTGTAAATCGTAATAATTTACTTTACTCGAATATATAACCATTGTTATTACCATTTTATTGTCTCAGCAACCTACTTTAAATCCATAATAACAATTTTTCATTTTATTCAATTCAAACTTCCTAGTATAAAAAATTTAACGTACACTTAAATTATTATTTTTAAATTTTCACTACAATTTTATTGTGTATTTATTTTGATAAATGGGCATTTCATCTTTTTATATATCATTACTTCAAAAAACGTCACACATTTGTTTGTTTTATATGAAAGATCGTTTTCATGTCCTTATTTCCATTTTCATATTTTATTATCCAGTCTGGGTTCTGCAAGTCGCTTCTCATAAATATAACATTATTCATAACCTACTAATAAAATTATTAAAAACATAAATCAGTATTAGCTGACGTCCCTCATTATTACCTATTGTTCGAGATGTAGGTAAGCAATAAAATTTTGTGTCCCTTAAAACATTCCCAGGTCCGGATTAAAATATCTTATGAAATAGTTAGGCATTTATCATTATACGTATTGTTTAATTTCAGATAATTAAACATCTAAACTCATATTCGTTATTCGTAAAACCGTAAAACCGACAACGCCGCACCAAATATGTTGACGAGCGGTGTGACAAAGGCGGGGCCGGCAAAAACAATTTTTTTCTCCATTTCATAATTGCGGCATCGGACGACCCGGAAGCGGCTCATCAAAGTTATTTTTTTTGCTCGATGCTAATTAGTGGGTCGTAAATTTAACCGTCGAATCTAGACTTGTTTACGCGGTATAAGTTAAAAAGAATCATTCGAATCTTTCTAGAACAAATTGCCGGCAAAAGGAAGGGATATATCTGAAACCGGTAAACGTCGTCAAATTTAAAATCAGTGTGTTTATCAGTCGCGTACCAGACTAGCCGCTCCATTGTCTAAAACAATGTATTCAGAAACTCCGTCAAGTGCGACGTATCGCAAGTTCCTTCATATAAGGGCTTGTTATTCATAATGCCTCCTAGTACGGCGAATTCAGAGTGCGTTTCTAGCTGCTAACAGGCTAGGACCTCTCGCAGTGTCTAATTATCACTCATACAGTACACACACAAACTAATATTTTCTGAATGATGTGGTCATTTCGTTAAATCAACTTTAATACTTTGTTCTTGTTCACAATTACTAATTTAATGTAATTTTTGTTACGTTGTTGTTTTTTTTGTTGTTCATTTATTTATTTGACGAGCTTTAATAAAATGGTTAAATAAAAGTGTCCATTGGTTTTATTGGATGGAGTTGAGGAAGTAAACCTACAAAATACAGTCCACGAAATTCGAACACAGGGCTTAATCCAGAGCCCTCAACATGGTCCAAACGATCCGGATTTAAACCAGAGATTCTTCAATGATCCTGAGCGACTCCAGAGATTCTTCAATGATCCTGAGCGATCCAGTTCAACTCTTCAACCTCATCGGTAGGCCTATGGTGGCTTAAAAACTTCCAGTCAACTTCAAACCTTCAAGCAACTCTTCACAGCAAGAAATTGTAAGGTATTTTTTTGTAAAACTCATTCAAACTCGTTGTAACCACTTAAAAGCGGTCCGATAACAATCGTAGGCTTGTGGTAAATTAATGCACACATTTTTTTTTTTCGTTACATTTACGTATAAAAAACTTTCATTGTATTTTAAACTTACTAAATTCTCGGTGCATGCGCTAACTAGCCGGCCGTAGATATTTATTTACTTACTTACTGTAAACTATCAAACATTTATAAGAAAAAAAAAAAAAAACATTTCGTATTTATGTATTCTGCATAGTTATAGCTATAAAGCTCAGATACATGTATTTTTTCATTCTTTCTTAACATATAAAACATTGTCACATTTTATACATTTTTTCTGTAGGAATTTAAATTTATATAATTGTCGCATATTTTTAACCTATAATACATTGCATCTACTTGTATTTACGTACTTTTATCGTACACATTTTATGTTCTAACAGAAAGAACAAATTTTCACAAAATCAAAATCTACAATTCAAAAATGAACTCAATTTTCATATATACAAACATTTCTCTGTCAAAAATTGAAAAATTGTTCTCGCTACCAATTTTGTCGCAATCATTCAGAAAATATGCATTCGAATTTTTACATTTCGTGTAAACAGCACGAAAGTTTATTAAAAAATAACTAGGCTTTAAAACGCCACCTTTCCAAGTTAAGAATCAACAATTCAACTCGTTCACTATACAAACACAATTTAAAAAAAACTCGTATCGTTCGTAATTAAAACAAATTTTCGTACAAGAAAATCGCACTAATAATCAAATCGCATTTATTCTTAACTTACTTTTTTTTCATTTGCCGACGGCAAAAAATAATTCTCGCATTTGCAAATAATTTCGCTCAAAATAAATCAAATAATAATCAAACCGCTTCAAATTCGACTAATAAAAACATTCCTAAAAATCAAAAAACCTTTTTGCAAACAAATCAATCTTCAACTAAAAACACATTTACCATTCGGCAAATTCATATTTTTATTGCATAAATTGCTTATCAAAATCTCATATTTTAAAAGATTGCACTTCAAAATACACCTGTCGCACGTGTGAAAGAAAACATCACACCGTTTTACATTTTCCGACTAACGAATCTAAAGATAATTTTACTAAAAATAAAAATAATAACTTTCAAAATTCACCTTCGAATAATTCTACGTTTTACCACAGTTCGACTCCCCAAAGTCAAGTTCCGACGGGGGCGACTGCGTCTATACAAAATGCTAAAAGCGCTTTGTCAGCAACGGCTGTTCAAAACAATCTTGTATTATTAGCTACTGCACAGGTACAAATCAAAACCAAATATGGTAAATCAATTACAATCAAAATGCTGTTAGACAACGGCAGTCAAACTTCTTTTATTTCACAATCGCTATTTAAAAAACTAGGTTATAAATCATATCCCAACAATTTACATATTTCAGGGATTCTTAACGAATCCAGTCAAGTTTCTCAAAGCATCGACGTTACTGTACTTTCTCGTAAAACTGAAAAACAATTTAAAATTTCATGTTCCATTGTTCAAAACATTACGCAACAATTGCCGCAAGTTGCAATTGATATTCAAAAGTTAAATATACCTCAATATTATATTAAAAACTTAGCTGACGAATCTTTCAATATTCCCTCCTGTATCGATCTTTTGGCAGGAGCGGATGTATACTATAAACTCCTTAAGGGAGGTTTCAAGGACTTAGGTAGGGGTCGCCCTACATTAATAAATACTCATTTAGGTTGGTTACTATCAGGCTCAATCCCTCAATATTGCTTACAAACTGTACAACGTGCAGAAACTCGAGTACATTCATTATTAGCCATTAATCGGCAACAAAACTCAATCGAGGAAGACACTCATTGTCTTATCGAGAAATTTTGGAAACAAGAGGAGATCAACGCTCCTAATCCAATTTTATCGTCCGACGACGAAATTGCGGAACAAATATTTTTGGATACTACCATTATTTTAGAAAATGGTACATATCAGGTAGATTTACCTTTAATCGACAAACTTGCCTTCACTTCGCTTGGCAATTCGTATTATACGGCTAAAAACCGATTTCTCATTCAAGAAGCCCGGTTACATAAAAATCCACAACTTTTGACACTGTATCGTGAACAACTTTTGGAGTATATACAATTAGGACAGGCTAAAAAAGTTCCTTTTTCCTTAACAAATAATTCAAATTCGAATAAATATTTTGTCCCACACCTTTGTGTGTTCAAAGACGATAGTACAACTCAAACACGAGTAGTCTTTGATTTTTCTGCTAAATCTTCTACAAATTTGTCTCTAAATGACATATCCCTTCGCGGACCTCAGGTGCAACCACCTTTATTTGATATTCTATGTCGTTTTCGTTCGTTTAAATACGTACTCACTGGCGATATTCAAAAAATGTATCGTCAAATTCAAATAAATCTTAACCAAACATTTCTACAAACTATTTCAGGTTTATCCAAATTGGAAACTGAATTGCACTCTATTTTAAATAAACATAATTTCAACTTACATAAAATAAAAACTAATATAATTCATGAAACCGCTTCGGAGCAAAATACTGCTTCAAATATTTTAAATCTCAATTTAGACAATGAACATTCGGAAAAACTTCTAGGTTTACACTGGAGTTCAACAACCGATCTTTTTTACATTTCGACTCCAAACAATTTAACTTTCAATAAAATCACTAAACGTATCGTTTTATCCACTATTGCGAGGTGCTATGATCCCCTAGGCTTAATTAACCCTATAATTGTTTCAGGGAAACTTTTGATGCAAACTCTATGGTTATCCAAATGTTCTTGGGACCAGTCTATAACAGACACTGATTTTTTAGCCAAATGGCAACATTTTCTAGATCAAATAAATTTCATTAAAACCATACAAATTCCTCGGCGGATATTTTCCGATCACAGTATTATAAAAATCCAACTTCATGGCTTCAGTGACGCCAGCAAATCAGCTTATGGCTGTAATATTTATTTTGTTTCTTTTTACGAAAATCATATTCAATGTAACCTAATATCTGCAAAATCGCGAGTAGCACCTATTAAACCAACAATAACTATTCCAAAACTCGAACTTTGTGCCATGAAGCTTTTGGCCGAACTAACTGCCAAAATCTTACATATTTTTGAAAAACAATTTTCACTCGAATCAATTAATCTATGGTCCGACTCACAGATCGCATTATCCTGGATTCAAGCACATCCATCAAAATGGGACACGTATGTCAGTAATCGTGTATCCCAAATTCAAACACTTATACCCAACGCCACCTGGCGATATATTGATTCAAAATCAAATCCCGCAGACATGCTATCTAGAGGAATTTTTACCTCTGAACTTTTAAACTTTTGGTATTCAGGACCCAAATTTCTCACAGACCCTTCGTTCGATATAAATGTCTGTAACAATTTTAAGCCACTCGTTTTGCCCTTAAAAACCAGACAATCTACTATTGTCGCTAATTTTTCAACTCACCTCGTAGTCGAATCCACCGAATTTTGGTATTCGATATTCTTAAAATTTTCAAAGTTTTCTAAACTTCAAAGAACCATTGCATATGTTCTTCGATATAAAAATAATTCAACATTTTTTAACCTACAACTCAATACTATAACAACATTTTACTATTTTTCCATTTTTTATACAAGGTGTTCTTCAAAAATAAGACACCTCCCTTTTATTCTAGAAACTAGCGCCGCATCAGAGGTACAAAGGGCTGCATACCCTTATATTTTTATTCTCGTTCATAGGGAAAATTATCCCTTAGCAACAGGCTCTCCATAGCCAAACAATTTTCAATCTATCGTTCATAGCACATACTTTTCTATTTTTTCGTTTTGCACTCAAGAAGAAGTTCTTTATTTAAAGACTTCTTGTATTTCTTTCATTTTCGCATTTTCAATCTAAAGGGAAGTCCTTCATTTTATAGCAAGGCTCCTGTACTATTTTTATTCGCATTCGTTCGCATTATTTTTTCTATAGGGTGATCTACTAAACGATTATACCCTCTTTTAGCAAACATATTTCAATTTTCGTTGACAATTTTATACTTTTTTCTATAGGGTGATCTACTAAAAGATTATACCTTCTCTTGCAAATATATTTTGATTTTTCTCTAACAACAAACATTTAAATTTGTAGCAATTCTACTTTTCATTTTCGCACAAGATGTTCTATATGGTTAGACATCTCCCTTTGGCACCTTACTAGGTCCAAGGGGTTGTAGGGGGGAAACTACCCTCAGGGATATTGGATGCCCAGACTCTATGACAAACATAAGATGATCTCTATGGTGAGACATCTCCCTTTGGTATCTTTCAGATCTAAGGGGTTGTATGGGGAAACTACCCCCAGGGATACTAAAATGCCCAGTTATGTATCGTTCTAAAATTCATTTGCGAGGAAAGTTATTTTGGGCTGAGGTAGTAGTTATAGAGAGAGGGCTAAGGGGTTGATCTGGGATACCTCTGCCAGCAGATCTGAGAAAAAGCCAACGCCTGGAGTTGCAATTTTCGCAAATTATGTTAACAAAAACTCTTGTCAACTGTATAGGGAAACTACCCTCTTTAACAAATAAAAACTTTAAAAATGTCCTTCTAATAAGGCTCTATTTTCAGGATTACTTATCCATTTATCACACTTTTTCATGTATTCAACTTTCAGGGAAAACTACCCTCAAACAATTATTTTTATCATAAACATTCTTTGACATTTCTACTTCACTTTGTACCAAAAATCCTCTGATGTGGCCAAAAAAGGTGTTCGTACATTCATTTCAATTGTTGTACTGGAAAAAACATTCCACAACAAAAAACTATTCGTTAAATCAAACCTTTCTACTTTATACATACAAGGGATCAATAACCCATCATTTAAAAAAAAACCAAACAAACATCAATCAAATAAACTACATAAATAAATCTTAAAAACAAAATAAAACAAAACGCATTCATTTTAATTGTCGCTTTCACGAAACATATTTACATTCAAAGTTCTTGAAATCTACCCTGACAGAGATGGTAATATTCGTTCGATTAAAATTTTATCTAACGGCAGTACTTACGTAAGACCGATTACTAAAGTCGTCCCTATTGGTGGTAACGACATTGATCAACCCCAATAAACGCTTTATTTTACTTTCCTTTTGTTATATTTTTGTCTGTGTACAGGCATTAATATTTGTCGCATCTAACCGCATATGTAAATTCACGCTTTTCTATCCTCTCCTTCAAAACCCCATCGACATATACAAATGTAACATTTTGTTACACTCGGATCGCACACCAGCAACGGTGACGCTCCCTTAAGCGTTTACGCAATTTTTGAAAAAAAAAGAGTCCATGGTGGGTACTAATTTAAATTTTAATAGCCGAACCCGGGGGCTATTGGGGAAAATAAATATATATATAGGAGTCTCAGACAGGTCGTCAAAGGAGCTCCTAGGGTTTTTAACGAAGGATGCCATTATGCTGAGAGCAGGCATACCTTCAAATATTTCATGCGTTTTTATCTTTTCATTTATACAAGGTGATACGAAACCTTTAACGGGAGATACTCCTGCTATTGCACTTCTGCTTGAATTGCACAAGGCACTTCATTTTATAGCAAAGACCTTAAACAAGCAGTGATGCAATTTCTATTTTCATTTTTTTTTCCTTTCTTCATTTTTTATATATCCATCATTCAGAAACCTTTACATTTTTTTCACTTTTCATACAGGGTGATCTCATCCAAAGATTACACCCTAGGGACATTTCGTGTCCAGATACTCTGACAATTCTTTTTATACAGAGTGATCCCACAAGCGGAAAATAATCCCAAATATTTTAAACTTTTTTCATTCATACAGGGTGAGCAAATACCCTTAGGATTTTATATCCATCCCAAATATTTTAAACTTTTTTCATTCATACAGGGTGAGCAAATACCCTTAGGATTTTATATCCATCCCAAATATTTTAAACTTTTTTCATTCATACAGGGTGAGCAAATACCCTTAGGATTTTATATCCATCCCAAATATTTTAAACTTTTTTCATTCATACAGGGTGAGCAAATACCCTTAGGATTTTATATCCATCCCAAATATTTTAAACTTTTTTCATTCATACAGGGTGAGCAAATACCCTTAGGATTTTATATCCATTCCAAATATTTTAAACAATTCTACTTTCTTACAGGGTGATCGTATACCCTTGGGATCTTTTTGCCCATTTTTCGTTCAAACATTCATGTACTATTTTGGCATTCATTTGTAGGGAAAACTATTGTAGGCTGAGGTAGTCGTTATAGAGAGAGGGCTAAGGAATTGATCTGGGATATTCCTGCTAGCAGATCTGGGAAAGCCAACGCCTATAGTTGCAATTTTTGCAAATGTTGCTAAGATTTTGGCATGTTTTGTTTTTTAATTCCAAATAAGGAACATGGCTCGGTGATGCCTAATCACAAATCGTCTGTACAAATCATTTTGTAAACTATGCGCCCACAAGTGGCCAGGATTCAAATATCCAACTTTTTTGTAAACTATGCGCCCACAAGCGGCCAGGATTCAAATATCCAACTTTTTTGTAAACTATGCGCCCACAAGCGGCCGGGATTCAAATATCCAAATATCTTAAAATTTTTTACATTTTTTATTAAACTATGCGCCCACAAGCGGCCAGGATCCAAATATCCAAACATTTTAAAACCTTTTACAATTTTTCAAACTTATTTCAATCAAACTCATTCCGAAATTACAGGGTGATGACCCAACTTAAAAAAAAAAAAAATTTTTTTAGAAAACTTTCAAGAGAATACTCCGCCTCTTTTCGCGGGGGGAGAATGTTTAATTTCAGATAATTAAACATCTAAACTCATATTCGTTATTCGTAAAACCGTAAAACCGACAACGCCGCACCAAATATGTTGACGAGCGGTGTGACAAAGGCGGGGCCGGCAAAAACAATTTTTTTCTCCATTTCATAATTGCGGCATCGGACGACCCGGAAGCGGCTCATCAAAGTTATTTTTTTTGCTCGATGCTAATTAGTGGGTCGTAAATTTAACCGTCGAATCTAGACTTGTTTACGCGGTATAAGTTAAAAAGAATCATTCGAATCTTTCTAGAACAAATTGCCGGCAAAAGGAAGGGATATATCTGAAACCGGTAAACGTCGTCAAATTTAAAATCAGTGTGTTTATCAGTCGCGTACCAGACTAGCCGCTCCATTGTCTAAAACAATGTATTCAGAAACTCCGTCAAGTGCGACGTATCGCAAGTTCCTTCATATAAGGGCTTGTTATTCATAATGCCTCCTAGTACGGCGAATTCAGAGTGCGTTTCTAGCTGCTAACAGGCTAGGACCTCTCGCAGTGTCTAATTATCACTCATACAGTACACACACAAACTAATATTTTCTGAATGATGTGGTCATTTCGTTAAATCAACTTTAATACTTTGTTCTTGTTCACAATTACTAATTTAATGTAATTTTTGTTACGTTGTTGTTTTTTTTGTTGTTCATTTATTTATTTGACGAGCTTTAATAAAATGGTTAAATAAAAGTGTCCATTGGTTTTATTGGATGGAGTTGAGGAAGTAAACCTACAAAATACAGTCCACGAAATTCGAACACAGGGCTTAATCCAGAGCCCTCAACACGTATAGAACAGAATTTAATGGCTAGAGTAGGTAGGTACGTCTCTGTTTAGAGGCGACCCACACTGGGCTGTATCGGGGAAAATACTGGCCAAAATTCAAAAAATTAAACTTCGCGCTCAAACTTTAGTTCCACCAAACCATAAACAAGTATCATTGGTGCGTCATATTAAAGAGACAGAACCGATCTATCTATCCTTGTTTAATCCACCTATAAAGTTAGCGCGATTGAGCGTCTGTCAACAACGGTCGATTAGTATATTATTTCAATAAAGAAACAAAGTGCTTCGAGGTATAATCCCGTTGGAATTTGTGTGATCCCCGACGGATCCATCAACTGAAGGTTAGTTTCTCCTAGAAGAAGTCAAAAAACACATTGATATATACGTATATAATATCTACGTGTTTCCTAACCTCTTTCGTGTAACTTTTTTTTACATAATTATCTCTACCTTTTTTGTACCACGTTGTACCATTTTGCAACTTAGCTTCGTTAATAATTAAAATAGCAAAGTTAAGTCAAGTTAAATTTTATTTTATTAAAATTTAGCGGTTATCGTAATCCAGCAATTCCAGCAGATGTAACAAATTAATATTTAAATAAATAAACTTGGATAGGTCTTAATTTGATTGTTATTAATATCCAACAACGACCGCAGGTCAGCCGGTGCAGAGATCAATGGGTCCGTTCACTTCTATAGTTTAGAAGCACTGGGAATAAGATAAAAGGTATTTTCAGAAATTTAGCACGCTGTTCACTTTTACTTTTGACCTTTAATTTTTCTAAAAGCCTCCAGGTTTAGAAGTATAGCTTCGAATGGGGAATGAGACGAATGGCATATTTCGAAATTTAACAGGCTAGTTACTCGAATTTAGGTAACGCTATATGCTTGCGCGAGAGATCAGGGCATTTTTAATGAATTTAAAAAATAAAGGTACTTTCCCATTCTCTTAGGTAGTTTTTCACGTTTAGCGAGATCTAATGTGCTTCTATAGAATGTGTAAATTTGTGAATTACCTTGAAACAATACTAAACAAATTTTGATAATAGCTATTGTTTGTTTCTAAAGCATCGAAAAAAATATTGGTCAGTTATCCTATTAACCTAAAATGTAAGTAATAAAATGAAACATGACCTATTTTATAGACCCTACAGTGTGCTTTTGGGCATCTCAATTTTACTTTGAACTGTGCTTGGTAACTTTATCCCACAGGAGAATGCTAATGGATGGCTGAACAATTTTATAGAAAACCATGACTCTAATAGTGGAAAGGTCAGAGAAATATGATGTATAAACGAAAATCGACGCTTTTGTGGAATAAAATATTTCGTAGAATATTTAGTTAATTATAATTTTTGACAAATATAACATTTTCAGATGTTTGCTGATGCGTTGTAGTTAGTTTAAAATAAATATATAAATACGTTTAGCAAACATAAGAAGAATAAAGTTTTTATTTTGATCTACAGGTTGTATCATAATTGATGAATTTTCTTTTGAAAAGTCACGCATAACAAAGATGTTGATGATGTAGCGCTCATTTTGTCAAGTCTTAAAATTAATTAAAAAAATGTTTTCTCCTCAAAAACGCATCTATATGAACTTGTGAGTAAATCCTTAAAATAATATTCCATATTTTATCCATTGTCACAAACCGCATGCAAAAACTTCAATTTACTATCAGCTAAAACTATTTACTGCATTTTTCTGGAATAACTGCCGAATTTGGGAGATCAGGGTGTTCAGCATCATCGTTGTTCGCACGGTCGCACTTAAAATCAGGAATCCACTTCTGGCCATTTGTCTCGATAGAGCAGAGTCTGAATAACATTTGTCAAAGGATTGACATTTGACATTTGAAGGCTAGTTCTTCCTAAAAATCATTTTTTAATAGTGGCACAAATCTATATGTCATTCTTCGAACTTATCGAGTGACCGTATATTTGATAGAAAGTATCCAAAAATGCTGTGGGGTTATCCAGAATCCTAATCAATATTCAAAAAATCAAAAGCGTTCGTCTCCCAACAATTT
This sequence comes from Crepidodera aurea, assembly GCA_949320105.2. NCBI lineage: Eukaryota > Metazoa > Arthropoda > Insecta > Coleoptera > Chrysomelidae > Crepidodera > Crepidodera aurea. Next base: position 23,453,748 of record OX439472.1, on the reverse strand, counting down.
TCGATTTTCATTAATTAAAACAAGCCCATCTTTTAATTCATGATCCAGTGCAATTAAGACAATTTAAACAGAAAGGGAGTTTACGAAGTCCTAATTAAAGAACGTGCACTTAATTTTTAAAATGACACAAGAAATTCTAATTTACACATTTAAATATAACATTAACTACGTTGCAGGCGAGGATAAAAGATTTTCCTGTTTAATTTTAGAATTATTTAACCTCATTACTACATCAATTTGTTTCAGAACAAAAACGTTCACTAGATATAATTGAATTACTACGATTTCATTTCTGGATCCTTTCATAAAAAAAGGATTACGATTTTTCAGCCGATTTTAGATTTGTAGTAAGCTACAATTCCGCCGGCGAGCGGGATTAAAGCGCAACTGGTTTATTTTGTCGTATCAGAATTAATTATTGATTTAAAGAAGAGCGAAATCAGTGATTATGAAGATTGACTGATTTCTCAACCACCAAATGCTACACTATAAGTAGGCCAACTTAAATGCCACACTAATTAAATAAAAAATTCTCGAAAAGTAATTAATTATTTTTATATTAACAAATATGTTCTTTCTCATCTCTTCGATTTTTTTATATTTCTACTTTCAAAACTTTGACACCTATATAATATGATGCTTAAAATATTTAGACATATTTAACATACAAGAAATATTAGCATTTTAAAAAGTTAGTAACAGTGTGGCGATTAAGGGTTCTGACACACTAGCGTTTTTTCCACGCTGAGTTTGAGCTTGTTTTCCCGTCGCCGTTACGACCCGGCCACATTGCACCTGAAAACACGCTGCACTGATAAAAAAGATTATATAAAATCACATAATATTACTTTGAATATTTGTAACCAACGTAAAATCATGTGATATTTATGTACAAATCCTATTACTGAGCATAAAAAACTAAATACCTTTTTGATTTGATTGAAATGTATTATTTCCAGTTGAGTAGGTACAGGGTTATTCATTATAAATTACCCACCCCTTATCATCGTTATTATTGCCTATAGAAAAAAAAGTTTTTAAGGAAAGTTGTGTGGTTATGACTGAATTTTGGTAAGATTCTCTCAAAAGTACAGTAGCGTGCAGATTTCAGAGAATACAACAAAATAATGTATTTTTTAAATGGGATACTCTGTATATTATTAAATTTTTGGAATAATGCTTTTTTCCTGATTTCAAAAATGTACCATACGTTACCCCTATCATATACCGTTTTTGAGTTATTAAACGTCGAATGTCTTAATCAAACTAGTTACTCTTAATATGGAAAAGTTAATATGATTAAAGTGAGATGTGAAAATGACAACTATTATGTTTGATAAGTGTCATTTCTGTAATGAAATAATCAAAATGGTTTACAGTGAGGAAGAAAAAGTTCAAATATTTAAACAAAATAGATTTATTTATTATTGTCAATGCATAATTGATAACGTCGCCGTCGTCTTTTATTTATAATTGCACAGGGAATGGCTTCATTATTTACATCAAGATTGTTTACTTCAAATCGAATCCTGTCTTCAATGACTTGAATACTATTATTATTACCATTGGCAATGTCTTTTAGAACTCCCCCAAAAAATGAATCCATAGGGGTCAAATCCGGACTGTTAGGTGGCCATTTAATTGTTCCATTATTCCCTATCCATGTTGGGAATACATTATCCAAATGATCTCGAACGGCTAGGACACTATGCGGAGTGGCGCCATAATGCATCCAAATCATATCATCAAGTTCGGCTTCGGGAAAATTCTGAATAAGAATATTTTCTGCATCTGGTATAATTATTTCCAGATAGGTAACTCCAGTTAAAGTATAATCATAAAATATAGGCCCAACAATTTTATTTCTGAAAACGCCGCACCAAACACTAACAGCTTTTCTTCCTGATTTTTTTATTTGCTTTACCAATCTTTTTCTGTTTTGCTTGTTTTCCCACGACCTTCCGTTTTTCCTACACAAGTACACAACATATTGAAATTAAATAAAGTTTAACCAAACAATACGATTAAAACGTCATCTTCAAGTGAAGATTGATCCTCCTTATTTTATTCGTTTTCAACTTCTAACGCCATTTCTGTTCATGATTTGCAATAAACTGAAGATTTCTGAAATGCGAACCAACAGGTGTCTGAAATATACAGAAGAAATATTGATTATCGAATTTCAAAAACAATGAAAATATGGAAGGTCAAAATATATCTGAAGCCCTCTGTAAAGATCCTATGCAAAACTATTTGAAATCAAATTAGGCATAACTTAACTTTACAAAATCTTTTGACTGAAAAAAATTAATCTTATTATATGCAAAATATCAATACACTAATGTTAATACACGATTCACATAGCCACTAACTTCTCAATGAAATTGAAAACCTTGTTTTATTGACTCTTTTCTCGAATCTTAAGGAACATTATCTGTATGACTTCCATAGTTGTGGGTTGTGGATAAATCCTTGAGGTATTTTATATTCAAAATCAAGAAATTTTTGTATCCATTATCATTTATATTTGTCTTTTCCAGATGTACAAAATAAAATATTGTAACTGGTTTCTGACCTAGAAAATATTGATAGCAATAGTGATACAACATTTGTTGTGGACACTAGAAATACTACTTCAAAAATTGTTGGAGTAAGAGATAGTTCTCCTCTTTCTATGGCAACTATATCCTGGAAGAAAAAATAAACTACATAATTTACATGCAAATATAATATTAAAAGAATAAGTAGGTACTTAACTTTGATTTCTGGTCGACTAACGCCACAAAACTTCTTGGAATACAAATAAGTATTACTTAGGTTAGGGAGAAAAACAATATTGCTGCGTTTCAATCTCGCGTAACCCTCAACTAATTTGCCTATCTCTGAGACACCGAGTTCTAAAAATAGAAGTCCAATAGTGCAGATTCCAGCTGGAGGGGCATTCACATAACTAAACCTGTGTAATTTCATTCACAGAATGAATTCTATAAACTAGAAATTTTCACAATGTATTTTAACATTGGCGATATTTTTCACATACATTATTCTGTGAATAATTTTACAATGTACTCTTAAGGCATATATACTTCTTCTTCACATGCACAAAATATAACAGAACAAAGCATTACAATCAACTCCCAACCCACAGCTACAATACCCGAAAAAAAATAATTATGTGCCACCCTTGATGGTTAAAGCTACAACACAGAGAATGTTCAGCTACTTAGCACCAACATTGTACAATACAATTCCTGATAAGTTGAAATGTATAGATAACAACATAACTTTCAAAAAACTATTGAAAAAATATATTCAGGAAAATTCTAGACATATGATACGTCCCTTTTTCGATATATGATTTTTTTTTATATTTTATATTTATATTTATTTGTACACTAGTATACTAGTTTGATAATTATTATCAGTTTCCTATAATATAAAATGATATCTAGTCCTGCCAATAGTATATTGTTCTAAATATTGTTAATTATGTATGTGTATAATATGAACTTTTGATAACTTGAAATTGATATTTAGTCTCGTCTTTAGTATAATGTTTTAAATATGTTTTTAATTATTTGTTCTAAACTCTATTGATACATTTTCTCGAAACAGGTGTTCAGTTACTTATCGAGTAGATTATTTATTTACACCTGCATTTGTCGAAACAATATATTTAATGTATTTAATTTCTATAAGTGTGAATAAATATTATTATTATTATATAATAATAAATAATTATATAACGTAAAATGTAGGTCACATAGTATATTTTGTGAAAATTACAATACTTATCAAGTTTTTTCACAAACATTTTTTAGAGTGTGTGGCCAGCCACTTGTTCCTCCATTGATGCCTATTTTTGTGGCGTTTTTTTCAAGTTAAAACGCAGCATGAAAAAACGCTAGTGTGTCCGAAATCTAAGGGTTAACTTTTGGGAAAACTTGTGTAGGCGATCAAATTGCTGGTTCAGAGGAGTTGAACGTTCAAATTACATTTTTTTAACAATTTATTTAAACAACGAAAACAAAACAGGAATAGTGCAGGATAGGTAGAAATTCAGTTCTTCTTAAATTTTTACATACAATTTTTATACACATTCATATTTGTCATTTCGACATTTTTAACATTTAATGAATTTTGTCGGATTTAGATTTTAATTAATTAGTCTAGCTGTATACCCATACATTTATTTAATTTTAGTATTTTCCGACCGACATTTGTGCACGGAAATAGCTATTTGTTTTGTTGTTTTGCTAGCGTTTTTATTCTAAAAATTTTTTAATGGTAATTACCATTTTATGAGGACTGTATTATAATAACAATGGATGAAAAATTAAAATGTAAATTATTTTTGTAATATCCTTAGAACTTGCGTAAGAAGTCCTGCTCTAATTTCGTTAAAGAAAAACTATCATTTAAACAAATTACATCTGGGAGCCTCAGCAAGGAATGCTCCTGGAATTCTGATTGACGATATCTCTTCGGGTAACATATTTCAGAAGACGTCGCGTCGAGGCCCCTTAATTAAAACTTTTATACTTACGTTAAATCTAAACGTAACGCTGTTCTTTTGTATTTTTTATGTAAAAGAGAACGAACTTTTTCCCTGCAGCATTGCATTTAGTAGAAGCCACAAATTTTATAAATATTAAAACACAATTTTCTCAACACAATGATGTGACCTCGCTATTTAACACGGCGCGTCTCTGTTGATGCTGAGAATATATTATTTTTAAATTAACATCGGAATTTGTCGCAGTAGAGTTTGTTTGGAAGATTTTCTGTAAATTTTTTTCCAAAGATTTTACAATATAAACTATTCAGGTACAGGACTTGTATTATATTCTTTATATAACTGACTTTTCCATCCAAAACATGTATTGTTTTCCACAAACGATTTGCTAACAAATAATATGAAACTTATCTGGGCACTAAACTAATTATTCAAATTCCCCTAACGATTTAATTTTCAAATTTCTGTAAAATATTTGAAAGTCATAACATATAAATAAAATTTTCTGCATAATTATACTATGTCAAGGTTTGTTTTGCTAGTTCAAAAATGTCTTTCATAATTTTGTCTGTTGCTTTCTTTTCTTCCTCAATAGATTTCATATTCGCCTTAGTCTACCGCTCCTCGCCTTCTTATCCCATTCAGACTCCCATATTTCCGTTGTCAAGTTATTGATTTTCGTGTGTACAAGATGTATCAAGAACTCATCAAAGACTTAACCAACTATAAAACGATAAATTCTAAGAAACTTTTTTCCCTGATCCTGGTGCTGGCGATCGAAACTGTCATGTGTTAATTTCCAATATAAGTTACTTTCATTCAGAAATGATTTAGTAACGAATCTAGAAAACTGTTATCTAATACTTTAAATTTTTTGGAAGTACATCTTTTTTTTGGTATTAACGGCATCTGCTAATCAGTGGCGGATCTAGGAAGTTTTTCAGGGGGGGTGCATGTCAAAAATATGATACTTTTCGACATAACCGGCTCCAAAATGCACCCCCATTTTTAGCTCCTGCCATGCATTTAAAGGAATGAAACTCCCAAGCGGATTACAAATTTTTCAATAAATCACGTAAAAATTAATATTTTTTCATGATTCAAAGTTCAGATGAAAGAATGAACCTGTAGCTATAATATCATGTTACTTTTTCCTTTTATCTATTTCTCTAAATTATTGAAAAACCGGGCCAGTTTGTTTTTGCTAGATATTTTGACCCTCCTATAAATTCATATTTTTTTATCAAGACTAATTTCAGCGAATCTTTTTGGATAATGGGGCGTGTTATATATTCAGAAAGATTGAATAAATTATTTTTGTGAATTTTCATGTTTTTTTAGGGCGCTTTTTTTGGATTTCCGGAGTTTTCGAAAATGCTCGGGTCTATCGGGAATTAATAGATAATCAAGGACCATTAGCTTGTCCCCTTGTTGATGGCATTTTTCTTTTTTTTTTTCATATTTTTTAGTTTTCGGAAAATTGAGAAAATTCTCACCCCTATGAAAAATTGACGTTTTTTTTAGAAGTATGGTAGATTCCTCACTTTAAAATATTACGATTTGACCCAACTTGCTCTAATAAAATGTTGCTAATAAGGAAGATACAGGGTGCTAAAGGTTAAATTTAAAGATTTATTTTTTTCAATAACTTTAGCGTTTTTGGATATTTATACATATAAATTTGGAACTGGCGGTTTTTGGGCACGAGAAATCATAATGTGCGATAAACTTTTTTGCTATTTAGGTTAGCGCTATTTTTGTAAAAGAATATTAAATCCACGTTATTTTAGAAGAAAAAAGCATACTTGTTATTAACCATAAAACTTAACAGTTTACGAGATAATCGCATTTTAGGGATCAGCTTGCATGATTATACTGGTAGGAAAAAATTTTTTTTTCTAACTCTGACACCATTCTTGCTCATTCTTATGTAAAATGACCTCCTGACTCCAAATATGACCTTAGTTTTCCCCCATCACGTACCGTTTTCGGGGGTGGCCCCCCACCTATTTTTATCGCTTTTCGATATAATTTGGAGGGATGAAAAAAAAAACCGGTGGGCGGTGGGGGAAAACTGAGGTCATATTCGGATTCAGGAGATCATTTTACATAAGAATCAGCAAGAATGGTGTCCGAAAAAAAAATTTTTTTGTCTACCAGTGTAATCATGCAGCTGATCCCTAAAATGCGATTATCTCGTAAACCGTTAAGTTTTACGGTTAGTAACAGGTATGCTTTTTTTCTACTAAAATAACGTGGATTTAATATTCTTTTACAAAAATAGCGCTAACTTAAATAGCAAAAAAGTTTATCGCACATTTATGCCACAAATGTGGCATAGCTAGCGCCCTCTACAAATTACATCGAAGTAGGTACAGATTCTGATTTCTAGTGCTCAAAAACCCCCAGTTCCAAATTTTTAAGTATAAATATACAAAAACGCTAAAGTTATTGCAAAAAATAAATCTTAAAATGTAATCTTTAACACCCTGTATACTCCTTATTAGCAACATTTTATTAGAGCAAGTTGGGTCAAATCGTAATATTTTAAAGTGAGGAATCTACCATACTTCTATGTACAATTACTTAAGGACCACCCTGTATTAATCAAGTATTTTATTAAGTGCACGAGAAAAAACTCTGCCTTCAAACTTTCTCAAATTGGATTTTTTACAATAAATTTATTAATCAAGTGCAAAAAGTGAACAAAAGTTGGTTATTATTGCCTTATCTTTTGTCTTCAGACAAAAACGGGAGGATATTCAAGTTTTGGGAGGATATTCAAATTTTCCGTTTTCACCACAATAATTTTGCGAATTTTCAGATTCTCAAAATTGCGAATTTTTGAAACGCCGTTTTTGCAAAAAATATTAGTGTAGCTAAAAAAATCATAGGAACAACTTTTGTAGGTAATGAACTGCTCTTCATTTTTTGTCTAAAGAAAAATGCTCTAAGGGTCATATTTCGGCAGATATCGTCGAAAAACGGATTTTCGGGAACTCTAGAGCCATTTTCCCACCCCTCTACAAATTCCACGTATCTGAGATTTTCGGAGGTAAATGTACCTATGAATACCTGCAAACTAAAAAAAAATTTTGACGGACAGACTTGATGCCCAGCTTTGGGGTTTTTGTGGCGTTAATTTACTGGATTATTTGTATAAGGTGTGTTTTCTTCTGGTTGAAAACCAATCAAAAGGTTTACTTGCATATCTAGACTCTAGTCGTTGAACCAATATCAACTATTCAGAACTCTAGAGTTCTCAGATCCGCCAGTGTCTGCTATTATCATTAATCTCTTGTTCTTTGTAAGCTTTGATACTGTCCCCAGTACACTTTATTAACACAAATGGTAAGGAATCACATCCTGTATGTAATTTTTATCACTGATATTTTTTAAACTTCCCAATTTTGATTTGGAAATGCATTAATTATCTTTAATAATCTTACAGGATTCGTTTGTTTGTATATTTCTCCTAATATCAGTTACATATACACAAACAAATGTTATTACTATTCTTAAAAAATGTCTAAAATACATCCACCCAGTAATGGAACATCGCCATAAAGAAATCAAACAGCCTTAACTCTTAAGTACGGTCACAAAATGTGTCCAATTTTTAAAATAAACGATGTAGAAAACGAATGAATCCACAAATTGGCACCAAGGGACACTCCGAACAGACGCGTGGAAATGGTGGTCATACATCGTCATTTTGGCTTGCACACAACAGACATCGGAGGCAAAGAAACACGAAATTTCACTTTAAATGGAAAAAAAATGTTAAAATAAAAATACATAAATAGTTATCTGAATGTGCACATAAAAAAGTTACTTCTTAAAATGTTTAAAACAGGTTATAGAGCAGGCAAATTAGATTTAGAGTCAATAATAATTTTCTCCAGGATTTTTATGATTGGAAGTGGGAAAGGGGCTTACAATGAACGTAAAAAAAATTCGTCCAATAAGAGGGGTGCTAAAGGGTTAATTTGAGGGGGGTGAAAGGGTATTTTGCGATTTTTCGCGAAACTTGACGTCTTATCAAAAAATATCCAATGACTTCTATATATTCTTTTACCATAACCTCAAAATTTTTAGAGAAATGCAAAAAATTATTAAAAAAAATTTTTTTTACTTTTTATTTTTAATTTCCGCAAAAATAATTTAATTTTGATGAAATTGTGGAAGTATACCTTTTTAGGTCTCAGATAACCACAAATTTTTTCAAATTAAAAAATCTAACGGTTTTAAGTTAAAAACATTTTTTTTTCAAAAATAAAGTTGGTTGGCAAAAAATATCGTACATGGTTCTTTAGCACTTCCAATGATAAAAACCCTGCAGAAAATTACTTTACGTTTTTGCAATTAAATTACTTATCTCGCCTCAGGGTCAGATTTACGTATAGGCTTGATAGGCTATAGCCTAGGGCGGCAAATTTTCTGGAGCGGCAAATTTATAATAAGGAGTGCTAAGCGATCACGGTCCCCGCCAGCACATATTCATATATTGGCAATTAATTAATTACATGACATTCCTAAACATTGACATTGACCACTATGACCAACACTAAAAAAGTAAAAACCTCCAAAAACAGTTGCACAAAGTAGCCATTGTGTATGCGAAATAGAAAAAGTTTGTTGTGTGGGTTGTTATATACGGTTACATTAGTTTTTCATAGCCTATGGGCGGCAAAATTGTAAATCCGCCTCTGTCTCGCCTGCACTATTAATAATAAAGTTGATCACATTTTATTTTGTCATTTTAATATTGATACTACCAATCAGAAGTGAGCGCATGTAAATAACTAGCCAGTTTATCAATACGATCTGCTCGCTTTGTAGAATCTTGTCATCTAATTGTCTTTATAAGAAAAATAAACATGTCCGAAATCGCGACCATTTTACTCAATATGGCCATCAGTTTGACTGCATTCATCATTCATCAGGAAATCTTCCTCAATCTTCCTCAAGCTTTCGGCTTATGCCAGAGTCAATTAATCTTTAAAAAGCAGATTTTTTTAATGAATTACACATTCAATTACAAAGTTAGACAAAACATCAGTAAAGGAAACTGTAAACTAGTTTCATTCTATATTTGCGTTTCAAATTGAAATGATCAAGTAACTCCCAAGCTCCAGAATTCTGCTTGAGCAAGCATGTGTACATATCTGATTTTAACTCCTATCTGGGATGTTAATTACATTTTACAAAAGAGGTTAAATACGAATTATAATTCTTAATGTATGTTAATGTATTTAAGTGGTAAGAACATGTTCAGTTAATTTATTTAAAGTTAGTCCTTAATTTGTTTTTAATTATATTTTGTATCAACAACACAGGAAAATCTTGTCCCAACTTAAAATTATGAAATAAAAGATTTTAATAAAGCCAAAGTAACTTTTCAACTGATGTTTACAGAGCGTTTAAGAATTACACACTAGCAGAATACTGGTTGTTCCCGCTACAAGTAAAAGATTTTAATACATATGGTGACAAAAATACATTCTATTTATTTATTGATCTATCATTACAGCTCCAGAAGTACATGTATACTATAGAGTTCCTCAGAATGTATTTTAGTGAAAACAAATTGCTTTAATTATTCCCGATTGCTTAGCTCTTCCTGCGTATCAATAGAGGTACAATGAAACATAGATTTATCTAGTTTCACACAAAATAATGTAACGGTGTAACTCAGGGGATCATGTTGGTCATTTAACAAGTCCGTTTAGATCAACCCGGCAGTTACCTTTTGATGTGTTCAAATGATCAGTTACGATATGAAAATGTGAGGTCATGTCAGGTCAATGAGATTGCCATAAAAAATACCACGCCAGAACTGAAAAAAAATATTAATAGTGATTAGTCATATGTCTTGCCCCCATACGAGCAACCCTCAAACGCCACAGGCTTGTGCGAGTTAGAAATGGCGGGGCCTTATCTTTTAAAGCGAGATTCTTTGCAACTGAAAGACAACATAGGAAGTCAGGATCAACTAGAAGAAAATTTTACGCTTACTATAATCTTGTTTTAATACATTTTGCAAGGACTTAACGTGGAATGGATACAATTGTTACTCGTAAATTAAACACACAAACGAAGTTTCCAGTTCGTAGAAATTTTTGTCGACCAGCTTTTACTCGTGTAGAGGTTTTAGCGCGTCAGTTTCCCTAAGACGTCTTTCAATGGGTTTATTAAATGCAAAAGTGAACCGACTTCTGGAGTACGAAAACGTACAGTAAAACATGTTAGTAATTTCCACAAATAGTTTTCATATCGCTTTTAACATCCGCGGCTATTTGATTAACATAAAAAGTTTATATATTTATATTTAACCTTCACACACATATTTTTAAATAAATCTTTTTATTTATTTTGTGCCAGAAAACGTATTCTGCAAATAGTGCCGTACAATTCTGAATCACCCTGTATATGCTAGATATTAGGAATTGCGCTGCTTCTTAAATGATCACTCTATATCCTGTTTGCGAAATAGAACCCATTTTTTAATCTAAAATCTTCTTGCTTTTTTTCTCCTGTTTTCGCTTCCATTTTCTAACTCCATGCCTTGAAATTATGATTTAATCCAGATCGATAAATAAACTTCAATATCCATATTCAATTGACCAAAAACCTTCCTGACGCAAAACAATAACCGCACATAGTATCAAGTATCTTTGAGAATGGTACAATTTATATTGTAAATTGCTGACACTAAAACAGTACACGCGGGAAAATTGTTTTCTGTAACACAGTAGATACACGGAGCTATCTGGTTGTATTCTGGAACACCTCGGGACGTCAGTGACGGTCTTTGGGAAGCATAACAGATTTGGGTCAAACTTTGTATATGGAAATTTTATTGTAATTTCGGTTAACGGAAATAAATGTTTCCATATTCAGTTTCCACTTAACAGGATGCCAAAACTATCGTTAATTTGTAACAGGAAAATAAAATCGACTTCCTGAATTCAGTTACATAATTGTTAGATCAAATTTACATTCATGAAAAAACTCAACGAAATTTTTGATGCCTCTGTCATTTGTTTTCATCCATTTGAATACTCTATTGGTGGTATGATTATTTGTATATGCTACTGTATTACATCCTTCTGTGAAAGCTATTTGAAGTAATTATGTTCCACAGATTCGTTTTAAGGACTGAACCCTATGAACCTCTTGTTGTCATGTTTAAACCAATTTTTTCTCGTGCTATGAGTTCTCTTGTTTCAAATATGACTATGATGTATTCTAAGTCTGTTAATCATTGAACTTCACTTAGCCATTAATCGCATTTTTTGCTATTATTCGATCAGACTTCTTGGTGAATCCTTTTTATTGGTTAAACGTATTTTGAAAATCTTTTGTCAATTAGATAGATGATGTGTTAGAATAGCAGCTTGTACACCATTGTGATCCGGCGACGGTGGTTTATAGTACAAACGTCTTTACATTTCAGTATGTACGATCAAGTGGTCTGTCCGTTCCCTGGTTCGTGCCCAGATTTAAACCATGAGATTTTTAAATACATTTTCATTGTCTACTTCAGGACATGATTTGTAGCGTATTTGACATTAATTACTTTGATATAGTGCGAGTGTAAAGAGTCAGGAGAATACAGAAATGTTAGTCTGACTGCCAGTTGTTGCTAGTTCATTTAGCGTTACCCAGGGTGCACGTGTAGTGTTCTACTACGGACGCGAACTAGAGTCTACATTCCAGCCTAAATCCGTTTGAGAAAATAATTGGCAAGAACAATCCACTGCTGCATGGAGGAACATTTTCAACACAGAAGCACCACCTTCCTGTTTCAACCTACCCCGTGACAGATGGAGGACCCTAAACAGAGTACGCATGAACCATCGTCGATGTAACGACTCCCTGTACAAATGGTGCATGAAACCATCACCTGGCTGCGATTGTGGCGAGACCTTCCAGACTATCAGCCATGCCAAGGAACTGCCCAGGACTTTATTCATTTAACACCGACAGTAGAGGATTGGCTAAGAAACCTTGACGTTAATATCTGACCTGCATAATTTATACATGTTTAATTTTTAAGTACCTCTGTATCTATGTATGTTATATATGTTTGTGTGTGAATATTATATACAATCTTATTATAGTCTAATTGCGTGTAAAAGTAGCCATACGCTAAATAAATAAATTACTTTGATGATAGTTTACGCTACAAAAATTGCTATCCATCGCACAATCTCTGCTCCTGGGGTTCACTTGTAAGGGGATAAGGGCGTATATTATTATTGTATAACGCAGGAGTGTATTGGTAACTAAAAAATCTGTTGTGCGCCCTTCGGTAGCTGTATCGCCCTAAATATAGTTCTCAACGCCTGTAACAACTCCTCTAATCAGCTCTATTTGTTTTACTCCCACTTGGATTCTGCAAGGCCACTTGCGCTATATACAAATTCTGCTGCTATTCCATCAAGCCCCTGAGGCTTTCCAGTTTTTAGTCCATTACCAGCTTGTTTAGATTCAGTCATGGTAAAGTGTGATATTAATTCTTTATCATTTATTTATAATCTTGTAGTATTTTCCCAGCTCTTCGCAGATATTTATCCAAAGTTTTTTCTCAAAGCATTTAATCTTTTTCGTCAGCTCTTTTTTGTGTTTTTTGTATTTTTCTTTTACTGTTTTTCATAATTTTATTGTAATTATCACATCTTATTTTGTAGGATTGTACAACTTTTTGATACTTGATTTCATTATTCCACCAGTTAGTTTTGTTGGTTTACTTCAGCTATTGACTATATTGCAATCTCTTCTAGAGGTTTATTTGTTTTTGAACTTAGCCAACTATCGCATTCCAAATTCAAATTTCTAAAGCACCTTTTTCTTTGTTGGTTTCCATTTCTATATTTTCGTCAATACAATTAACACGACGCGTAACCTGTTAACATCTCATTCGCCCCCATTTTATCTGTAATTCTCTAATTTCTAACCGTATTCATCAACGTTGTTTCGCAGCAGCATCATTTCTGCTCAAAAAATCAAGTTTCCTGCTTCCTATTATTATATGTCTTGCTTTTTCATTTTTTTTTAACCGATTATCAATATTGATGCAGCTGCAAGAATTAAAACAAAGTGATGCAAAATATGTCAAAAAGCCCAATTTATCTTTTGAGTTTATTACCACACACAAATTTGGGACAGGTTAATAACGAATAGCAACATAAAAAGGGCTGATAATATATTACTGTTTGTGAAGGAAACATGAAACGAAAACACGAATATGAACTGTTTCACAAAAAAAACCGTTTCAACATCAAGTCATGAATATGTGAAATCTACCACTATAAATTTTATATCAGAATTTAGAAAAGTATAATAATCCGATAAGTTTTAAGATATGCTATCGTTGAGGGATCTTTTTCATACCTTGCAAGATTTATAACATTAACTTGCATTGTGATTTATTTCATTAACTTGCATTGTGATTTATTACTTGCTCTTATTTTATACTGTTTTATTAACAAATTCATATCTTACAAGATTTATAACATTAACTTGCATTGTGATTTATTACTTGCTTTTATTTTATTGTTTTATTAACAAATCAAGCGAGTAAAAGGTCTCTGAAACTGATTTAAGGAAAATTATCAAAGGTGTAGATCGTGCTGTCTCGTGCCGATTTAATTCTGTCGACGTTTCGGGGTTACAGCTTTAATGAACCTGTTTGTTACGTCAGCAGCATATTTAATTGTCTGCCTTCTGGTGTAATTCCATATCATTCTTTTATCCATTTTTAATTGGTTAAACTAAAACTTTAAATTAAAACTTTGTCGCTCTGTATTTCCGAAACTATGCATTTCTGGGATCACGTGTTTGTTTTTTGTAGTGAGAGAAAGAATAATCAACTGGGAAAATGTATTATTCGAAATTAGAATTATCCCGTTAAAGGAAATTCCAATTAAAAGTTACTTTAAACAGAACGAGTCTCAAATTTTTCCAAACATGTCGGATAATTGAGACTAAAAACATGCCGAATTTCTATTATACTTCAACAACTGTAAAAAAGGTTAAATTATATATTTTTTTATTTTCTTTTATTCCATTTGTCGTAAAACTAATTCATGGAAGCAAGCAAGCTGCAACTACAAAACATTTTTATTTATATAGCAAGGGATCTTGTGTTTGGAATACTTGTTGCAGAATAAATAACTTTGTTGTAAAATTTTCTGAGAAACTATCATGCTGGAGGTAAATAGTTGTAGAGAATGTCGTAAACTTGAAACATAATAGAGATCAAATGGAGATGGTGAGTTGGGAGTTGAAAGTTTATTGTTTACCTCAATGCTGTGCAAACTTTCTTTGCAACAATTTCTTGTCCTATGAGACATCAATAAAATTCCAAAAATACAGAACAGAGAGATCAAACGGGTCAGGCACAGACTTCATCTGAAGTTATTTTTGCTGATAATTGAAAGAGAGAGACATTTAGATGTTAAATATTTCTGGAAATATAAAGAAAATTAATTCTTGTAAAAATTAAAAAAACATGTTAACTTTAAAATATATTTGACTTAATGAAAGGGTTGAGTAAACTTCTATGAGCCGAAACACGGTGTTCTATGATAAATAACACGGTGATGCTCTTGGGCATTAATTGATTTATAAATTGTGCACAGTCGATTGAAACTCCTTTTGTATATAATATCATGAAACTTCACACTATGTGCCTAAATTGCGACAAGAAGATCAATGAATGCAATCTGGACTTGTATCTACCAGTGCCCTCGAATATACTCCAAATGACTATCTGCGTCTTAATGCCATATCCCTTTTAAGCTATAGTAGAGAAGCCATATTAGACTCCGTTTGTATTATTAAAACAAGTCGAGTATTTATTTATTTAATTTAATTTCTAAGTCACAAAATCTGACCTCACACTAACTCACTGATCTACACAAACTAATAATGTAACGTTGAGCTCCGACAATAATTTTTTATAATATCCTTGAGATCAGTAAAAATTGACTGAATTTCAGCGAGAATTGGCTCGTTCGAATATAGAGAGTACGAGATATCATTTATTTGGGCAACATAGTGCTGTATAATTTTTTAACCGTTTATCCATCATTGTTTTAATAACCACTTGGTGTCCAAATGATGAGATCGCCTTTGATATCTTGTACCTGTTTCTGACTTCAAGTTGTTGGCATAGGTGGACCTGATTTTAATTTATTGGTGATTTATTTAATTGATATATAAACATTCCTCTCTTTGTATGCCATTTGTTAATATTATCGCTACAGTCTTTGACCACTACTACTGACCCATGTACAATGTGGATCATAAGTGTTACCCCCCCTATCTAACTCGTCACTGGACTCTTGATAGGAAAATCGCCAAGACAGGTCGACTTATGATTTCTACAATGTACATTTTTGTATGAATAGTTTACCCCCAATTTCATCCCTTACTGGAGGGGAGTAACCCTTTCGAAAAATTTAAATAGCATGGGGTGGTGAGTGATAGCTCATTTGAAAGGAGGTTTTATTCTCCACTCAACCTTGCAAAAAATTTTAAATTTGCTTTATTACGTGATGAGTTATTAATGTTTTTAAAAATAACAAAACACCACAAACAGGAAGGCAACTAAACTACAATTACAATTACAATAAATGTTCAAAATGTTCCCCGTTGACCCCCTGGCAAAAATAAAGTCTATTTTTAGTTTCACCTTTGACGTTTTGCAAAAAAAAACATTAAAAAAATAAAATAAAAAAATAAAATACTTAAAAATAATAGTAAAAAATAAAAAAAAAATAATGTAAAAATAATAAAAAAAAAATAAAAAAAAATAAAAAAAAATAAAAAAATTAAAAAGAAACACGGTTGAATAGAGAATAAAACCCCCTTTCAAATGAGCTATCACTCACCACCCAATGCTATTAAAATTTTTCGAAAGGGTTGCTCCCCTCCAGTAAGGGATGAAATTAAGGGTAAACTATTCATACAAAAATGTACATTGTAGAAATCAAAAGTCGACTTGTCTCGGCGATTTTCCTAACAAGAGTCCAGTAACGAGTTAGATAGGGGGTAACACTTACGATCCGCACTATATAATCTATCGTTGTTGGTTTTTACAGCACAACTTTTTAAAAGTTGATTACCCAAAATAACCACTGAATTTAATATTTTTGAAATCCTATTTAGATTTTTATATATAAAATTCTTAAGGTTTCGTGTAATGTTAGATCAAATAAAGTAGGTAATAACGTTTCAAAGTTAAAACTCAATTGGAGGGTACTCTTTGAGACTTTTGCAAGAATTATGAAGGTACCTAGTAGTATTTTAACATTTTTCTTAACAATATCTATGATGGGGGGTGGGTGGCTCAGCGGTAGAGCACTGGACTCATAATCCAAGGGTTGTGGGTTCGAATCACACCAAAGGCAGAAATCTTTTTCTGATTTTTAATTAATTAAAAATTTAGAAATTGATTTTCATATACCAGGTGTGATTCCTCACTCGACCATTCACTGCTGGGTTCTAATTAACAGTGCTGTTCCTAACGTGGCGCTGGGAAACAGTAACAAAGCCTACACAGAACACGAGGCTAATGGCCATAGTAGTCGATGCCGTTGACACAGAAGTAAAAAAAAAAAAAATATCTATGATAAAGAAGAACTTATTTTTTACAATTACTGATACTTTTAATTTGCTTTTGGGAAATTAATTTTTTCTTTTTGTTTCAGGTAAGGAAATTGTCATTTTGTACAACAGAAGGATATGGCGGTAAGTAACGCGGATAAAAGGGCTGCGATATATATTTTGACAAATTTAGCCTTTTGCCCCGACGTGAAAATGAATGTCTTCTTAGTGGGTCGCAAATGAACATCACTCCTAAAAGTTCATGCACTTCAGCAGTTTGAATTGTACAATACAGTTAAATATTTCAGATGCTCCTGATCAAACACCCTTTTAACTTGCCCCAAATATAAGGTGAAAGCATCCTTGTTAGTTTTAATATGAAAATCAACCACAAGTCATAACAAACACTTCTGAAATCTCCTAATCAAAATTGTCCATATCACCACTTTTGATTATAACAGAAAAAAAGCGTCAATCTTAACACGACTAAAACTTATGGCCATTTTCCTGCTCACCTTCATAAAATAGGCATCCAAAACTCCCCATTTTATGTATGTAATGATTCTGCCGTTGCAGATCTTAATCATGTCCCAAGTACACAGAAAAGATCTAAATCTGTATAATTCTATTTTAAGAAATAGTATCCCTCTCCCAGTAAACTTAACAACCCTACTAGCCACCGATAACAAGGATATATTCGATTTATTAATCAAACATATACAAATAATAAAATTACATTTATAGTATAGGTATAAGTAAATATTAAAATTCTGTGGCTAATGGACTAGTTCCGAGGCCATTCTCCCCCCCCCCCCTCACACACACTTCTGAAATCCGGGAGAAAAATATTAATATTATAGTTATTCAATGACATAAACCATGTAGCCAATATCCAAAAAAAAAACTAAAATGTTTTAGCATAAGGTCAATCTGGTTCTTTAGAGCGCTTTCCTTAACAATCGTGTTTTTTCTTTATTTTGTTTATAAATAGGTTTACTATCAGTTAAAGCAGTACATCAAAAACAAATTATCCTAAAACTTCTTATTGATGCATAATTTTATAACAACATTATTACTTATAACATAAGTCAATTTTATTATCAAACTAACAAAATAAACCGCATTCAAAAATGTGAAGTTGGGGCTGAAAAAAAGGACACGCGAAGATGATAAAAAAATTCTTAAAATTAAATTTGAATAGTTATATATTATAGTGAGTAAAACTCATTTCGCAGAGATGAAATTCGAAAAAAGCAAACGATGATATCGATTTTATAATCTTGCATTCAGCGAACCAACATCCTGACGGGAAATTTGTTAAATGAAAGATTTTATCTTGTTCTTTTGTCAATAGCACTTGATTAGATTTATTACAGTGATAAGTTTCACTTACAAGGAGTTTTAAGTTTTACTAACATTTCAAGCTTTTGTTCCGTTTTAAAGTCTTTCTTCGATGACATTTCCTACGCCCGTAATTTTGTATTAGTAGTCGCAAGGTAAAGAAAATAAACTTCTTAAATAAAAAATAAAGTTTGATAATAAATTTTCATTTACAAAATATTCATCTCAGATATTTAGAACGTTCAGTCTCATTTTTTATTTCACAATTACCTGGTCATTCAAAAAGTTCCTAGGATTACATACAGATATATTATTATTATTAATGACGCTACCTTTGTAATTTTCAAACCATGGAAAAATCTTAATTTCGTGTGTTGATAAAGCATTTAATGGAAAAAAATGGATTTTACTCTATTGAGACAAATGGTAGTAATAGCCCAGTTGTGAGAGACTTTCATAAAATGTGATATCGATGAAACTAGGCTCTTAGTTACTTAAAGAGTGTAGAAAACGATCTTTGCTGCTCTATTTTAGCCTAAAATGTACGCAAAGAAAAAAAAGAGGATACTCTAAGCTGTCTCAGGAAGCCATTAGTTTTATAATTTTTTGTTTATAATTTCTAAAATTCTCACTGATTTTTATAAAACTGAAAATATATTGAGAAGTACACATTTAACTAAACTATTAACTAAAAAAAATATGTTATATATCATATGATATTCAAAAGGTTTCTATTGTCTAGTTTGATATTTTTTTCTTTTTAATATGTATTATATTTATTGAAAGATATATAATTAAACTTAGTCATAAGCTCGTGCACGACCACATATGGTTTTAACGAGCATGTACGGCATAAGTTTGTTTGTTTGTTCTTTTTAAAAAAAAAAATTTATACTGTTTTAATGATGTATTATTTGTATTTTTGAATAAATAAACTATTATTATTAATATTTAAATAAAAGGGGAACATAATTAAAATTTATAATTAGTAATTACAATAATTGGTTATGAATATAAAAATGCAATTGAGTACTTTTAGATTGGCAATTCTCATTCTAATCAACACAGCCACAGTCTACTCATTTTTACCAAAATCGTCATTCACTTTGTGTCTACTTTAAATTCAATGTCATTTTAAACTTCAACGTGTTCATATTTTGGATCCCACTTTGAAGGTGTACGGAGAGGCACATCAAACCCTAAGCTTACTTTTTGATGCTCTATCAAAATCTGAAGTCAAAATTTTAAAATTCATAAACACAAAGAATCAACCCACACACACACAGATCGAATTCAGATACCGAACAATGTGTTCGGTGATAATAAACTCTGTTATTAAAAAATTAAAGCAACTATCAAAATTAAATTTAAACTCGGCCTGACTCATATAGTTAAAAAGTTTTAGCAACATGGAAGAAACTCCTTTTTGACAATTCAAAATTTCACCCTTACGTTGTTTAATTCTATTCTTTTCTTTTTGTTGAACTGGAAAAATAAAATTGAGATTTATTGAAATAACTATGTATCTTAGATGGTGAAGGGTCTGCTTTTTGAACAGCTAAGTCAACAAGATTTATTCAATGGCCGTGTTATTGTTGTTCCTGTGGTTACTTGGCCGTAAACCCTACGCCGAAGAGGCGACCTGGTAGCATATAAATCTCCTTAGAGTAATAAATCTTCAACCTGCAAGTGTTAAACAAGACCCTGGACGTGACGTCCTATCAGCAAAATGAAGTATTCATGACAGGACTCAGATTTCCGAAGTATAACTAAATCAATGTTAAAGCAACAATTATTAGCGGTATGGTTGAAAATTTGCTCGGTCCTATGTAAACGGTGCCTGGCTTTATGAATTTTAATACTTTGAAATATTTTATCCTTAAGGCCTTTTTAAGACACAGTAAACGATGGTGTTTAGTTTTTGCTAAACCCTCTTCAAAAAGTGAAAGCCTACTTTAAAAAGGTGACTTACAACTTATCCGATTTAAATGTAAATTAAGTCTGACAAACAAAATTTCACATATTCTATATAGATTAAAGTAAGAAACGAGCTGAAATAACAACTCTGAAATGTGATCGAGTTTATATGATTTTTCTTTGGGCTCAAAAATCTTCAGAACTTGAGAATTTTAATAGAAGGAAAGTACTAAATCGGTTGTTTTGACAGTTTTAGATTTAATTTACTCACTTTCTTTTATTATTGAACATGTTTTTATAAAAGTAGGTCTAAGTAGGTCCTAATTCTAATTTAAAAGCAAGAAACCATGAACGTACACAATTTCTCGCGATATTTAATGTCCTAAATTTTTTTTCGAGTCTAAGGATTCAGATATTTAACATCACTATCCCTCGTAAACCTTTATAAAACCAGGCCTTTATATCTCAGATAACGTTTTTCAGAGGATTGGAGACTAAGGAGATTAACGAAACCGAAACACCTGTAGAGTTCTCCAAGGGGTTTTTTCTAAATGGTGTCAATTGCTAGGAGTTATTTATTGGGGTAGATTTAATAATCCGTTGTTACCGATATATCATCTCGTAACTGGGTCAAATGCTGGGGGAATAATGTCAGAGTATTGTTTTTCTTGTGTTTTTACTCCATTCCAAATAAAATTAAAAAATGGGGATGGAAGAATATTTTTTATAAAGGCCAAACGATCGTTTTGATGATTTGCGATGTTGTTTTTTTTTACGGACATTTGCTGCGTAGTAATTCTGGCTTGTCCCCCTGTTAACTCAGACCAGATCGTCGATGAGGACAAATTAAGGTGGGCCATCTCGAGCTTCTCCCCTTTTAAATCACCAGGAACTGACGGCATTTATCCAGCCCTACTTCAGTGGGGCCTGGATGCATTAATGCCGCACCTGGTAGGAATCCTCAGATCCTCCCTGGCACTGAGGTATATTCCAAAAAGCTGGAGAGAAGTCAAGGTTGTCTTTATACCAAAACCAGGAAGATTGGATTACTCCATTCCAAAAGCATATCGACCGATTAGCCTCACATCGTTTTCAATGAAAACTTTAGAGAGGCTATGTGAAAGATATATAAGAGATGTAGCGATAATACAAAACCCACTACATCCGAATCAACATGCGTACACCCCAGGAAAGTCTACTGATTCAGCCCTCCACCTTGTGGCCGGTTACATCGAAAGATCGCTGGACTCAAAAGAGTCCACCTTGGGTGTATTCATAGACATTGAAGGTGCGTTCGACAAAACCACCTTTCCCAAAATAGCAAATGCCTTAGCTAATAAAAATATCCCCAACACAATAAATGGATGGATATATAACATGCTCTCAAAGAGAGCAATAAAAATCAGTGTAGATGATGTTACCATAAGAGGCATGGTTGTAAAAGGTTGTCTACAGGGAGAGGTGCTCTCACCACTACTGTGGAACATGGTCCTAGACACCTTAGTCAATCGCCTCAACGATGACAGTTTCTACACTATAGCTTATGCAGACGACCTAGTGATTCTGCAAACAGGAAGATTTGAAGGAATACTCTGTGCTAGAATGCAAGAGGCCCTCAATATCATAGAACAGTGGTGCAAAGACCACTCACTGTCAATAAACCCAAAAAAGACAGAGATGGTTCTTTTCACGAATAAAAGGAAGCTTGCAAACATCGTGGCCCCAAAGCTCCTAAATACTAAATTGAACTTTTCTGCAGAGGTGAAATATTTGGGGGTCACCTTTGACAGCAAGTTAACATGGAACTCTCACCTAGAAAACAGAGTCAAAAGAGCATACATATCTTATGAACAGTGCCGTAGAACCATTGGCCGCACCTGGGGAATGTCACCCAAGGTTACGGCCTGGATCTACACTGCAATCATAAGACCTATGCTAACGTACGGTGCGAGATTGCCTGGGGAGTCAAAACTAGCCAGCGGACAGTCGTACGCAAATTGGATCAAATCCAAAGAATAGCATGCCTCAACATAACGGGGGGCATGAGAACCACACCAACTAGAGCAATGGAGGTGATCCTTGGTCTCACCCCCCTTGATATATTTATTAAGGAGGCTGTAGTGATGACCATGACACGGCTACGCTCTACAGGTATACAACCTGACGTAGGATCTGGTCAGTCGAGGTGTAACTTGTGGCACGAGGTCCTTGGAGAGGTCCCACTGCTACAAGCCAACACAGATTCGATTGCACCAAGATATGCCTTTTACAGACCCTACAGGGTAATATCAAAAAACGTACAAGAGGCTACATTGGCAGCAGGTGCCTTGTGCATCTACACCGATGGGTCTAAAACAAATGAGGGGTCAGGCTGTGGAATTTATTCCAGATCCCTGAATCTCAATATAAAATGGGCAATGGGTTCTAATGCCAGTGTAGCTCAAACAGAGCTCACTGCTATCTCAATCGCCGCAAAAGAGACTACCAGTAGGAACATGACTGGTAGTAATATTTACATCCTCACGGACAGCAGACAGGCACTACTAGCTCTGGATAGACCACGGATTACATCAGGTCTAGTACTAGAATGTCACCAGGCCCTGATCGAAGCTTGCAACAACAACGTGGTCACGTTAGCTTGGATCAAAGGTCATGGAAAATCAAAAGGCAACCGTGCAGCTGACTCTCTAGCTAAGAAAGCAGCCTCCCAAAAACTTTTGGGACCTGGCACTTTCATAAGCTTATCGGCATCAGCTGTGGCTGACCTACTGAAGAAACACTCCCTTGACAAGTTTAAGGGTAGATGGGACGACGAAACAGGTTGCAAGCTAGCCAAGGAACTATTACAGTATCCGAACAGCGAAACAGCCAAAAAATACATGACTATGAACAGACAGAACCTGCGCACAGCCACAGGTATCCTGACTGGCCACTGTCATCTACGAAAACACCTCTACAGGATGGGGTTATCTGACACTCCACTGTGTAGAGGATGTGAACAGGAAGACGAGACTGTCGAACACATTCTTTGCGAATGCCCGACACTCTCACAAATGAGACATTTTCTTTTCGGCGAGCGGTGGCTAACACATGCCAACATGAGGGAGCTACCTTCAGGCGACGTCATCGCCTACTTTAAACAAGTAGGCTGGCTGACGAGCTAGAAGGAAGGAAGGCTCAACCTCAGAAGGACGCACAATGGGCCAAATGTGGCCTACGTGCTGTGGGGTGACCCACCCTTGTAGATTTACAGATACAGATACAGAACTCAGTTATTTTTCCCCTATTTGGTTAAATTTAGATGGGTATCCTGGACCGAATAAAAACTCAATAGTAATTTCACTGCTGATGCACTGGCTTGGCAAACTAGATTGACCAAACCAATTGAAAAAGTTATTCGCTCAATGGAAGTTATTGTTAGCCTACATAATAACATAGAGATATTCAAAGAGTACGGTACAACCACAAGATTAGGTAAGGACTGCAGTATATGTGACTGGAAAGCTTATGTTATGAGATGGTCAAGCGACCTGGTCAATGGCACTTTAAATGCGCTAAAAGGTTTTTATTACTAAGAATACAAATGGCAAGATATTACTGCGTGGTAAAGTCGCTTAAAAATGTGTTGCAAACTCTTATAGAAGCGTGACAAAAAAGGTGAAAACCTTTAGAACAGCCATTGAACCTGACATAATCCCTTCAGGAGGTAAAGTAAATACATTAAAATTAAAAGACGTGATCAAATTGGAAATATTCTTCTTATTGGTCAAAGTGGGAGGCGTGTTTGTATTATATAGTAGGGATATACCGTCTGCAGAACCGCATTAAGTAGATTGGCGCCAATAACCGACACGTCGAGTTACGATTATACCAATCCACTTATCAGAGAATTAGAGGATTATACAAGATTATTAATATCTTAAATACTCTAGATTTATTTCGTTAGTTTATAATTGTGTTAGCAGATTTGGGAACACCGATTTAATTTATTTTTGAGTATCTCGTGCGAATATAATTATGCCCTAATGTTATATTTCTATAGTAGTTTCGTTTGTAAATTAAATATTAAAAATTACAGCTTATTTAAAACACAAAAAAGAACGTTTCCACCAAGATTCATATTCAATTATTTTTGCGGGAGATAAAAATTAAAAAGAAAAAAACAGTTTTTAACGTTTATCTCATATAATTTACCCTAAATTTCACGTCGTTTTTTCCAGCCAGAAATAGAATATTACAACTTAATGAAATAGTTAACAGGTAAAAATATATAATATTAAATTGAAAACTCTGTAGAAAAAATTATTCATTACTGAGACTTGTGACCATAGATATTTTTTATCAACACTTTTAAAATAAAATTTATGAGTACGTCTCTGCGGGTCGGCGTGATCACTGCATGTCTCCAATGTTTACGTTGGCCTCTCTGATTTGAATAGAGTATAGATTTTTTCGATTCCATTTATAAAAAATCCTTACATGCACAATGTTGTATTTTATTTTTTTACTAGGAAACTATTCCTTTTACGGACACAACACAGGAGTTAAAAAAGTTTTGGAGTGAATCGTTCTTTTCAATACATTGAAATTGTTAAATTTTGCTTCGTTAAAAAGTTCTGGTAAAAAATGGAATAGGGGTTGCATGTTTCACCACTTTAAAAAATCACAACAAAATTTAAAAAAATACCATTTTTTCAACTCTTCAGCAATTTCAAGAAAAAACGAATTTTTTTTTCTCATTTTTGGAAGCGTGTAACTTTTCAAGGAAAGGCCTAAGAGCTTTTGTTTACATGAAAGCCCCCTTTAATTTTCGACAAGGATTCACCCCCTAAAACTTTCGTACTTATTTGGTAACACCCTGTACAGAACTTCTTTTTTATAAAAACACAATTTTTGCCAATCAAAATGATTATTCGGAAGAAAATGGAGTCTCTGATTGCTGCTCATCGGTTTTACGAGATAATTTTGAAGATGAATTGAGCCATCATATTTAGTTTTAATTCAATTTTGTTAACTTTTGTATGTTTGTAGATAACAGGAAATAAGAGTGAAGTTATTTCCAAAATCGGCCAATTGATAAAACCTAAGTTCCATTTACTTAGTTTTGTTCCAAAGTCAGCCAAATACAAAATTGATTGATTAAATGAATACAAAATTAATTATTGTAAAATCGTAAAATTAGTATATTACATAACAAGTGTAAAAAGTGACTTATTTCACACAAGTGAAAGTTTAGCATGCAACGAAACGCAACGATTACAATATTTTTCCTACGTCTAATAATTAAAACAAATTCCGAAGATAAAAATTATTTAATAAGAAACAACAATTAAATGAACTTAATATGTTAGTACTTAATTTTAAACTTTGTGTCATTGATTTGACAGTTCCTTCCTTCTAGATAGAAGACAGTTATGAAATATTCATATCGTAACAGTTTTAAGTTCATATCGTCATTGTTTTAAATGTGACAGATATTGTCAACTTTCTGAAGTATTTATTTATGCGATATAAGCTACTTTTGCATATTAGTGGAGTGCCGTTAGTCGTAAAAAGTGAAAAATCTCGAACGAAAGTGACAGTGAATCGATTTTGATGGGGTTTTTTGCCCGTAACTTTTTTTTGGCTGATAATATCGAGATGTACAATGAACCATTTTAAAGCTTAGAATATCGCCGAAATGTCATGTTATAACAAACTTTTTCATTTGAATGACCGTTTTTTCAATATTTGTCCTGAAAAAATGGTTATAAATGCAATCTTATGCAATTTCAAACGGCTATGTCTCGTTATAGACAAAAGATAAAAAAAAATGGAAATTATTCGGAAAAACATTTGCTCAAAGTCTTGTATCTTTAAATTTTTTTCAAAAATCAATACTTTTCACGCTATTACCAAAAATTGAAAATTTTGCTCAACTCTAACAGACCAAAATTTAAAAAATAATTATCTCATATGGCTAAAAATTACTAGACAATTGTAGAAACATCTTACGATTTTCTGCAAAAGGATTTTTTTTAAATACCACAGTCTAGATAGCGCTAAAAAAATGGCGGAAAAAAAAATTGAAAAACTTTTATTTTGTCCATAACTTTTTTGTTAAATGGTTCTGGATGATCTTATACCCATTTTGTTTTTTTAATCTTCCTTCATATCAATCGTAGAAAAGTAAAAAAAAATTAATTTTAATTGTTAGCTCAAGGCCATAAAATTAGTTCATATCAATTTTTACGTAATTTTTACGGTTATGTTTAAAAAACTTTTAAAAATGTACGGTTTTTGTGGTGAAAATCGTAATTTTCCTCGGCAGGGGTTTATTTTCATGAAAAATTGTATTTAACATTAATTCATTAAAAAAGGATAATTTATCGACTGCGCGAGTTTTTTTTTCCTCACATTACCTTCTTCTATGGTATAGTGAAGGGCGGAAAAGAAAAAGCAGTAAAAAATAACATATATACATTTAAGTGAGTAGTGTCAAAAACACATTCCAAAAGAAAAAATGATAATTCGATAACTGCCCATTTCGTTCGAAGTATAAATCTAACGGCACTCCACTATATGGTCGTAGGAAATAGATATTTTCGATGTAGTTGCTTCATCCAGACGACTGATGGAAGAAACTCTTTCAATAATGAATATTAGGGTATTTTCAAGTACCTAACAACTATTTATAAATGTTCAATTTATAAACTTCCACTCTAACTAAAGTTTCTAAATAATTGCCATAAAACTTTCTCATTTAAAAGCAGCGACACTTTCGCTAACATTTTTTTATTGTCGTACTAGTTTCTAATTATCGTCTCCTTAAAATAAGATAAACTTTTGATATATACTTAAAGTTCTAGTCTCTAGGCAGATAGAATTTAAGGTAATCTCATTGATTTAATTTAAAGTTTTTAATTAAATTTGAACTATTCTTATGAGTTACTGTGGAAACTTTAAAATTGGATATTTTAACTCTTTCTTAAGTGGGTTTTTGATTTGCTTTACAAATTATTTTTAAGAATCTTTTTTAACCACTTTATGCACTTGTGTACAAAACTAAAATTTTAATATAATTTTAGAGCATCTCCTTAAGAGGAGTATATAGACTCAGCCGTAATTTTCGCGGACTCGTATCTTTTAAACTACGTTATCTTAAGAGTTCAAATTTGGACACAATTATGTATACGTATTATTCTAGTGCTTTTAGTATCCAGAAAGGTGAATCTTTTTTGAATACCAAGATAAGTACAACAATAAAAATTTTACGCTGCAAATTGATGATATTTTGTGTATTCTAGCGAAAAAAAAATTACGTAACTTTTATGTGGCGTCCTATATTTTTTATTGTTATGAAACTAGGGCAGGATTGAAAATCTCCAATTTATAATGAATAGACATCGATTTAATAACCATCTCAAATTAATGATCTGAGGTTAATGCGATATTTAGAAAGGAGTTTCTCCCCGAACAAAATCAACGCGAATACGAAAGAACAAGATCGGGGAGTTTCATTGTTTTCCACAAGTAATTTATAATTTATGATCAATTTGAAGCTGAGAGTCATTCGAGGTGAAAGAGTGAATTATGGAAATGTACCCTTTACAGAAAAGAGTGAAAAAAAATCTTCTTTGAGACTTTCCATTAAGACAAATCACAGTCGGACGCTTGTACAATTTATCAGCAATAAACTGAAGATTTAGGCTCGCTATATAATATGTCTCTTATGACATTTGAGTTGTTTCTCGAAGTATTCAGCATGAAATCGAATTTTTTATTAAAAAATGTTGATTAATGGATATACAGTAGCGTTTTGATAAATTCTTAGAGCGAAGTCTTTAAATTCAAAGAAGAAGAAATCGACTCACAAGAAAGGTGAAAAAAGGGCACAACTTTGAACATACGAAAATAATAACTTCCTTATTTACAAGAAGGCGTACCAGTAGATTTTGTTATACGTTATTTTCTATACACTCATTATTACAAACGAGTTGCAGATATTCGTTAATCTAAATTGCAAACTGTTTCAATTTTACAAGTGAAAACGCACAAAAGAAATAAAGTTAAGTTGGTTTAGTCCGATTAGTGTAGAAATTCTCAGGCCGCGACTGTCGCTGTTATGCAGCCAGGACCTAAGGTTTTGCATGCTCTCCGAGGAATGGTCGATTTCCTTGGGGATCGAATCAAAGTTACCCCGTCGCGAAGTGGACACGTTTTCCTATAAGCTATGTCACACAGAATATTTTCTAAAAATATAATATATCGAAAATTCGCTAGCTTTGATTTAATATTTTCTTTTTTATTCCATACAGCCCCTTTTATGTATTAAACATTTCATCAAACGATCATTCAATAAACATTAATGTTTTATTTACCATTCGTCAAGTAGAAACCAATGTAAATTCCTGCTTGTCGTAGTTATTACTGCAAAAGGTTATCATTCAAGTAAGTGTAATGGGATTTTTTGTATTTCATTGTTAGAACTGTTACTGACATTTCCCCTGAGAAGAAGGCCGGAAATCTTAGTCTTTTATACTCAAAATTACGCTTTTGTGTTGTCTTGTTACTTGTCAGTAACTTTGTGTTGTCTAAAAATCGATTTTAACAGTCACCAAACACCTACGTAAGCTATTTTATGATAAAATTCTTAAGAATTCTTTACAAAACGCACACCAGTAGTACAAAGGATGAAAAAAAATTTATCATTAATTGTTTAGATGAAATCAATGAGAATTTAATTTTACTCGAATTCGTAAGGTATTTCTGGTATTAAAAAAAATCACTTTTTGTAAAATATTCCGGTGTTTTAAAGTAAAAAGTTAAATCTATTTTTTATGGCCTCAATTTTTCGTCAGTTTTCATAAAAATATTCGTTCTACTAACAGACAAAGTAATAGTATATTATTCAATGAGTTTGGGTGGGTTATTTTATTACACGCGTTTGAAGTTTGTAATCATCCGAGTGTAATAAAATAACCACACAACGAGTTGAATATAATAATTTATCAACTAATAAAAAATTTATAAAGTTTTTAGTGAACTTTTATTCGAATTAATTTAAAAGACATTTATTTGACATTGACGTTTAAATTAAATCTCGTGCCGCAGATTAAATTTAAATGTGTACTTGATCTTGATTGGTTAAATTCAGTTGCCTTATAATTATTGTTATTAAAAGTGTTGAATTTCCATTACTCAACACTTTTTCACCAATGAAATCAATTTTTAAAACAAACTATTGAATAATGAAGCTCAAATTCCGGTTTGGAAATGAAAGCCACGCATTATAAGCCACTTAGATTCTAGGCCCAGACTCTAAGTTACTGTTCCCAAGGAGGAAATTAATTTGGCTATCGACTAGATATTATACAATATTCACCATGTAGATACATCAAATCACTTGGGACTGTCAGTCTGTTGTTAGTCTCCAGCTATACTAATTTCATTAGCTACATACTAATTTTCGACTTAATTTAATAAAGTGGTAGGGTTCAAACATAGATAAAAGACCAAATGGCGGTTAGTTAATTAACTAACAATAATAATATAAAGGGGTATTGAAATCTAGTTACCACTGGAAGAAAAAATCTCAAACCATGACAACTATGATGCTTGACAGATAGTTACACTAGAGTCTATGTCCCAGCCGCAACTCGGGTTCGCGCGTTGTTGCCAAATGTCAATACAATATATTTACTTGAAATATTACTTTGTTCATCATTTTTCTGAGCATAACAGACCTAACGTACCCTTATCTTTACCTGTCCTTACCCTGTAAATTATTGATCTTTTACATTTTATTATCATGTTTCGTGCATTAGGTTCTGCGATAAGTTTGGCAACAGCGTCAGAACCCGAATTGCAGCTGAGATGAAGACTTAAATATAGTTTTTTAAAAACTTGCTTATTACGAATATGGAATCTCATAAAATAAAGCGCCTCAACATAAAATTTGACCTTTTTTGACCAACAAACATTCACTCAGAGTAAAGAGGCAATCTTCCGTTATTAACGTGAACTTGTCAAAAGTAATTAATCAACGGTTAGTTACAAATCATATTATCGTTCACATCTAATCACCCTTACATTCTTTTACCTGTTGAGACAAGTTAAGCGTCCGGAGAACAATTAATCAGGCGTTATGATGAATGTAGAAATGACAAACGCCTTTCTAAGTCATCTATAAAACGACCGTCCAAAGTTTGCCAGCAAATGTATCAGAGTATCAAATAACTTGGAAAGAAAATATCATAATAAAATATTAAACTTTCTCAAAGGACTCCGCAGTTTTTTAAGGAGAATTGGGTTTCACTCAATCTCGCTCAAACCTGTTGAAAAGTATCAGTCATATCGTCCTCATTAAATGTCTCCAGGTAGAGATTTTTTAAACTTCGAAAATATTATTTGGCCTATAATAGTGCATTCTGTGAGTTGGAAAAATATACAAATATTTTCAGCACCATCTCTCCCTCCCCCCCACTCGTTTTCGAGGATTCTGAAGACGATGGCGGTGGTTAAAATTCTTTTGGAGGTGACCCAACCCCCCAAGCGGCCAAAAATCACCCTCAAAGTGGGGCGAATCGCGTATTCCGCATATTCATCTTTAAAATATTCCCTTCCTCCTCCGTTTTCGAGGAGGCTGAATACGATGGCGTTATCCAAAATTATTTTTGACTTGACCCACCCTTCAAACGGCCAAAAACTACCCCCAAAATGAGAGAATCGTGGATTCCGCGTCTTCCAATGGCGAAGTTTATCCTTCCCATCGTTTTCGAGAAAGCTGCAAGCGATTACTGTATCCAAAATTAGTTTAGACTTAACTCCACCCTTCAAACGGCCAAAACCCACCACCAAAATGTGGGAATCGCCGATTCCGCGTCTTCTACCTGCAAAATTTATCCCCCCTCCGTTTTCGAGGATGCTGAACACGACGGCGGTATTTAAAATTATTTTCGACTTAGTCCCACCCCCCAAAAATCACCCTCTACAGGATGAGATTTTTATAAACAACAAAAACGGCGTCATCTGCCGTTTTTGAGGATGCTGAGCACAATTGTGATGTTACATTTGTACAACAACAATCCTCTACAAGGTGGGTGGCTCGAAAATAATTTTAAATACAGCATCCTCGAAAACGATATATTTTGCCGGTGAAAGACGCGGAATCTGCGATTCCCTATTTTGGGGTGGTTTTTGAGCGTTTGAGTGGTGGGGTCAAGTCAAAAATAATTTTGGATAACGCCATTGTATTCAGCATCCTCGAAAACGGGGGTAGGGAATATTTTACCGTGGGAATATGCGATTGCCCCATTTTGGGTGTGATTTTTGGCCGTTTGGGGGGTTGGGTCACCTCCAATACAATTTTAACCACCGCCATCGTGTTCAGTATCCTCGAAAACGGGGGGGGGGGAGATGGTGCTTAAAATATTTGTATATTTTGCCGACTAATATAGGCCAAATAAGATTTTCGAAGTTTCAAAAATCTCCACCTTCGGCGGCCGGTATCTCAAGATCCTTACATTATTTTTTATCGCGCCCATGGAGACATTTCACATGAGAACGATATGACTGATACTTTTCAACAGGTTTGAGCGAGATTGAGTGAAACCCAATTCCCCTTTAAAAGCTGCGGGGTCCTTTAAAATCTAAAATGTATTTAAATTAAAATTTTAGATAAAAAGTGAGAATACATATAAAAATAACCTTCTATTCTTGTTGTTTTCGCTAATGAAAATTGATTAAAAAATATACTATGATATATATTTTTATTATACATAAATTTAATCTTAAACGATTCTTCTTAAAAACCCTCTCGCAAACATAAATCCATTCGGCTTAAGTTATAGAATACTTTTTGCGGGATAAAATAAACCCAAGACCGATCATTTTAAAATAAACTGCACTCGCGTTAACCGCTCACGTTGTAAGGATTCATCCTTTTTATATACCATTCATCCCTTAATGATAGCTGGAAAATATTTTCCATTAGTTTTTCAACTACGAACTAAAAAATAAATAAGTAAGTAAATAAGCAATTAGAAGAAGTGCAGAATGGAACGAACATATATTCAAGGATCATTTATGGTGTAGGGTAAAAAATTTCGTTATAAAAATTCCTGAAGCAGTCTGTGAGTAATGGTTCATATATTTTTTATCTAAACCAATGTTGTTGACGTTTTTATCTGAGCTAAAAATAATATGTAGAATGTGGAAACAGTAAAAATTGGGATTGTGATGTTAATATTTTTTTGTAGCTTTGGATGTGAAGGATTTTTAAATTTAAACCATCATTATTTTTAGCCTAACGAGAGTATGCTTTTACTGTTTAACGGGATAATTTTTTATCGAGTAAACAAGCCCAAAAGCTAAAACAATCTACCATTAAATATTCTGTAAAATTGGTAACGCCATGAAGGGAAATTGCTCTAATATGGTTTTAAATAAATTGGTAAAATTTTCAGATCAAACAACAGAAATTTAATGCTTAAGACATGACGGAAGTAAAGTAGAATCGATAACATATACAAAGAATAATAACAAACACTTCTTGGAAAATCGTTTGCTGATAATACAGTCGTTCAAAAGAAAGCGATGCATCAAAGCTTTAAAATAACAGGGACCAGAGATTCACAGGCTTGACTTGGTTTTTAAAAGCTTGGCTTGAATTCAAATAAAGCTCTTGAATAATTAAGCCAAGCTTTCATAGTAGCCAAGCCAAGCTTTTTTTACAAAAAGCTTGAATTTTCAAGCTTTCAAGCTATTACAAGCTTTCAAGCTATTTCAAGCTTTCAAGCTTTTGAGGATATATTATCTTAATGTGAACATTTTCCTGCGACGCCTTTACGAACCTAATGTTTATGTATTCTACTAGAAAATGAATGTATTTATTTATTTGTTTGTCTTATCATAATGTTTTTTTGTTTTATCACGTGATGCTTGAAGCGAAAATATCAACGTTTCGTCAACATTGTTTCTGTCAATTTTGTTGTCTAAGTCACGTTGCCCATTTTTCTCTTGTATCTAATAATAAATTGATTCCTATTACCACCATTGGTAAAGTAATTTTTTTTTCTGCTTCCAAAGTTGTTGACAGCTTACTGAAACCTTTAATAATTGCAAACGTTCTGAATGAGAGGTCATTCATTATTATTGACTGAAATTGAGCATTTTTTAAATTTATAGCCCAAGACAGCATCTTAAAAGAAGTGTTCCATCTTGTAACAACTAATTTTGGCATTTTCAAATTTAAGGTATCACAATTTTTTAAATTAATTTTAAGTTGCTCAGCCTTCTTGATTTTCCACGAAATATCTTTAATGTTGTCAAAAGGTGAATTGAAGTTTATCTTCTGAACAATTTGGTCCCCATTTTTTCATTCCAATCGTAAACATAAATTTGAAGAATGTTCATGAAATCACGCGCCGCCAAGTTTAAAATGTGAGCAAAACAGACAAAATACATGTCTTGCGACTGAAAATGTTCATTTCAGTTTGCTACACTCTGTGGCAAAAGTAAAATTACTGTTGGTATTGTCTGTCGTTACACTTTAATTAAATACTTACTGTTGCGTAGGTCATAAAACTGTAATATGCTCTGACATATTCGAGCAAAAGATTTGCCTGTGTGTGATCCTTTTGCAGGGACAAAATCTAATACAATTGCATGCATTTTCCAATTTTGATCAATAAAATGAGCTGCAATGGCATAAAACCCTCGCGTTGTATTCGATGATCAACCGTCAATTGTAAAATATATCTTAGATTTAGTTAATTTTAATAATTTTGAAACAGTAAGTTGAGTTTCGGTAAATTGTTCGTCGCAATCGGAGACTTTTGTCTGGCTCATATTTATATTAACCTTATTAAGCAATCAGCGGTAACTAAAAGTAGACAGTAGATAGACGGCCGCAGTTGGGGAATTGTTCATGCTGTGTCATTGAGAATATGACAGGGTCATTGTAGAACTTTTTTTTTAATAATTGATATTAACAAAAATAAGACCGTACTTCGAGACTACTGTTAAAACTTATATTCTGACAATCCCTTTAAACAAAAACATAAGAATATTTTTATCGCCAAATACTTCTAATTTCAATTACGTAAACAAGAGAAGGTTATTATCGCTATGCACAATTTAACTACAACGCACAAACCATTCATCAAGTATTAGGTAACCAATAAAATTGTGTGAGTATTGCACGATTGTATTTAACCAATCTTATGGTCAAGAGTCAGTTGGGTAACGTCGAAGAAGGTGGTTTCTAGAAAAATGTATTTAGATCGCTTAAAAGCACGGTGCATAATCCAAAAAACTCAGTGAAAAAAAAAACTAACTATTTTATAATACAAGTAGGTATTTAAAAATAATAAAGAGTTTAGGTCTCAATAAAGTTCGCTGGAGAGCACTGCTGATGACGACTAATTTATTACTTAAGTTAGTTGAATAGAGCACTCCCAACTGTCTTTGTTACAGTTTCAGAACACTTTTTCTACCACCACTTTTAGGGACAAATGTTCAGAAAGTTTTAAGTCGTTTTAAGAAAAAAAACAAATTAATTTACCTTTTTAAAAATAACGCAAACCCATTACTCTGTATTAATATTTACTTTACAAATACTATTAAAAACGACGTTTGTGGTCTCAAAAATCCATTTTTCTTGATTAATCCAAATGAAAGTTCTCATTAGTCAAAGTACAAGCTGTAGGCGGCCATGATAGCTTGACGTTAACAGCAGGAGATGAGGGTCTCAACCGTGACATTCTTTTTTCCATTTTTTCGAAGTTAATTACACATTAACAAACATAGCTTTGAAAGAGAAAAATGAGGTTAAAAAGGTGTTAGCTCGTGTTTGCCAAAGCAACACGCTTTTGATGTAAAGTGGGTATAAATTGATATTTTTTTTAGTAGATTATTTTTTGTTAATCTAATTTTAACTCAAAGACCAAATTTGGGATAATTTTTGTTTCAATTTCCTACTGTCTATTTAGGGTTTACGGATCCACAACTATTAATTGCATTATCGAGTGTTCTGTTTCTATATTATTATTATTATTATTATTATAGTAAATTATATTTTGTTATCACTTTTTGACCACTACTTTCGAAGTAAAGTCGAAACGTCAAATTAAAGCCTTTTTTCATTCAAATAAGTGATTTTATTTCCAATAGAAGACTACACAAATGAATAAATAATTCAATATTTGTGATAGTAATATTTCATTCATTTTGAATCATAGATGCATCTGTCATTATGACGCATTGATGCCACTTTTGGTTACGGCATAGTTTCTCGCCAAAGTCTGAATTTAGTGACAGTGTTTGCTATAAGCCAGTAAATATAGACATAATTTTTTCAAAAATAACCTTTTCTCTCTTTTTTTTTCTTTTTTTTTTCTTTTTTTTTAATGAATAAATTAATTTTTAATTGGCATCTTTCCATTATTACAATATTTGATTTACTACTGCAACCCCACAGTTCTATACCATATGTCCATATTGGTTTGTATATTAGAATTTTATTATTTATTGAGAGGTGAGAATTTTTTCCAATTAACCAATTGATCTCTTTTTGCCTTAGTTGTATTTGTTTCCTTTTTTTGTTAATGTGTTCCTTCCAGCAAAGGGTTTGGTCAAAACCTTGTTTCTGAACGGAAGATATTGAAAATAAGGATTTAATGAATTTTCACATTAATAGCGCGAAAAAAATTTCAAAAGTTCTGCAAATTGAAAAATAGCATTTTACATCCTCTGATAAATTTACAAATCTTTCAGTTTTGTTTTATCGAAATCAAATTGTTATTCATCCCAATTTTCGAGAAGAAATTTCCAAAAGTTCTGCAAATTTGGAAAAATAACTAAAATAATGTTCTTGAGAAATGCTGTGATTTGCAACCTCTTGCGACAAACGGAAAATATATTTTTTTATGAAATTGTTTTTTCTATTAAACTAAATATCGGATTTTTTACAAAAGTTTTGAATAATGGTTAAATGAAGATGTCCTAACGTACAATGTTTACATTAATTTGTTCGCAATACGGAAATGGAGGTAGAATTTAAAAAAACATATTTTCGTATTTGTACTCAAAAAAAAGCAAAAGTTCGGCAAACTTTCGAAGTTGTGGAAAATACCATTTTACAACCTCTGATAAATTTGCAACCATTCCAACAAAACGTAAAAGTTTGTTTTATTTTATTTTTTAAGACCACGTATGCACTCAACTAAACAACTAAAGAATGATCTGGAATAAACATCGCCAAATACAGTTACAATCAACCAGAACAGCGTAAGAAATATACTCTATGGATAATCAAATATTTAACTGGACCACTGTCGGCCTTTGAAGTGTTGCGCTAATTTATTCAGCTAGATTCCCAGATTTTTATTGCCTATCAGTAGAATAAATATTAGAAAGTTTCCGGATTACAGAATCCGGATTGAGAATGAATGAGTAAATATGGAACAATATTCGAAGATCTTAAAACTATTTGCAAATATTTTCCAATTTATGGTCAAATTACGTGTTCCAAAGTTACACATCCACTGAGACCGATATTCTCTTTATTTGCAATCCAGTAACTTTGTCATCTGAAAGTATAGGGTAGTATGCGTCAAATCCGGTAGTTCTGATTTTTTGCAGGCTTGTTTATGATGTTGGCCTAATGAATAATCGAAGTTTTTGACCCCGAGCGCCGAACGCTACTTTGTCAAAAATCGAAAAAACCGCGAAAAAATCGTTATTTTTCAAATTTTGGCAATTATCACCCTAAAGGACTAGTTTTTGAAAAAACTTTCTTAGGACGTTTTTTAAGAAGACTAAATTAGCTACAATATAATACTAGAATGGTCTCTGTAGACTTAATAGTTTCCAAGATTAAGCCTTTCAAAGTTTATCATTTTATTCGAACTTCACAATTTTTTTCATTATTTTAGACTTCACTCAAATAACTCTAGCGGGATGAAGTTCCAATTACCTCCGACGGAGTGTGCTAGTATTGCTCGTGTGAAGGACCCACCTGTAGCACGCAGTAGTGGATAGAGGGCATCTACTTCACAAAGTTGTGTGGCCTCGAAGCTCATCATTTGGTGCGATAGCTGACAGATACATACAGTACATTACTGCTCACTATGGCCACAAGTATAGTGGATACAATAGTTTCACTTCTAGCAATTTTTGGTTGTAATTTTCAATACGCAGAGCCAGGAGTTGCGACCCCAGGCTCTGCGCAAACGACGAGTTTAAGAACGGCAGGCACTCCTTCCATATGTTGCGAGTCTTGGATCTGCGCAAACGACGAGTTTAAGAACGGCAGGCACTCCTTCCATAGTTGTCGCATTTAAAAAGTAGGGATGTGATAGGGGTCGTGGCGGGGAGGAATGACATTATCAATATCAGGCGGTTATAAAAAATGAATCTGCTGGACACCAACATGAAAGGTTCCGACGCTTAGTGAGACTACTGCATCTACTTTACTGTGCTATGGCTCAAACGTGGCAGTAGTTTTCGATGGTTACCCCGTAGATGCTGTACAGAAAAACACAAGGAGCTCTGAGCGTCTTCGAAGAGCCAAGTTACACTCATCGCGAGAGATAATCGTTGATGAGAAAACCATGACACAGGTTCCTCAACAGAAATTCTTCTCAAATGACAAAAACAAGATTCGTTTCATAAAGCTGCTGACAAAATTCGAAATTCGAGAAAAATGATAAACTTTGAAAGGCTTAATCTCGGAAACTATTAGGTCTACGGAGACAGTTCCAGTATCATATTGTAGCAAATTTAGTCTACTTTAAAAACGTCTTAAAAAGTTTTTTCAAAAACTAGTCCTTTGGGGTTATAATCGCCAAAATTTGAAAAAAAACCGATTTTTTCGCTGTTTTTTCGATTTTTGAGAAAGTTGCGTCATACACAAGCCTGCAAAAAATCAGAACTACCGGATTTGACGCATACTGTGATTGTATAAAGTTACAGGACTATTACCCAATTTGCATAACTTTTGTAATTTTTTTAAACAAATTACAATGGAAAACTTATACAAATGAGAAAAATAACAAGGTTCCGTAGCTTTTGAAAGGTTACAAACTTAATGCATGTTGTAAAACATTATTACTAGCGATATTCCTAATTTGCAGAACTTTTGCAATTTTCAGTGTAAAAATAAAAAAATAAAATGTTTTTTGCAATTTATACAATGCTCCGTTGTTCATCGCAGGCTTCCGCAAAATTTTATAGTTTGTTTTCATTAATGCACTAACATACCATTAAAGTTCCAAAACTTTTGGAATTAATGTTAATTGATTGTCTATATCTACTTGTAGTTAATAGATTCGACAAAACGTACAATTAAATTCAATATATCCACAAGTCGGCGCAAGTGTCAGATTATTGTTACTACTTTAGGTTGAACCAGTTGAGATTGCTCTTCTAGCATTGCAATAGACCGAACAAATTATAACGAAAGCATTAATAAAATTTATATTGACAGTTCTTATTCTAATCAACACAGCCACAGTCTACTCACTTTTACCAAAATCGCCATTCACTATGTGTCTACTTCAAATTCAATGTCATTTTAAACTTCAAAATTTTCATATTTTGGACCCTATTTTGAAGGGGGCACATCAAACACTAAGCAGAATTTTAAAATTCATAAACACAAAAAAGCTACAGACAGACACACACATACAGATCGAATTCAGATACCGAACAATTTGTTTGGTGAAAATATTAACAATTTTATTATTTTTTTGATTCGTTTATTTCGCCAGGTCCGAATGTTAAAAAATATTTGAGAATAACGACTTTTTTTTTAATTTTATTCGTCTTCAATAACCCATAAATTAAAGGAGGCAAACAAATATTTTAATGTCGATATGACAAACCTGACTAATAAATAAACCTCTCTCCATAAGATGAACGATAACTTGTCGCAGCTCTCGCAGTTTATCTTTCCCCTTTCTCTAAAATGCTTTTGAAATAGAAGGAAATCCGCAGTAAATTTCCAGCGAATCCGGTGTCGTTCGGCAGTATCAACAAACAAAAGCTACGTGAGCAAGAGATGGATTTAAAGAAGCTGATAAGGCATAAATTGGAAACAACGTCTTGTGTCTCCGATAAAATATTTTTTAACAAAAGAATTTCTTTTTGGAGTTTTGTTTTAAAAAGTTTATGTTTTTATTATATAAAGGTAACTTATCGGAATGATTTGTTCGAATAACAGATTTATTACACTGTGGCGGAGTTTAAAAAAAACAATTTTGTTTTTCCTTTTATTATATAAGTGTGTACAAAGTGTTGCGATGTTCTACCAACGAGGTTCTATACTGAATTGATAAAAATTGATATATAAACATGAACCTTTTAAGAGCTTAGATTCCGAGACACAAGGCTTTAAATTATTTTTAAATTTGGTGAAACATTTATCCAGTGAGTCTGTTAGGATTGGCAGTTACTTTTATAGATATTTAGATTTGAACATAAGTTGAACATAAGTTAATAGGATTTCCAATAATGTACGAATTTGATAAAATTTTAGTATATTGTAGATATCGACCTTTTGATCAAAACGTCTCATGGGCCCAAAGAGATCCTATGACTAGTTTCCGAGATACAGTGGCGGGTATGGGGTATTTGGAAAAACACGAATTAAATGGAAAATACTATAAAGGCTGGTATTTTCTTTAAAAAAGTGATACAAGCAAGTTAATTGGGTGGCTGTGTCGGGTGTCATGTACAGGGGTACTCATAAAAATTATTATTAATTTGAAAAACAGGAATTAAACGAAAAATATTATAAAGGATGGTATTTTATTAAAAAAAAATAATAATACAAACAATTCAATATTACCTTGATATAGGATGTCACGTGCCGATTTTTTATGTACAGGGGGTACTCCTAAATATATTATTAATACTGTTTATTTCCATACTCTCAACAAAAAAGTGACAAAGTCCAACCTTAACTTGCAAATATATTTTAATTGTTCTAAAATAAAACGTAAATAATTTTATATACCTACCTATAAAGGTAAATTGAAAAATAACAATAATAGAGTATGTAAAACTTAATTGAAATGTTAAATATTTATAATAATTTCTTGTAAGACATTTTCTTCCGCGGGGATAGTAGGTATGTTCTGCCACATTTGCAGTGTTGTTTGGTATTTAAGTTATGCCCGACATCAAGCAGTGATCAAATATCCAAACAACAATGTTTTAGAGTGTGTTGAAGATGTTGGTAATCCCCACTAAAGAAAATGTTTTACCAGAAATTATTTAAAAACATTTAAATTAAATAGTATCTTATTAAATATTTAAATTAAGTTATACATACGATATTTACCTGTAAGGAGGTATATAAAATTATTTACGTTTTATTCTAGAATAATTAAAAAATATTTGCAAGGTGAGTTTGAAGTTTGTCAGTTTTTTGTTGAGAGTATGGAAATAAATAGTATTAATATTACTTATGATTACACCCTGTATATAAAAAATCGACACGTGACATCCGACACAATCCCCCAAGATCAAATTAACTTGTTTGTGTTACTTTTTTAAAGAAAATGCCAACCTTTATAGTATTTTTCATTTAATTCGTGTTTTTCAAGATATCCCTTACCCGCCCCTGTATCTCGGAAACTAGTCATAGGATCTCTTTGGGCCCATGAGACATTTTGATCAGAAGGTCGATATCTACAATATATTAACATTTTATCAAATTCGTACATTGTTGGAAATCCCATTAAAAGTGTGGCTCCTCCTTTATTTGTTTTTTGGCTTAATACTTTGCTAAAGAAATACATAAGAATGGTTGCTAATTAATTTGATATGTAAAAAGAAGTAAACCTATATGGTTGGAAATAAAAATACAAGTATTCAGGCTTAGCTTTTAGGTAAAGGTGAAAATTTAATATCAAAAATAAAATAATACAAACACTATTAAATTCAATAACAGCAAATTTATTTGTCAACTGTTCAAAATGTTTGACTATTAACTTGCATGCATATTCTACAATGTTTTTTCAAAGGTAATACCACGAGTCCTCCAAATTTTATCGATAAAATTTTTGGTTTTCACGAAAACGGCGTTATTTGGAAAAACCACGAAAACAAACTGATTGATAAAATCACTCTGCCTAAAATAAAGGCGTTTGGAGACCACAAATTTAATCTATAAAATTTGAGAGGACGAGTGGTATTTGGAAAGTTATTTTTTGAATCATTTTGTACTAAAAACAGAGAATATGCAAAACACTTTACACAAAAATGTTCAATATTTTCTTTATCAATTTAATTTGAAACATAAAATATTGAGCTGTTTTAAATTTAAATACAGGGCCACCAAAGCATGCGCGTTTGGGTTTGGCTTAATTCGGTTAGACTTTGACATTTGTCAGTTTTAAAAGGATTTATGGAGTTTGAGATTTCTGTGTACTTGAAGTGTTTAGGTATTCAAAAACTGATGTTGAGTGTTGAAGTGAGTTATGTGTGTGTTAAAGCGATTTGAAATAAACGAATAAACAGGTTTGTTTACAAATACATTTTGAAATTTGGGTATTAACATAGATTTTTAATACATTTTAGTATAATAATAATTGATAATGCTAAATAAAAGTTGTTAAATGTTTATATTTGACAATTCAAAAAAGGTAAACGAAGTTTTATCGAAAAAACAAAAACAAAGAGGCGGTTTTATCAGTCTAGAACTCAATGATTGGTTAGGATCGTGAGCTCTTATTGGCTGAAACCACAAAATCTGACTGTTTTGACAGATGAAAAAAATAATTAAAGATAATACCACTAGAGCTCGGGTATTTTTCATAAATTTGATGTATTTACTTTAATTGGAAATTTAACGAGATGGAGTTAAATTGCCTATATGAAAGTAAATACGATAAATCAAACTTATGAGAAATATCCTGCACAAAATCTGAGCTCGAGCTGGTATTTGGTAAGACAATTCCATGAAATTAAACTGACGTGACACATAAATAACATAAATAAATAACAAACACACATCGTTAACCGGGCAACGTGGTATTATCGATTTTTTATCCAGTTATATTTTCTCTTCCTTCCTCATAGGCTAAAT
The DNA here is from genome assembly GCA_949320105.2 of Crepidodera aurea. Lineage (NCBI taxonomy): Eukaryota > Metazoa > Arthropoda > Insecta > Coleoptera > Chrysomelidae > Crepidodera > Crepidodera aurea. The sequence continues at coordinate 23,411,281 of OX439472.1, read as the reverse complement.
ATCCAATATCAAACTACGATTTTTGAAGTTTCATATGACATTTTTTACATATGAGTGGAATTGTCATTGAGAAACATATTTTTGGGAATAACTTCGAATTTGTCTGAACGTGTTTGGCCCTAGCTTGAAATCTCCCTATTAAATATTCTTATCTCCTGATAAAAAGGGGATAAATAAAACGTATGATTAATAAATCTCTGGACTTAATTATGTAATCATTATGTTAAACATCTGGGACAACTTCTACCTTGCTTTTTTTATGTCTAAAGATGTTTAAAATATGTTTATTTTTCTTTATTTTCTCCATTTTTTCTTCTTCTTCTTTTTATTATTCTTTTTCTTTTTCTTCTTCTTCTTGTTCTTCGTTTTCTTCTTGTGAATATGTGGGCTTGGGTACTTCTTTTACTTGTGATTGTTGCATCATCTATATATCATACTACAAAATTATTGAGAGACCACATATCTCAAAAATGGATTAAGAGCGACCATTTCATTTTAGGTTTTCCAACGTAATCATTTTTCTGTGATAGTTTCCACAAATCAAGTATCCCCATTTGATTAAAAGCATTCGCGTTCTTTAAATTTTATACCTCGAATTCAGACAAAGAATTTTTATGAAGTTTAAATCTCAATTCTTTTTACAGTTGCTTTCGCGAAACTTCTATTTAAAACTTTTTCGATAAGAAATTTACATACACTTAAAAAGAAGACGTATCGCTGATAGAGAATTTACGTAAAATTTGCATCAAGTTCAAAAGTAATTACATGATAATGAACTTGTACCGCTAAAAATAGAAAGTAATTTCAAGGGTGTTGGTGAGGAAAATTACGAAACAGTTTAGGAGGTTATCAACAAGAAAATCTAAATACTTAAATTTTCTTTAAAGAACTTCTGCTGGAGTTAAATTCATTAGTGGAGAATTTTCTTTAACGAGTTTCACCTAGATAGAGTTTTGTTCTTCGTTCAAAGCAAAAATGGTAAATTGTTAATAAGACTTTTACACTTTTCCAATTAGGGTTTGTTATTTTGCTTAATGGTTAGGTGTTGATTGCTATTTCAAAATGTCCTTTGTGTTAGGGAACAAGCAATTTTGATATTTTTGGTTTTCACAGAATTTCTTAAAGGAACAAATATATTGCTAAATGCTTTACAACTCGACTTAAGTACTATACTTTTTCTACGCCCAAATAAAACACGCTTACAAATAAATATATTGCTATACGCGATTTTGATTTATAATAGTATAAATTGTAAGTAATTTCCCGAAAATATAAATGCTTTACAACTCGAGTTAAATACTGTTTTTATTCGATTTGACTATTTTTCAGAATCAGAATCAGAATTGCTTTATTGTTTCGAAAAAATAACATTTTCATAAACAAAGTAACAGGGACTAAGTATATAGATGAAAAATAAAAATAAAACATCACAACTACTTACTTAAAATAACAAAAAATGCAAAAATTTAAAAATATTTTTTTTTCATATAAAAAAGTAGTTTAAAATTAAAGTTAAAACATACAAAGGTAACAATCACAAGTACAGTTGAAAATGTTTCAGGATGAATCCAAAAGGTACTCTTCGAGTGCATAATAAGCTCTTTCAAGTAAAATATGCTTGACTTTTCATTTAAATAGACTTGCACTAGATATATTTTTAATTTCCGAGGGTAAGTGATTGTACATTTTAATACCATTATAAATCATGGAATTTTTTACTAGATTTGATTTTGGGATGGGCAACCTTATATTATATATGTCATTTCTAGTGAAATGGTTGTGAATAATATTAATTTCAGTGTAGTTATTTTTATGCTTGTGTACGTACCTCTGACGGGCAGGTTAACAATATCATTGATGTATAGTAGGAATAGTATGGGGCCCAAAACGGAGCCCTGAGGAACACCACTATTGAGAGCGAGTGTTTTCGACTTTGTGCCACAATTCCTAACGAGATTCTCTCTAGAAGTTAAGTAAGATTTGAACCATTCCCGTGTAATACCTCTTATGCCACAACGGGTCATCTTTTCAAGTAATATATTATTGCTGACACAATCAAATGCAAATCTCAAAATACGGCAGCTATCGGGAAACCACCATTTAGGCCAATATATATTTTTTCCAAGAAGTGAAAAATTGCGTCACCGGTGTTTTTGTTTGTTTGAAAGCCAAATTGATTGTTATTTTGTATTTTATTTTTGGCAAGGAATGAAATCAGACGTTTTTTTGCAATTTTTTCGATTATTTTGGAAAATGAAGACAAAAGAGAAATAGGCCGAAAGTTGCCGCAATCACTTTTATTTCCTCCTTTATAAATAGGGACTACCACTGCCGTTTTTAGTGGATCAGGAAAATAACCACTTTCAAATGAGTAGTTTATTAAATTTGCAAATGTTTTTAGAGCTACATCTGGGAGGTTATTGATAAACCTAATATTAATTTCGTCAATCCCAGAAGAATTTTTATTCTTGATTTCATTTATTTGTTTTATTTCTAGATATTCAGTAGGCCGAAGAAAAAAACTAGAAGCGTTATCGTTTTGTAAATAATCCAAAGGATTTTTATTACTACTTATTTTACTACTCAATCTATCTGCGATGGAACAGTAAAACGAGTTTAATTCGTCAGGATCTAAGTTTTCATTGACACTTGTTTTATTTGTTTTTCCTGTTATCTCGTTTATTATTTTCCAGCTTTCTTTAGTTTTATTTTGAGAATTAGAAATCATGTTATCAAAATATGAATTTTTTGCCTGCTTAATTACCTTTTTGTAAATCCTTGTATACTTTAATATGTATTCATTAATTGTATTGTATAGCAACAGCTTTCAAAGATGGCCGATGCAATTGCTTTGTGGCATCACCACTTCTTTAAGCTTGGTTCGGAGTTCTAAGTGGACTGTATTTGTGATTTCATTTTTTCTTCCCCATAATTGAAGCACACATGTTATTTATTAACACTTTATTAAAAACATTAAACGAAAGCAATGTATCAAATAACGATACACTAAGTTGGTTTACATATACCTTTGAAAACCAATCGCTCAGAAATACCTCGTATTTAAAATATTTGATCAATTAATGTTGAACAAAGGAGCTGTGACCCAATTGAGAGTTAAATTTTGCCGCACTAAAGGAGCACTGATTTTAAATTAAATTTAAAAAAACATTTTCTGTCGCATCACAGAGCATTTGAAAAGTTGTCAGAGAATTTACGTTGCATTAACAACGGAGTAGACTGCTTGCGATGGAAGCTAAATACATACTAATTTTGCCGCACTAACGGAGCACAATTTGAAACATTTTTGCTGCATCAGAGAGCATTTGAGAATTTATCAGAGAATTTACGTTGCATGTCAACAATGGAGTACTGCTCACGATAGAGGCTTGATACGTACTAATAAGAAATTGGTTTCACCGGCTAATTCTCGCGGTAATTCGAGAAGCTGAAGCCGGTCTCGCGAATCATATGTTTCGCTTTAATTTCTAGCAATACCATTGGCTGCTAAATTAATGTCTGCTGGATACAGGAAGTACAGCAATATAAATTTGAAAATGTTTAATTTATAAACGGAAATTAAACAAGTACTATACTTTTTCTACGCCCAGAGATGGAAGAAGAAATTCAAAACAATGTTGATATTCCAACAGAAGAAGCAGAAAACATGTCTAAAGGCCAGTAAAAATATAGTGAGACATATTACCAAACGCTTCGTGTCAAAAAAACTAACAGTTTACCACATTTTGGATAACTATTATTGTATAGACTTAATATACCTTTCAGCCAATACTTTCCCACCAGTCGTTACTCTATTTGATCAAAAATAGGATTATTCCTAAATCTTCAATCACCAAAATTTAAAAAAAACATCAGAGTTATTGTCAATGCAATAGCTTTTGGTTTTTTCATGAAAAAATTAAAATTCTAATTTGTGGTAATTGATTAATATAAAATCTTTACGTATCATAAAAATATCGGGAAAAAGGAGAAAATATAGCACGCTGGAACAAGTTTTAAAAATAGTGATTTCCAATTCTTAGATACCTATTATACCACTTTTTAGAATTGTTCAATATAAATCAAATCAAATTGAAATATTGGCACTTATATGAAACGTGTAGCATTTTGCATGATCGCCAACGAGATAGCGAAAAAGTGTTTTATTGGCCCCGAGCCATACTTTGTTTGAAAAGCTACAGAAAATTTTATCGCTCGGTTTTATAACGAAAATTTAGAACAACATTCTGTTCAAAATATGCTAACGTCGGTCGTATACTAAATTTTTATCCCAATTTTATTAGGAAAATCCTTATTTAGGACACCTATATATCCACTTAAATTAAAATGTGTTTTGATATAATCCTACTTAGCACGATATAAAAGTATGTGTGAATATTAGCTTTTACTCCATTTTATTTAATCCCGTTTATGGTGAGGATATATTTTTGTTTATCAAAAATCGGGGTAAAAGCGTAATGGTTTAATTTTAAAATGACCAATTAAAAAGTTCTGATATAACTTTTCATTAGTTTATAGTATATTACATAACGAGTGTGGAAACTGACACTTTTCACTCCAGTGTGAAATATTGTCGCACGAGGCGTAAGCCAAGTGCGACAATCCCACGAGTGTGAAAAATCACTTTCGCACAAGTAATTTACGCCGGAGATTTTTGACGTGTGACGTCACTACCTCGCTATAATAAATAAAGCATATTAACTTGTAGAACAGATAGGAAAGTGATTTACACGTCCCAAACAACGTTTTAATGGGAAAAGTAGTTAAGTTTTAAATCATATGTATTATATTGCAGGTTGCTAAATCAAAATTGTCAAACTTTTACTGCTAAAATATGTTGTGATAAATATTGAGACAAGATATCGCTGTTTATTAATGTTATTAATGTCGACATCTAGAGATTGGCTATAATCTTATTTAGAATACTAAATCGTTACTATTAAATTTTTAGTCTAGTCTAGAATTAGTCCATTACCACTGCCTAGCTCTGTAAACATTCCCACAGAGTTTTGTGAAAACAACTGCCTTTAATGCCGCTTGGCTCTTGGCTGCCTGCTTATACGGCAATAGTCTTTGTATTAAACATTTTCATTAACTCACCAGTTTGGATCAATGGTTCTTTTGCCTAGTGATATATTCAAATCATTTCTGCTTGTGTAATAGTCGTATGTTTTTCCAATCTGATTGAGACTCGTATCTTTGACTTTGCATTATATTTACATGTCAACCTTTATTGGGTTTTGAGGGCGGGATAGGAGACCGCACCTGCCATGCAACCTTGTCTTGTATAATTATTATACATGTTTTATCAAAACATTAAACCTCTACAACCTCCTCAAGTTTACCAGTTACAAAAATAGTACGTATACATTAGTCGTCAACCCTTCAACCAAAAACCTTGGTATATCTGTTTTGTTTTAGATTTTTTTCTATCTAATCCTAAACTCTCATTTTATGATAATTGCCACTACATATTCCACCTCCCTGCCCTTTCAGTTTCTTCTAAAGTCTGCCCTTTATCAGAGGCTTAGTGATTTCCTCATGTACGACCTCTTTCATTGTTTCTGGCGACATTCCTTCTCTTCTGGATGCTTTTGCACTTGCAACAATGGCAAAATGTGTTAGGAAAAAAGCATGGAACATCCTTCATGTGAAGACAATGTTCCAAAAGAACAGCTGAACTGCTCTTATTGGACAAAAGTAAGCTGAGAGTAATAACAGCACTCATGACTGGTCACGCACCAGTAAAGGAGTTTGTAAACAAAATAAGTGCAGGCTCTCCAACAAGGAACCAGAGACAGTGAACCAAGGAATTGGATCGCAACAGGCAAACACTTTTTGTCCAACCGACAGTAGATCCAGAAAGTTTTGACAAACACCCAGCAAAAGAACTGTACAGACTAGTACAGGGTACAAAAATATTAGACTGGGTAAAGTAACAAAATAGCCAGTAGGCTTCAGCGATATCGAATTTCTTAGATCAGACGGGGTCCAGAGAGAAGAAAAAAAACACAAAAAATGATAGCTGGGTAGTCAACTTAACAAATAAACAACGTAATTGTTTGTTTAAATTATTTCTTCGTTGTCAAACTTATTACTGTTAGATTTTTTTGCATAAAGCACCTCATTTTTACAGGAAAAAATTTAACCTGATTAGAACCAAACTAGAACCAACATTAATGTGCTGCCATCTGACAACAAACGAAATTAATATCTAAATTGGATTTTTCTTAATTACCACTTATTTAATTTAATTTTTAAGCTCATGCTCATGCTCATGCAGCTAATAGCCTCGGGCTGCTAAAGCGATTTCTGCATGTGTGACACAACTCTTTTTCTCCTACAAAAAAATAAAAATATAGCAAAAATCTTTAATTTTATAAATACAGACAGAATTTAATGAGAAACTTAAGTAATAACAATGTACCAATTTATTTATTATGTTATTTCCAGTTGTTAAACAATTTATTTTTCTTACCGTTGCGCCTTGTCTAGACTTTGTAGGTAACAAATTTAGAGAAACATTGCTCTATCTTCGTCTTGCAAGTCTGGTGGAGTATTCGTAAATTTTTCATCACTCTCTGAAATATTATTTATTCATTTTCACTAATTCACACAATCGCAATTATTCAGAATCAGAACGTATTATTATTTTATAATTTAGTTCTCGTGATTCCAGACTTTGATTTACACTAACGTTTAATGAAAATTTATGTGAAACGTCAAAGTTAAGGGGTGCGTAGACAGTGGAAAACTACAAAATCGTGTTCTTTATGATTTTTGCGGCCCGAGGGCAGAAAATATTAGTTTCGGTCTGATTTTTAGGGTTGATATGATTCATTTTCATATATGGTAGGCGAAAAATAATTAATGGATCATCATTGTTGGTATACATAGCGTTAAAAAATACAAAAATATAAACTGATACGCAAAAGGCAGTGAATAAAAGATTGAAATCTTTCCTCTAAAAGTTTTTTTACGGAAGTTTTTGAAATAATGAAAATAAAATCCTTAAAATTCAAATCATACTCTAATGGCAAAATTTGATAGAAAGCGACAAGATGTTAAAGCGCAACTTTACCGGACGAGGAAACTGCACCTAAGTTAAGTGATTCCGTTAACGAAACAAACTTGTTGAAATGATGAATTCTATGCAACACTGGTTTCAAATTAACGGCAATTTTCATTTGAAAATTGTATACCTCGAATATTCCCGTTAACCTGAAAATAAGGAAGTTTGTATACAACTTGTTGAAAATCATCAAACTCAGCGCAATGGAAATTTCATTTAATCAGGAAATTATCGCAACCTCTCAAACGTTTATCACAACTTACCTGTGTTTTGTGACAAAATTAATTATAGTCTAATTAACGGAATAGGCGATTGTTAAATAGATTTTAATCAAATACTCATAACATGCTTATTGTATCTCAAAAATAGTGTGAAATATCATTTCGGTTAATCGTCGTTTTTTGTGATTTAGCTTCGGGATTTTCTCCAAAAAGGCAAACGAGAACTTCTTTGTGTAAGAAAGAGATTCGAGGTAAAAAGAAAGAGAAAAATGGGATTATAGATAAAAGAATAAAGAAAATTAAGTAGAAGGGAGGATAGGAAGTTTAAGGAAGAATTGTAGTAGGAAATAATAATTGAAAGAGATATAGAACATTCTGAAGCGTATTGTGCTTCGTGTCTGTCTTCAAAATTATAATATTGAACAATGTCAGGATGTGGTAAAGGTGGAAAAGTTAAGGAAATATGTCGAAAGCTTAGTAGCCAGTGCACCAGTTTATTTGGCAGCAATGATCGAATATTTGGTGCCTGAAGTACTTGTAAAGGCTGGTAAAACTGCACGAGATAACAAAAAGACTCCAAGACGTTTGCAAGGACTTTAATAAATTATTGCCTGTAGTTACAAAAACTCAAAGTTATTATTTTGCCAAACATTCAATCTGTTCTTTTTCCTGAAAAAATGAGAAGGAAACTTAATTTCTTTATTACTTACATAAAAAAAATTGAAGAAAATCGATAAGTTGTGGAGAAGAAAACTAGATATATTATGGCAGAAAACCATTGCGTAGCATGACCAAACAAGAAGAGACAAATCAAAAACACCTCTAGGAACACAAAAATAAAACTATATTAATTAAAAAGAAGGTTTCTTCAATGGCACAAATATTATAAAAAGTAAAATAAAAACTAATATTTTTTTTTAATTATAATTAACGTGTCTCGAAAGCACAGGTCATTGACACGGGAACAAAAATACAAAACAATAAATGGTAACATTAGATCAAATTGTATAGCTTACAGTCTCTTATAAAGTTTATTACACCACTGAAAAGATTTGGGGGGGGGATCCAAGAATATCCTTAAGATTTCCAGTTAAATTGTGTCTGCGGCATGCATTCCGATGGGAGTAACATTCAACTGGGATGTGTTTGAAAGTAAGACGTGAATTACAATGTTCACATACAGGAGGGGATGTTGAAGCCATTAGATGTTCGTGGGTCAAAAGAGAGTGTCCAATTCGAAGCCTAGAGTTCTGAATAGTTAATATTGGTTCGACAACTAGAGTCTGGATATGCAAGTAAACCTTTTGATTGGTTTTCAACAAGAAGAAAACACGTTATACAAACCAAAATTATTCGTTGTATTGAATATTTTCTCAAAGACTCAAACATCCCAAATTTTTATCACTTAATCACTTTGGTTACAAATTTCCATTAACTGATGCCCCTCCCCTGAAACTCTCCCTAGATCCGCCACTGCATTGGGGGAATTCTGGAACAGTGAATAGTCGCTTGTATCTGGCGTAGTTTTGTAGATATTCGGTTCCAGCAGTTTTGCCAGGTACTATACATTCTTTCTTTGATGGTCAGCCTGAGATCAGTGTATAGCTGGATATGTTGGATATGTTCAGTGGAACATACTTCTTTTGCCGCTTTGTCTGCCTTCTCATTTCCCGGAATTCCTACATGGGATGGGGTCCGAATGATGTTTATCAAAATGTCTCTCTCAGCCAGGTGGTGGTATACCTCATGTATTTCTTGTACTATTGGGTTTTGTGAGTAAAAGTTCTTTATTGAGTGGATAGATGACAATGAATCTGTGCATACTGCTACTTTTTGACTATTGCACATAGGAGATTTCAGAGCATTCAGTATTCCAATTAGTTCAGCAGTATGTATGCTACAGTTGGTAGATAGATGGGTTGTTGTTATGATCGTATTTTCAGAAACAACGGCACAGCCAACTGTCTCCTCACCCTTCGAAACATCTGTGAAGAGGACTTTCTCATAACTATTAGTAAGTATGAGTTCAGAAAAAGCTAGCCTTAGAAGAGAACTGGGCGTATCGAAAAACTAATAATTGAAAGATTAATGAATCAAGTGAGAAACCTAATAGGCTCGCAGATTTAAATAAAATATGTAAAAAGCAAATTCCTTCGAGCTGTACTGGAATATATCTCAAAAAGCACGTTTTCGAATCCTGCTAACCCTATTTCAATTCGTTCTGCAGTTCGGTGAATTAATATCTGAAATACTATAAACAAGTGGACACGAAAAAAGAAAAATGCATATTTGTATTCATTTAAAATTCATGAAATTGTAAAGCAAAATATTGGAAATGCGAAGAGGTAGCTCAAATTGTTAGTCTATTTACATAACGTATTTGCAAACGCGCTATTATTATTGCATCTGCTTTATAATTTTATTATTATATTTAGATTGGAAATAAATTACAAATGTTAGTTTTATAGTTTTTTTTTTGTAAGAAATTTCAAATAAATGCTCACTTAACATTGCTTCAAATGATTATATCATTTAATCATAAATATAAATAATAAAATAAAGTAAGAAGGGGAGCAAATTAGCTTCGATCTATGGTACAAAAAAATCTTGGTTTTTAATCAATAAAATATCATAAATTGTCCCATCTTAGAACAAATATTAGAAAATAATACAGTAAACCAAAAATGTATCTTAATTTCAACATTAAAACATAATTCGTCTTCAGGTTAAAAAATTAAACATATGGAAAACCAGATGCTCAAGAAAAGTAAGTTTAAAAGAGCACATAACACAAAAACAACTTTAAATTTGTTAGATAAAATTCCAAGGAAGTAGAAAGAGTCTAAAAAGAGACTTTACATCAACTGTTTAATTTTTAAACTTTATAGTCACCGAAAAACAGATCGTTGCCTTATACAAAGTCTTTTCAAATAAGTGCAAAAGTAAAAACTTTCGCACTTATTTGGTAACACCCGTATGTAAATAGGTATATAAAAAAGGGTGGCCCTGCGGCCTATGTCCACTGCGACCACAATTTTCTCAGAAATTGAGGTATTGCTTGCCCCATATTTGCACTTAAAAGAATTGGGAGAGAAGAGAGAGGAGAGAGCCACCACTCAGAAGGGGGAAGAAAAATTCTACGTATATTCTTTCACATAACTGATTTAACAATGTCCTGAGACTTTATGCGATTTCAGTTGCATCTATTGGTAGTTCTGTATTATTTTTTGTTTTTGCTACCATTTAATAATTAATCGTTAACCTTGTAGCGTATTCTTCAATAAAGATACAATAATTACTACTTCTATATTATGCACAAAATAATATACATAAAATATTTAAAAAATCGATTTATTAAAACCGCAGAAATTACTTTTCCCTTTCACTCCTCAAATTCCAATTTGGTTTTGTCATTAAATATGTAAGATCTTTTATATTATTCATTTTGCTTTATAAGATATTTTTTTATGCGTTTTTTATGTAATTTGGTTTAACCTATGAATAACTAAACAAATAAGAATTTAGCTGTTTAAACCAACCCCATTGCCGTTTTTTTTAAATTCCCTATCCCTGATTCTTATTATTTTCACACCCCTGGATGTTGACAGCAAAAATTCCAGCCCTCAGAGCTTCTGGAGAAAGCACCATTGTAAGTCACCTCTCAGTCTGAAGTTCTTTGAAACTATTAATTAACAGTAATCCTAATATATCAGCGAATATGATAATATCATAAAACTTGGCTCATAATTTATACAATTATTATTTTAGCAGTAATAAAGTTCAAGAAGATCCTTTATAGCTCCCTATTTGTCATTCATATTGCAAATGTAATTAAAGTTTGAAAGATTTTACCTCAAGGATAAAGGATATGCATGTACGAGCAATGAATAAATCTGGTTGTTATTTTGGAAGAAGATAAGCAACACGAAGTTGGATTTTTATTAGGCTAAAGAAACTGTTCACCCTACTAATTCTAAGGACTAACTAGCAGATTAAATTTAACTTATGTTTATAGAGTTTTCATCTACTTTTGACGCTTATTTTACTTCACACTGCGAATTTCCATACTCTGGGCACATGTTGTAGTCTGACGAAGTTTTAAATAAGTTTGTCAGTTTGCCTAAAACTTTTCTAAGTAAATTTTTAAGAAAGGTGGATGACTGAAAGCGGATTGGAGTTGGCCGAGGGGAAGACAGAGTCTATCGTCTTGAAAGGCCCAAGACATCGTTGCAACATTAAGTTCCTGATTGGTAACACGCCGAGCAGGAGTATGAAATACCTTGGGGTGGTTTTCGACGACAAAATAAGGTTTACGGTTCATGTGAATGAGGTAGTGTGTACGGCTGGGATAAGACTTATACCGAACATCGGTGGGCTAAGCTCGATGAAGAGACGAGTGCTGCTGGGTGTGGTACACTTTACGCTGTTATATGCGGCGCCGGTATGGCATGGTGTCATGACATATAAGACCTATAAGGCTAAGCTAACGCGCCCAAAGGTTGGCATGGATCTGGGTGGCTAGCGCCTACCGGACAGTTTCAACAGAAGCACTGCAAATCATCGCCTCGGTAGTACCTGTGCACCTACCAGTGGAGGAGAGGGTAATGTTGTATGCGGGGGGAGACGGACATCAAGAAACGAGTAGACCAGAGGTAAGAGCGGAATAGGTTGCGAAGTGGTAGAATGAATGGAGAGTGGTGACTGGAAAGGCTGTGGTGGTTTGGCTTGAGTGTAAATACATCGGGACAAACTATCACTTCACTTCACACAGTTCCTGTCCGGACACGGTTCCTTCAAGTCGTACACGCACAGGGTTGGGAAAAGCGATAACGACGAGTATCTATTCTGCGAAGCAGATACCGATGATGCGAAACACACGGTTTTCCAATGCGAGAGATTTGAAAGGTATAGAAGTGAAATGGAGAGAAGTCTGGGTATGGTCGTCACTCCAGATAACTGTCTGGAGGGAGGGAAATTTTAAGGTAGTGTTTGGGACGGTATGTAAGATGATGAAAGAGAAAGAGGAGGAGGAAAGATTGGCTCAGGGACGAAATGCATGGAACATGTGAGCTGGTAGTGAATGATGATGTGCATTGAAGTGAGAGAATGAATGAGTCCCTCCCGTGGGTTTGATGTAACGCCGACAAGGCATATCCGAGCTCTCGGGAGACTGTGTGCGGGGTGGATGTTTTAGTGAGTATGTCCTAGGGAGAGTCTCACAGTATCTATGACCTGACGTAGACATGTGACTACGGAGGGTTATCATTCCCTATAAAAGGTTTCCACCCAACAACAAAAAAAGGTAAATTTTTAAGAATTCTTTCTGTAATTAAATGCAGCATCTTTCTGGGATATAGGGAAACGAAGATATAATGGTAGTCACACCAGACTAGATGCTGTCCAAATTTGGCTTCGAAAAACAGTCAAAGTAACCATACGAAACAAGCTTGCATGGCATAAGGAATAGATCTCCTTTCCTTGCAGAAATAAATTGGTACAAGGACAGCTAAAATATGACAAACCAGGCATTTTTAAATGCGATGGGTCCTATAGAAGTCAAAACGAGGCCAGCGGGAACAAGGACAAGAATTTGAAAGCAATAGGACTAGAGGAACTGCTCTAATCGTTGAGACATCTTTAACGAATTGACAGCAGAAGCGGGCACAATAGATCTTATAGGTCGCAGTATATCGGCACACCCATCAACAGATAGATAGATAGAAGGACAAGAATTTTTCTCAAGAGCTATAAGATGGGCTGGGCAACTGTGCCTATATGCGTTATTGCTAAAGCCTACACGAATGAGCTATCGAATCTAATAGTAAATAGAGACAATCCCATGTGAATCAGACAATAAATATGCGATATACGACGTGACTTATTCCAAGATGAAATTAAGAACGGGAAAATAAAGGAAGTGTTTTCTGAGCTAATTTACAATTTACTGAACTTTTATGATTAAAATTTCGTATAAACACAAAGATTCTGTAATTATATTAATCATTTATTTATTAATTCGGTATGTCAACCTGTCGCAACTTTGTTCTTAGAATTTTCACTCGTAGAAAGTTTAAATTGTTTCTCACAAAGTTTTAAAACATCCTAATCAGGTTTTACAAAATTGAAAGCTTGAGGCAATTTAAAATGTTTGTAAATAATCCATAAATAAGTTCCTTAATAAATTTATGTAAGATTTAATTACACATTGAGTAATTGATTATTATATAATCACTCAGATTACTAGATGCTCGCAAAATGTAATTGAAAATAAAATAAAATTCTAATTTTCCAAGTTTCAGTTTTTAATGTAATAAAAAAATTAGCTTAATTAAAAATAATGAACCAAATGACAAAAAGGCGATTTGTGGAAAAACCAAGAGTAATTTTTTTAATGAATAATTCTGCAAATTTTTCTCAAGATGTGTAATTCTACCGCTACAGTATATTTAAGTAAAGTGGAAGGTATTAAATATATTTTTTTATAGTAAATGTTACCCTGTATCTCGCCTAATTGGGTCCAAAATATAAAATGGTTCATGGTAAGTCGTTCTAATTTTTTATAAGCATTAGGCACGTGTTCTGTGGTGCGCTAAACACTTCATTGAACCTTAAAATTTCATTAAAAAGTGTACGGTTAACACCATTTTATGAAAGTTATATTTAAAAGGGTAACTTCCTTCATGCGCCAATAAACTGTGTCATTGTGCAAAACTTCTCCGTAACATAAAACTTCGGTTTTTACAAGTCTCCTAAATTAGATTTACTCTCAAAGTTTACTCCTTAAAAAAAGTTTGGGAGTTCCCTGCGGATTCGATTACTTGAAGTATTGGTTTTTGAAATTAAAAAGATATATGGATTTCATAGCGTGTGTGTGACGCTCTATATTGTATATGGAAAATTTGTTTTTAATACAGGGGGATTTATAAAAGTATGTAAAGACACACATAACCTACACGCCCTTATACTCCTCGATTGCCCTGTTGGAGACTTTTGAAAATTCCACTCGATCATCTTGTAAAACTAATTTGTTATATATTCTGATTATAGACTTATGTTATTGAAAACATTCATGGATTTCCAGAAACCAATATAAATCTCGTCAGTAAAATGAAAAACAAATTACAATCCTTCGAAGTGTGACTAAATTATCTGACGAGAAAACGTAACTTTAGAAAATAAGATTGCGGAATAACAAACTGAGGTGGCAATAAAAGGATTATCGGTAGGATTCGAAACGTTAGAAAGATTTGCAGCTGAAATAATTGAATGAAGAAAGAAAAGCACTAAATTCTAAATTAAATTTTTAGTACATAAATTTAATTATCTAATCTGTATTTTCCTTACCTATACTTCTGACTACAACAATACGTTCAAACAAATATGTAAAGTTAACTACTTCAAATAAATTTGACCGACAAGGACCTACCATATATTTTTTAAACTAACCGCTCTTGGAAATAATTGAGTTGATGCCAACTATGCAAATATGCAAATTAACTATTCATTGCTGAGCTTGATAGTTTGGGGCTCGTAGTAAATTAAATTTTACAATTTAACACGAAATTTATAATCTACACTTTCTCTCTAATTGACTTGTATTTTACTACAGGGTCTGACAACGTTAATACATCAATTAAATCTTTTGTAGTTGCGATAATCACTTTATTCTAGTATTTTTCATTCCCTTGAGTATCTAGAAAACTCTGATTTACTCTGTAAAGACTTACTTAAATCACTAAATATTTCCAAATAAAATTATCAATAAAGTCGTAAATTTTCCGTGAATTGAAAGAATCACTGTCGTCTGTTAAGCTTTAAAAAAGAGTCAACGAGAATGGGGGCTGACTAAGCCCTGTCAAAGTTTGATAAGGAACGTACACAATCCACATTTCAAAAAGGAGGAAGTGTATTTCTGGCATTTTATTGGCAACTTCTTGAAAAATAGTAGACAAATCGAGTAACGTGATAAAAGAAAGAGGATCGTGGGTAAATTTTTGGAATGATTTTTGTTGTACTTGGTTTACCTACTTTATTTAGAGTAATTTTTATTTTTAAAATTGAAGTGACTATATTGTTACAAGAAAAAGGTCACATATTAAAATTAACATTATATTCCATTTACTAAAAATTCAGGTGGAAAATGATTTAAGCCGCCTTAAGAAAAAACAGAGTATTTACCATTCAGTAGTCTCGCACCATCACTCCCTACATTTAATATTGAAATTGGACAAGACTTGAAAATTAAACCTGCAAGAAAAGTTAAATACCTAGGTATAATTTTGGATCCGCATATGAGATGGAATGAACATATATTTTATTTGAGAAAAAAAATTGATTTTCTTTTATATAGATTCAAACAAAAAACAAAACAAAAAAGAATAATTTTTCATAGTTTGGTTGAACCCCATTTAAACTACGCAATCTTTGGATGGGGAATTGGGGAAATTTTTTTTTTGAAAATTATGTTAAGACCAAAATATATGATATTGGACAATTATATTATAAAAAAAGCAATCAAACAGTATCTTAATAAATTAGAATTAGAAACATTAACACACACATATAACACCAGAAATAAATAACAATTTATGACACCTTACAAAAAGAAATCTGTGGGCCAAAGAAACTATGAATATTGTGATACAAAAGTTTTTAATTCTCTACCAGACTTTAAACAGTCTGCCACACTAAATTTATTTAAACGAAAATTAAAAATTTTTATGAACAATACAAACATAAACGAAATACACTCGATCTTTGACAACTAAAATAAAATACAACTTACATAAAATTAATTTTTAAGAAGTATGTTGATATTAAAAAAAATGAAAACTTGAAAATACTAACCTGATTGAAAATGTAACTATTTAGTCATTAATAATTCTAGTTTTGAGTTTGAATCCTATCATTGTAACGACATCTTAATGTAAATATTTATTGTTTTTTATATATATTTAAAATATGTTCTTATAAATATATACCACATACAGACAATCTCCTTGTCTCAGTGGTTTTTGTGTTTATTTGCAAATTTGTTAAATTTATTCTTATTGTATTATTTGTTGGCGAATAAACTATTTATTATTATTATTATTATTCCACAAGAAAATAGTAGTGCTAGAGTTTATTCATAAGATTTTACTGTAGTTCAATCAATAAGCATTTACATATATACACGACTGAGTCCGAGGGAAGTTTAGTGTTGCTGTCAATATCCAGAATAATAAAGTCTAAAATATCAACTAAACTTCCACTGATCAATACATGCTACCGAAGTTAAACCACTGAAAGTAATTTAGATTACCAAGAATTTGGAAATATATCTCATTCTGCATAGTCAACTCTAAATGTTCAACCAAACTATTAGTAAAATCGATTATATCTCGCCAAGTCTTGATGAAACTTCTAGTTTTAGAACTTTAAACGGTGCTCAACTGTTTTGTCCCTTTTTAAATTGAATTAAAAAATCAAAGCAGTGATAAAAAATTTAAATAAATAAAAAACTGAATTCCAAATTCAAAAAATAAAAGAAATTTTGAAGATAAATCGCATTTTTTAGTCAATAAAATCTCGTGTACTGTTCTTGGATCCACTAACTCCGGTAGAAGACAATTGAAGAAAAAAAATTTTCAACTTTATAAATCTAAAAAAACATGAGAAATAATTACATTTTGAATTTGAAAACTATATACGTCTCCTCTTCAACTAGACAACCTTTCGGAATCCATATAACGAAAAAGCATTTGTCTTTTGGTGATGGATAAGTAATTGTCCTTGTAACTGATAATAATAATTATGTATAAGTATTATGGTTAACAAATTCTGACCAACATTTTTTTTCTTTAATTTATAGAAGCAGCGATATGTAACAAATTGCTGAAACAAATTGTCTTTAATAATTCCATTTCATCCTTATATTAGATCGAATAATTTTTGGATTAAAACAAATGTAATTCAAATTAATTATTATGAAAAAAATAAAAATATAGTTATTGTATAAAAATTTTGAAGATACAGCCGAGAAAATTTGATAAGAACATCTATTTATTTTTAAATAAACAATAGGAGCACTTTCAGTTAGAAACCTATTTTAATGAATCAAAACTGCATTATAAAAATTGTGGCAAAGGATACTGTAAATACTCGAAAATAGGTAATCCCTATATTTTAAAAATAATCAAATTCTTACCGTAACATTACTCGACGTCGGCGTCGGGACAATCATTTGATGTATGACTCACAACACCAATCAACAATTGCCCTAATATCACCTTCACCACACTAACTTACTTTACACCTAGATACGTATTTTTATTCAAATACGAGCTTAAAGTACCCCGCACGGTGCTTACGGAAATTGGCCCACGGTTAAAATCTTTGAAACTCGGGGATATTATCCAAAAATCGATGCTGATAAAAAGTCTCCATGGGCGCGAGGTCCTAAAACGCGATCCTCATGAGTTATTTTGACCACAATCAGATGAGTGAATATGAGCATATACACGAATTCTCATACCATCCCTTGTAATAATCCATTATACTTCTATTTATCTAATACAAAAATATGTAATATACATAAAATATTCATATATATCATCTATACATATACAGTGTGTCCCAATTAAGTCGGCACCATATGGAAATTTTTTTTATTATTTGTTTTATGAAAAAAGTTCTGTATTGCCTAAAACCCAAAATTAAATACTCAGATATCAATTTTTTGCATTCGTATACGAGGTTTGTCAAAAAATATGAAATTTTCCTTAAGAGTAAAGTACCTTTGTTTTTGACAATATCGAAAATTGATATAAAGAAAATGTGTTTATATTAAAAAATAACTTTCTAATATGCAACAATGTGTATGTTGTTACAAACTACGAGAAATGCAGCGCAGGCAGCTAATGCCCATGATCTTTTCGAAGTCGAGATAGTTGATTGATTGAAAAATGAAAAAAAAGGATTTAACAAAAAGAAAAAAAAATAGATTTTAGTCCGACTAGTTACCTCCACGTTGGGTAAACTGATACTAGCAGCATTTGATGTAATTTATGAGTGTATCTCTCTCTATCTCTCTTCTAACCTTATCTCAACTTCTCTATCTCTCTTTTAACCTTATCTCAACTTCCCTGTCATTTCTTCTCATCTTGACTTCCCCACCCCTCTCGTCTTTGCTCGGGCCCTCGCTCGCTTCTTTCTCTGTCCAGCTCATCTCAATTTCACGATTATTCTGTTCTTATTTCATACCAACTTCCCTCCCTCTTCTATTATCTGCTTTAACACATGAAGAGGCAAAATGCAGATACAAGGTTTATTTCGCCATATATGAATGTTTACATAGGTATATATGATAGATATATGAATATGAGTGTTCTAAAGAAAAATGTTTATTTACATAAAAAATGGTTTGTTTTTCTTCGAACTTTTCTCTGTGATAACAATTTATTATCCATTTAAATGCATCCCTACAATGTTACAAACAGGCGATTAAGCAATTGATCAATCAGTGTTCAATAAAAATTAGAGATAACTGTTTTAAATAGAAACGCTTTTTAATGTAAATAAACATTGTTGCATATTAGAAATTTATTATTTAATGTAAACACATTTTCGTTATAACAATTTTCGATATTGTCAAAAACAAAGGTACTTTACTTTCAAGGAAAATTGATATTTTTTGACAAACCTCGTATACGAATGCAAAAAATTGATATCTGAGTATTTAATTTTGGGTTTTAGGCAATACAGAACTTCTTTTCATAAAACAAATAATAAAAAAGTTTTCCATATGGTGCAATTGGGACACACTGCATATGTATAGATGATATATATGAATATTTTATGTATATTACATATTTATGTATTAGATAGATAGAAGTATAATGGATTATTATAATGGATATTACAAGGGATGGTATGAGAATTCGTGTATATGCTCATATTCACTCTTCTGATTGTGGTCAAAATAACTCATGAGGATCGCGTTTTAGGACCTCGCGCCCATGGAGATTTTTTTATCAGCATCGAGTTTTGGATAATATCTCCGAGTTTCAAAGATTTTAACCGAGGGCCAATTTCCGTAAGCTCCGTGTGGGGTACTTTAAAAAAAACTAATTTTTTCATATCTATTATACAGGGTGTTTCATTGGGAGAGGGTAATATTTTAACAGTGGATAGGAGTGACTGAGGTGATTCCAAATAACCCATATTTTATAGGTCTACGGTCCCTTATAGCTGAGATACAGAGTGTTTTGTTCATTTTGGTCATTTCTTCATTGCCTCCTGTGCTTTTAACCACTCTGTATAATTTTATAATATTTGGTAGACATACTCTATGTGCCTTAACAAATGAATTGAGATATTATTAATATTGAAAATACAGGCCCTGTATGTTAAATTTTTAAAAATATTTTACCATATCTAAAAAGAGGACAAAAAATTGAATTTAACGATATACTTTTTATTTTTGCACATATGATTTTACTACTCACAAATTGTTAGGATCTTATATATTTTTGGGGCACCAACGTGCTTAATTAATCCTATTAAGTTGTAATCAATATTATTTGGCCTAATTAACTATTTTGTTTCAAAGTATGTTATACCAAAAATTTTTATCGTCATCTAGGCCTATGAAAACAGATTTACAGGACCGTACTAGGAACTAAACGTCACATTCGATTTACCTATTCAACACCCATTTTATTTATTTCCTTATGAAAAATTGTGTAGCTTGGAGTAGAAGAGTAAAATAAACTATAATCAAATGTTTGTAAATGATAAAAGTACATAAAAAGCATTGTGAATGTTACGCGATATTATTTAAAGTTGGGAGTACGCTATACTATTTGTGAAATTAAATAGATACGTCAACAACACATGAGTCAAATAAATAAAAATCATTTTAGTTAAATAATATCTAATTAAATTATAAACAAAATTAAAAAATTATTCAACACTTAAAAGACTAGAAAAAAGACATGTTTACAAAATTATAATAATTGTTCATATATGTATATCATATCAGCATATTCTTCATTAGAAAATTGATGTGGCATTTTTAAAATAATCGAAACCAAACCACAAACTACAAAAATAATGCAAACCTTGTGAAAACTTAAATACAAATAGATTGACACAGAGAACTCTAAACTGTCAATTCCATGGGCATCTAGAGATGTTGTAATTTTTTATGTTTTCATATTATTACTATTAAATTTCACAAATACATAGATAGCTTATTACCAAACTCACTTAATTAAATAAAGAACGCGTTTTCAAGTAATTTTATCCTTTACAAAAATTAGATTTTAGATTCTTTAACTCTTCTATTCTAAAATACACAATTTTTCATAAGGAAGGTTAAAAAAAATAAATAAAATGCGTGATGTATAGCTAAATCTAATGTGATATTTAGTTACTAGTACTGTCCTGTAAATCTGTTTTCATTGGCATAGATGACGATAAAAAATTTTGGTATAACATACTTTTAAACAAAATAGTTAATTAGGCCAAATAATATTGATTACAACTCAGTAGGATTAATTAAGCACGTTGGTGCCCCAAAAATATAAAAGATCCTAACAATTTATGAGTAGTAAAATCATATGTGCAAAAATAAAAAGTATATCATTAAATTCAATTTTTTGTCCTATTTTTAGATATGGTAAAATATTTTTGAAAATTTAACATACAGGGTGTTGTTTATGAGTGAAAAAAATTTGTCAATTTTTAGTGAAGCCAGGCCTGTATTTTCAATATTAATAATATATCAATTAATTTGTTAAGACACATAGAGTATGTGTACCAAATATTATAAAATTATACAGAGTGGTTAAAAGCACAGGAGGCAATGAAGAAATGACCAAAATGAACAAAACACTCTGTATCTCAGCCATAACGCACCGTAGACCCATAAAATATGGGTTATTTGGAATCACTCCTATCCACTGTTAAAATATTACCCTCTCCCAATGAAACACCCTGTATACATTTTTTTCACACCTTTTAAAGTCGAGGTTTCAACGAAGAAACTGAACATTGATAATGTTAAAAGAATGAAAATTTGTGAACCAATTAACTTTCCTATAAAATCAAAAAATAAATATTTTTCTGTGAAAAAATTACAGCTTACTTAAAACACAAAAAAGAACGTTTTCACAAAGTTCATAAAAAAATTTTTTTGCGAAGAAAAAATTAAAGCGATTTCCTCGATAATATTGAGGTTGTATTTATTATAAATTAATTAAAATCAATGTGTTCGAAAAGATTTCATCATTTCAATCAGGTGGTATATAAGAATACAGGAAATTCATTATTTTTACGATTGTGTAGGTTCCTTCCATTTTTTTAACGTAGAAGGAAATCATTGACTTTCCGGAATTACAAAAAATGAGACTTTTTTGTGATAAACGGTTTTCACTGAAAAAATTTCTGGGACATAAGAAAGCACAGCCAGTTTCACCAAGGTAGTGAATGCTTGTAAGGTCGAATTGTGTTGGCATGAGAGATCTGGTTTTAAGCGAATTAAGCGAAAAATCTAGGTTTCTAGAAAATAAATTTATTTCCCTTAATACATCTGGAAATATATATGCAAGGTCTGTGAGTGACAATATAGATGTGGTTAAATTTTGAAGTTGATTTTTTATGATACAACCTGTGCACATAAATTATAATAAAGAAGTAAACATTTCAGTATAATAATTTTTTTATAATAGATCTAGTAAATACCATATGAATAACACAATGCTTTATTACCTTTATAACAGAAAACATTTTATACACGTTGTGAAAGTATGCAAGCTGGAGATGAGAGATATATTACACTTTTATAATGAACAATAGAGAAAATGAGCAAAAACAAGTTTCCAAGCTATAATATTTTATTAAATACCAGCATAGCGCTGTATATAAAAAAATTGCAAATAAAATGAAAAATGCAAAAGAAAGATATATTAGTTAGGAGTAAAATATTAGTATAAACTGAAAAAGTTTGTAACTTTACTTCTATTTCATTGTGTAATATTTCAAACAATATGAACTCTCCAATTACGCGTTCACTCCCCATTGGCGTCGAGTAAATATTTTCTCCACGGCCACTACTGAATGTAGTTATTTTGAAACTACTTATAATAACAGAAAAGAAACATTCTCGCTCTTGAGATTGAAAGAAAATTCTGAAACTTTTGTCTCTTATGTATTTTATATGTATTACATTTTATCTCTAGAGCTAGAATCTGTATTCCGTGATTGTTTACAAAAATAAGGTTTGCCATGAATGTCAAATTAACTGTCAGTATTAGTTGACGTGGTCTTAATATTGGTTTGTAAAAACTTTTAATTTATTAAAAAGGAGAAGAAAATCAAACGAATCAGATGTAGAATTTGAAAATACTCCTCCAGAAATAAAAAAATTGCCGATAATATAACTCAAAATTTGCTACCGCAAAAATCCAAGCTTGAATATAAAAATACTACTTACACAATGTTGAGAGATTGAGGTTTCATTTTACTATATTTAATTTCTACTTTCTGTGTCCGTGGAGAAAGTAGTCTGTTACTCTGTTGGAATGAAAATCCGACACTCGTGGTTCCTCACGCTCGCATTCGCTCGCGTTCGGAATCCTCCACTCGTGTCGAATTCTCATTCCAACCTTGTTACAGAATATACTATTCTAAAAATGGTTCATATTTTAGTGACATAGAATATCATATCTTAAATCTGGAAAATAAATATTAGTTCAACTCAGCGACTCCTTGATATAATGAATGTATCAATGCATTGTTGCCAAATTTTCAATTTTTCAAATGTTATTTTTAACTTCTCGAATAAGTTTGTAAACAAATTATTTATTCCTTCTACAAGGTGACCCAAGGGTGTTGTGCATGTTCCTTTTCTACCCAAGCTATCGATTTGATGTTTTTTTAAACAATTAGGACCGACAATGAGGCACATTCTAAAAATATTTCTATTTATATACAGGATGTCCCAAATAAGATACACAACTAAGTTCTGTTTTTTTAAACGGCAACCCCTCATTTTTGTTACATATTTAGATTTGCCATTAAATTGTCGATATAACGCACCTAGGTTTCTTCGACTTATTTGCAATAGTTTTTGACTTATGTCAATTTATGTGTCAAAATAGCATTGTGCAGAGAGCCACAAAAAAATTAAGAACTTCAGAATTTAATCAACTTTTTTCCTGTCGATTCCTTAAGCTTTCGCACATCTTTCGAGGTGTAGACGAACTCGGAGTCGATGTTCTATCGCCTACTACGATTTTTTGAAAATGACAAATTACAAATAGCAATAACTCGACTTTTTCAAATACATCACCCTATATTTTATTAAATTATTGCATGCCATTTTTTAAAAGATTTTTTCTGATATAGGGTTTGTAGAGTTTATTTTGTAAAACTTGCGAGATTTATGCAAAATAAGAAATGTTTGACGGTTTATTTGAGAAAAAAAAGGCATCGAGTAGGCCGCTGTAAAATTTTACAGATTCATACAATTTTGAAAAGAAAATGTTTCAACAAAACGAAATTGTAATAGAAACAGAAATACATTACAAAGTAAACAATTATAATAATACAATTTGCAATAACAAATGCTCGTAATTAGGTCACCGTTACCATCATGTTCCATACAAAAATCATTCTTTCATGTTCTTGCAAATTGTATTACTAAAATTGTTTACTTTGTAATGTATTTCTGTTTCTATTACAATTTCATCTTGTTGGAACATTTTTTTTTTCAAAATTGTATGAATCGTATAAACCCTCAAAGATTTCTTATTTTTCATAAATTTCGCAAGTTTTACACATAAACCCCACAAACCCTATATCAGCAAAAAGCTCTTAAAAAATGCCATGCAATGATTTAATAAAATATAGGGTTATGCATTTGAAAAAGTCGAGTTATTGCTATTTGTAATTTGTCATTTTCAAAAAATCGTAGTAGGCGATAGAACATCGACTCCGAGTTCGTCTACATCTCGAAAGATGCGCTAAAGCTTAAGGAATTGGCTGTAAAAAAAGTTGATTAAGTTATCTTGAGCAGTTCTCAACTTCTGAAATTTTTTGTGGATCTCTGCACAACGTCATTTTGACACATAAATTGACATAAGTCAAAAAATATTGCAAATAAGTCGAAGAAACCTGGGTGCGTTATATCGACAATTTAATGGCGAATCTAAATATGTAACAAAAATGGGGGGTTTCCATTTAAAAAAGCAGAACTTAGCTGTGTACCTTATTTGGAACATCCTGTATATAAATAGAAATATTTTTAGAATGTGCCTCATTGTCGGTCCTATCGTTTAAAAAACCATCAAATCGATAGCTTGGGTAGAAAAAAAGTTATGGAACATGCATACACCCCTGAATCACCCTGTATATTAATTTTCTCTTTTTATTTTTTACGCCTTTTAGTGTTTAAACGAAGGGATGCAGATTTGTTTCAAATAGAAAATATATATAGACCACTGCATGAGCGTAACCAGAAGTACAAAAATTAAAACTTTACCAATTTTAAACTTTGTAAAATCAGCGATTATTAAACCAGACTCTTCTGCTCATCAAATATTCTTACGAAATGGAATTTCTTACATCCGAGAGCTTTTATTATTACGGAGACGGAAGAAGTTGTAATAGAAGACATAGTAAGCTTTTAAAATGCTCCTTTTTTTCTCGTTGAGATTTTCCATAAAGCACTTTTTATTAGTCATTATGGCAATTTGACTTAGAAAACAGGGGAAAAATGAAAAATTGTCTTTCTGTTTTATTTGGGTAAGGGTCTTTTTATTCGCAACTTAAACATAAGAAATAAATCAAATAGAAACCACGGTAAGCTCCTTGTGAAATATTTTTATAAATAATTTATAGAAAAAACTGTTTAATTTAAATTTTAAGCATCGTAATAATTCATTTCTTCAAAATCAACACCTCTGTATCGGAGAAATAGATAGACAAGATAGCAATTTCAAAAGATTTTCAAGAAAAGAATATAAAAAAGAAGGTATTTTTAAAAAACTTGAAGAAGATATATTGGGACGATAATTGTCCATAATATTAACTTCGCCTTTTTTGAACAGGAATATTTTTTCATCTTTTAGACATTGAGGAAATTTGATGTTTCAAACAGACAATTTTTTCACATAAGTTGCAGACTCTAGGGAGACTTCTCAATCACTTTTTGACTAAAAAGGGTGAAACGTTATATTCCTTTAATTTTTATGATTAAAAATTTAAAAATAAATTCATCAGAATATGTGGTAATGTCGTTTGATTTCAAGTATAAATGTATTACCGATAGTAGAATAATCCAGATCTCCAGATGGACTATGATTTCCGGTTTACTAAATATAATCATTGCCGTAATTTCTATAGTGTTCTTAAACAACTTTAGCCAAATAGATATTTTCCTTTCTCTGATCTCAAAATTCAACTCTGTGAATCACTCATAACCTCCAAAATATCCTATTATAACGGTGTTTATTAATGCTACTCCAACATATTTGAATCTATTTCGAATAATTCAAAATTCATATTTAGTTGTTTCCCAAACTTTTTCCTTATGTACCTATCAGCGTTGCGAGAGTGTGCACCACCTGTGTGAGTCATCTTGGAGGGATGTAGTACTTCTGTTGTCTACCCCAAATGCTAAAAATCAAAAACAAGTTTCGTTTTTTTTATCTTTTCTGACGACTTCTAAAAGTTTTAGGAGCAAGACGCTGTAACCTGTAACACTTCTGCGACCCACCGTTTGGGAAACACTGCTCTAAGACTTGTTCATAGGCACATAAAATTTTGAAAAACTAGATTATATGTTTACAATTGCCTTATTATGAGTATTCTAAAAAGTATTTGAAAAAGCCTTCCAAGTGAGATTGCTGAACTTTCTAAATAAATACCAGCTATTAACAAATAGACAATATGGTTTTACAAAAAATGGCTCCACCCAGGAAGCTTGAATGTCCTTGCATGAACATCTACTCAACAGTTTTGATAAAAAATTGAAAACTTCATCGATTTTCTTTGATTTCCAAAAGGCATTCGATGTCGTCAACCATCCGCTACTATTAGACAAAATGGAATAAGAGGACCAGC
Source organism: Crepidodera aurea (assembly GCA_949320105.2). NCBI lineage: Eukaryota > Metazoa > Arthropoda > Insecta > Coleoptera > Chrysomelidae > Crepidodera > Crepidodera aurea. Next base: position 23,384,860 of record OX439472.1, on the reverse strand, counting down.
GTTAGCTTGGGTCAGATCATACCTCTAACAAACAAAGCAACAGGTTTGTGTAAAAAAAACGGAATTTCTTCAATCTCGGAATGTTTCTTGTGGTGTTCCGCAAGGCAACACCCTGGATCCAACATTCTTCATTATCATGATAAATGACATTTCTCACAATATACAAGATGGACTCTGTATATCGATGACACCTCAATAGTTATCAATAGCAATAATTATGAAGATCTTGCCAAGAAATCATCAAACTGTGTCAACAAAATGAAAAATTGGTGTGACATAAATGGAATAATTTTGAATGTAGCAAAAACGAACTTTATCTTGTTTGCACCAATAACATCAAAATCTGACCTCAGTCTACTAGTGAGACTTGGTACAGATAATAATGAATCACTAAAGCAAAGTAACTCAGTAAAATTACTGGATTTATATGTGGATGAAAATCTTTGATGGGAGACCCACACTCAACAGTTAATCAAATCATTGTCATCAAAAAACTTTGCTATATTTCGACTGAAAAAACTGACAAATATTGAAGCTATAATGTCGTATTACTATGGATGTGTACAGTCTCAACTTATGTATAGTATACTTTACTGGGGTAGTAGCTCTGGTACTAAAAGGGTATTCATTAGCCAAGAGCGTATCGTTAGAAGCATATTTGGTCTCAGACCAACAGATTCATCTCGTCATGTCTTCAGTACTCATGGAATTCCAACATATATGATGTTTGCTTTATTCATAGTAATTTGAATAATTTAATGACATGCGGTGATAACAATCACTACACAACAAGAAATGCAGACAAACTCTACATTCCTTTAGCTTCAAACTCACGATAAGAAAAGGACCAATCACAATATCCCTCAAAATATATAATCATTTACCAAACTCACTGAAAGATCTCAAGAATCCTATGTTCAAAGGACAGTGTAAAAAATTCCTCAAAGAGAAAAGCTACTACTCCTTACAGGAATATTTTAATGATTCAGTTTAATTTGGTAACCTCATTTTGTCAACAGTCCAAATGTTTTTATATTCAATGTTTTTATATTTACATATTTTTAAGCTTAGGTTAGCTTTAACTTCAATCGTAACTATCATTTTTTTTACGATTTCTATACTTGTATAAGTCTTATGAAATAAATATTTATTTATTATTTATTTATTTGTATTAACAGATATAAACGAGCATCGAATCAAAAGTCTAATGAAGTATAAAATTTGGATTATAAACTTGTAGAAGTATTATCTCACTACGTATTTTTCAAGAAATAATGTTTTTTACTTTAAGTTTGAGTTGCGAACATCTTATTCTAAACTTCACATTTTCATCCTCTGTTGCTAAATTGGTTTTACGTGTGATGTAAGGATGATAAATGATTTTTTATTAATATTACCGAGACATAGCGTAGAGTTCTGTGATGTGGAATGGAAGGACCGGCTACGAATTTATTACTCTTTCCTCGTATTGATTAAAATTTGGGATTCTTCTTGTATTTCGTTTATCAGACTCGCCGATCTTGACTACGTGCGTTTTAATAACCGACCGTTTTCATCAAAATGCCCAATCCCTTCGCGATACGCATGGTAAAATATTAGAAATTGACACATTTGATGTCTACCAAAGATCGGAGATTTTAACAAATATTCCGCTACATTTATTTTGTTTTCTGTCGATTAATTCTTGTCATTGTCTGGAATACTGTTCTTCATTAGGGTTTGAATCTAAATCTCGTACAAAATTTTCACACGTATTAATACATACAATCGACTGGAAACCTTTATGCTGTACTGGCATATTTCGACATTAAACGTCTTGGAAAAATGTTTCATTATTATCAAATAAACGCCTTAAATGAAGCCATGAAATATGACTACCAAATTCTCTGCTCTATTAAATAATGGTGAATGCGTCTAAGTTCATACGCCATTATTTTAAAAATCGTTAATCGTAGTTTTGAATTTACCAAATTGTAAAATCATTGTGAGTGTTGAAAAGCTGTGTTTTTATACTTGAACATGACTAATGAATCTACGAAAGCATCTGCTCTTTTAAAATATGGTGAATGCGTCTACGTTCATTCACCATTATTTTAAAAACCGTTAATCGTTTTTTGTCCGTTCACTTTTGTCGGCAGCTTTCCCATTACGTCCTGAAGTTGTAAATTCACTATATTTAGATTTATCTACTTTTGTGTGGATAGTTTTCTTTGTTTCATAGACATTTTAAGATTCCTGTTTTATCACGAATTACATATACTATGATATTTAAATGACAAATAAATCTGTATCTGTATCTGTAGAGTGGGGAGAGTGGGTTAGTCCCACAGCACTTAGGCCACATTTGACCCATTGTACATCCTCCCGAGAAGTTGTCCTCCTAGGTCATCGTCCAGCCTGTCCTTTCCAGGAAAGTGGACAAGTCACTAGGAGACATCTCCTTTATATCGGCAGGTGTAGGCCAAGACTCACCGAACACGCACTCTCTCATTGATGATAACTCCGGGCAATCGCATACGACATGATTGACCGTTTCGTCTTCTTGTTCACACATCCTGCATAGAGGTGTGTCCACTAGCTCCATTGTATGGAGGTGTTTCCTTAGTTGACAGTGGCCAGTCAGAAATCCTGCTGCTAGACGTAGGTTTTTCCTGGTCATCGCCAAGTATTTCTTCGACGCCAGCTTCCCAGGGGCGCCCAGGGTGACCCTGGCAAAACTGCATCCCTTGATTTTATCTTATCTCTTTGGAGAATGAGCATGGGTGTAACGTTTGGCTAGTTCCACAATTGCCGAAATCGTCAAGCCGTAGATGTTGCTGGGTCCTAAAAGTCCTAGTCCAGCCGCTTCCCTGGATAAGGAATCGGCAATGCGGTTACCTTTACTCCTGTCGTGCCCTTTAACCCGCCTCAGGATAATATTGTTATCTAGCGAGGCGTTAGCTAAAGCTTGATGGCACTCTAATACTAGCCCTGATGTAACACGCTGCTTTGTAGGTGAGAGTTCCATGTTAACTTCCTGTCGAGGGTAATACCAAGGTATTTCACCTCTTCAGTGAAGTTTAATTTGAAAAGGACCATCTCAGTCCTGTTGGGATTGATAGGCACTGAGTGTTACTTACACCATGTTTCTATTAATTTGAGCCCATCCTGTGCTGTCTCGCATAGTATGTTCTCAAATTTGCCGGTCTGCAAGAAAACTATGTCATATAGAATCCATTATTGTTGAGGTGATTAATCAGGGTATCCAGGACTATGTTCCTTGTGGACATCCCCTCATGACCAGCCCTCTCACTATGATGTCTTTTTTATTTGAACTATTTAAATCATCAGCTGTTCTCTTCCTTGTATTAGAGTATAGGTCCGGTATAAACAGCTTTAGAACACAAAATTTAGTAAATAGTCTAACCCTGAGAAATTTTCTACATAAGTAATAAAAAAAATATATTTAGGGTCTATAAAAGAAAAATTAGTTATTTAGAGGAGTAAGTATATTTTTTTTAAATACAGTGACTAACATCTGATAATAATAAATAAAATAATTAATAATAATAATAAATAGATCTAATCTAATAAATAATAATAAATAAAATATTTACCGAATAAATTAAAGATAAAAGATAAGATAAGTTTTTAAGTATTAAAATCATTAGCCAAGCTTATTTATTTAAAATCTATAAATAATTATTAAAACAAATATCACAGCAATATAATCAAGTTTTTCATGTAATTAACATTTATATCTTACGATTTCTCACTAAAATATACGCTGTTCTTTTGCTGTATCAATATGCCTCTCCTGACAACCATCCGGGAATATACCGGCCACATACAGGCCACCGCCACAAAAACAATTAAGTTAATACCTTTTTTAGTTTTTTTATGGGATTCCTCGTATACTCTTAGTGCCTTACTTTATCTCGTTACACACAAACTCTAACAAACGTAAACAGTGGAATTCATGAGGTGGAAAAGGCATCCGGCAAATGAACATTGTCGCCTTATAGGCTTGCTCATTGACTTAATGCCGAGTAAGCACCGAAAGGCCCTCGAAAGGAATCGTTTCTTCCAAATCAGCGATTTCTCTAATTTTTTGTACTTATACACATGGAATTAGGTCATTAAGGGCGGGTTTCTAGGCTTCATTGTTTGGCACACAATATACACTTCCCTGATGGATTGTTTGCTGAACATTTTTTTAAGTCATTCCGAGCGATAGATTTATTAACCCAAAACGAATAAAAAACCAAAAGGGTCGCCCATTTGGGCTTCACCTGAGATAATTATTTTCTCTGAGAAGAAAGTACATTCCTTTAAAGAACGGTTTTAAAGTAATTAGGTGAAAAAAGACTTTTTATTTTACGAAAAGACTGAGATGTAGGCTGATAAAAGAAAAGCTGTAAAATAATCATTTTGTGAATTGATTTTTTTTGCAAATTAGAATAGTAGATTCTGTCACAAGTTTACAATGAAAAAATTATATTTTCTCCACGATCAAAAGAATTAATTCAAAATTATTTAAAGTTATTTTTATTAAAAGACATACGTTACATTGTATTAATGTTAATATTTATTGTGTTGGTACAATTATTAAAATTTAACTGGAGCATTAAAAATATTTTTTGTAATATTTTTTGGAACAGACTGGTTGGATGAGGCAGATGTAATACTTGTGAAGCAGGAAGAATTGGTTGTTGAGGGGGCATTTACGGTTGAATTAGATCCAGTAAAAGATGAAACTAATTGATTTGCTACCTTTACTCTATTTTCCAAAGAATTTTCTATATAGCCTACTGCTACTTGAGAAGATTTCCATCCTCCATATCTTTTTGTAACATTGTTATATCTGCACTCGCATTTATCAATATGGTGGCTAAGGTACGATGAAAATAATGCCCAGTATGGGTTGTCTAAATTAAGAAAACTGGCAATTTGTTTAGGCATTTTACCTAACTTATTAATCCCAATTACTTGTTTTGTACATTTATTTTTTTGAAAATTTATAAAAAAAATTATCGAAAGACACATTAGATGGTCTCAGAGCCTAGCATTTTTCGCTCGCTCATACAGCTAATAGCCTCGGGCTGCTAAAGCTCATTTTCTGCCCTTGTGACACAATATACTATTTAATAAATTAAAAATATTTACAAACCACTATTAAGTCCACGTCAACTATTACTTAATTATTTTTAAACAATTACGGAAAATTCATTCCGTGACTTGTTATAGAATGAAAATACAAGCAAATCGCATAAGAATAAATATTGTCACTCTAGAGTTACAATATTTATGTTCTAATAATAAAATGGATATTAGAATAATAATATTAACGAATGGTCGTGGAGAACCATATTTATTAAAAATTCCGCTTCTTTTTCAAATTGTTTTTTTCCAAAATACGATTTGAGTTCATCAAGTTGAAAAGGTTTGCATGTTTCTTCAATATCGAATTTATTACATTTACATAAAATTCTGTAAACACAATTTTTTATGGTTACTATTAAAGTGTCTATCGTCAGAAAATTCGTTCTGTGATAAACATTTCTCAATGCAAGATATTTTAAATTGACATCAAACAAATTCAAAAGTGTGATAATATTTTATAAAATTATTGTTACTATTTTCACAAACAGCAACTTTGTAAAAATTGACTTTCAAATGAGCTTGAAGTAAATATATTCATGAAAACGTAGCAGTAATCCCGCACATCTCATAAATTTATAATTTTATGTTACTTCAAACTGATTTTATTGAGTCATGCTTGAGGATTTTATTTTATAGCGCTGCATTTGAGCTCTCTTTTTAGGGTTGGTCATTTACCGAATGAGTTACGTACTTACGATATATTTTCTAACTCCATTAGAGAGGTACTTTTCTTCAATATCAAATAAAAGTCACAAAATAGTGAAAATTTTATGGCGCAAGACCAGCAACTTCGTCATGACATTATTATGAGCTTCATTTATTAATATGGCTTTTATTAATTTTATTTCTAAAAGAAATAGTTTTGGAAATAAAACAGTTAAAAAATAAAGAGTATTTTGTTTTTTATTAAAAATAACTTAATTCGAAATACATTTAATAATGAAATATAAAAAACAATCGTATTTTATTTTGTTTACATTATTACAAAATTTGCTTTTATTTTGATTAAAATTACAGTTAAAAAAATTTATAAATTATTGGCCTCACATATTTCCCTTTATTCAATAAATTTTCATTTGAACTCTGATTTATGCTTGTAAATTTAATCTATATGCTTTTACGATAGAATTTAACATTTATTTTTATAAATATAACAATTCCAATACAAATATACCAAATTTTAATAAGGCCTGAAAATAATCATTAAAAAAACTACTGACACTAAAGGAGAACAGCCCAAGAGATGCGCAATTTGAAATAAAAATAAAACAAAATAATTTTACTAATTCTGAACTTTCTAGCACATAATTCTGTGTCAAAAACCACTACAAGAAGGATGATAGCGGATATGTTTAGGTTTATAGATGAATAAACTCTAGATTTTCTGCTGATGCAGTCCATTGGAACCATCAGTAAACGCTACATGATCCGTCTTTTAAGTCGCTTAAGAAACCTGAGATGATCTTTAGTTTATCCCCTTCAGTTTGGTCCTTAACTGACAGTAGCCTAGAAAAGATCCATTTCTTCTCCCGCTTTAAAAGAATATGAAGAGGAGTTAAGTTTATAGGAGTCTCTATTGCCTCTACCGATATGATAATCATTCTGCCTGTGATGACTGCTGTAGATCAGTTAGCTTAGCCACAGCCTTCTGTTGAACTCATTGAATACACCAGATATGTTACTATTATCACAATTTGGTAAATCTATTAATTCCGTCCAGAGTCCAGAGGAAAAGTCTGGCTCTCTTGCATGTTTTTGTTGTTTCATCCAGGATGATTCCTCTCCAAATGGAATTTACTCAACATGTAGATATACTGAAGAAGTTCGTTTAGCTTAGGGTTCTCAAATTTCTGTCCAGGTCGTTCTGAAGGACATTTTCCCCTAAAATTATACCGAATTAAGGCCGTTTTAAATCTGACAGAGTCTTCACGCAGTTTAGATTTTGATTTCCTAACATTCGCCTGAACCAGTTGCAGATTATCCTCTTCTATATACCATTGAGGAATAAGGTGATTCGGAAAATATTGATTGTTACCTTACTTTATATTATTTATGTTGGTCTGCAAATATTTTTTTGCAGCATTTCGAATTCTTTTATTAGTTCTGGAAACAAATGTTTAATTCTAACACAGCCCATTGTTATGCACAACTTGATTATGACATGCTGTCGTGATGAGTGCTGATGTGCTACTAAAACGCTACTTCTTTGTTGAAAGCTTTGTTTTCCCTCGCTAGACTTTCGAGAGGACGGAAATCGCTGTAGTGACGCTTGCAAAAATGAAATTTTTATTGGTTTATATTTCGCGCTCTATTTAAAATTGCCGGAAACTCTTTGTGCTATTTTGATTAAGAATGGACTGGACTGGCCCGGAGCGTTGTAATGGTTACTGTGAATGGCCGCGGCGGCTGGGTAAGGTTTCCATAAACGCGCGTTTATTTATTATTATGTATTTTAATTTGTTGGATTTAATTTTTATTTAGTGTACAGGATTGGCTTTTATTATTTGCATAATTGAATATGTTGGACGTTTTCCAACTTATCAAATTTTTTCCATGTTCAACAAATTAATGGACTAGTTATAACTTTTACGTTTAACTCAACAGAATTGCCATTGTAATTAAACTTTGCAGCTAACAAGGCTTTATTACGATTCTAATTTTTTTAGTGAAACATATTTAAATTTAAGTTACTCTAGAGGTATAAAGTTTTATGCAACGTTGGGTGCTCATGTTAATTTAAAATATCACATTGCTAGAGCGCTTGTACTTCATTCAGTTTGGGGCTCTAAAACATTTTCCAGAATTAATTTGTGAAATGGATTTTTTACAAAAAAAAAATGTTGACGTCCCATTTAGCAAGAAATCAATAAAATTTTAATTTTTAATAAAAATTAAAAGCTTCACGAGAATAAATAAATGTATGTTATACCGGTATAACCAAAAATAAATTAATTTACTTTTTAAAACATAAATGATTAGAGAAAACAAAGATTAATAAGATTATGATAAAGATTTTGATACTCGTTCACGAAGTCTATATTTATGGACTTTAATTCTAAATTTGAGCGTAATTTCCGCTCAAAGCGAAAAAAACTGTTTTAAGTCCCCAAGGAGACCTGTTGATTCCTTTAAAACTGCGAATAGACTGTATTGGTTGCAGGTAATTGTACTTCTAGTACCAGTTTTTTTTAAACTTATCTCGTACATCAATATTTTTTGGAAAAAATAGAGTTAATTTGGAATTACTAGTCCCCCAAAGGACACAAAATAATCCATTCGAATTTGGTGTTTTGGATAATGGGCTTATTGTTTCCGATTTTCGATTTTTCACTGTTAATAATGGACCAAAATGTATCTGCACCGTTTAAGATGTCCATTTTGTGGGGCTTAAAAAATTCTGGGTCTGCAAGATCTATTCTTTCAGGAGTTATTATAGAATGTGGATTAATATAAGAAACAGGTAAGGTTTTAGTCACTGCTGATGTTTCGTATGCGCAATTTCTTAAATCAATTCTGAAATAACATGGAGAGGGACTATATTTTGTTTAATAAATGTTTATACCGTTAATGTCTGTTAATTTTACTTGAATTATATTTTCTACAATTTTAAAACATTTCGATAATTATAAATAAAGGTTCCATTCTGTATCATTGCAAATATTTATATTTATTAATTTAGGTAGTAAGTAATGGATGCATTGAAATAGAATTCAATTTATTTAATAAATCGCTAGTTACCAAAAGTAAACAATTGTTCAATACAATTGTGAAATCTAATACATTAAAGGCAGAATTACTAATTAAATAAATCTAAAAATAGGAATGCATAAAAGCAGAAAATCCTATTTTCATCCAACCAGTGGCACTAACATTAAACATCAAAACAATAAACTTATTTTATTTCCCTGGAAGAATTATTTTTAAATTGCGTTTCATCGACAAAAGTTGTAAACAAACATTTTAGTGACTTCTAGCTATTATATTGATGAAACTGTTTCTGAAGTCAATAGGATGGCCTAATTTTTCAAGGGTTTTCTCAATAATACATAATGATATTTACTGAATCGTCCCTTCTTTCATATGGATAGAATGTTACGTTTTAGTGAATATTGGTATTATTATTTACCCAAATATTTTGTGAATTAAATCTTTCTTCTTATTTCCTCCTTCTGGCTTTTGAGAAGCATCAAATTGCAACTCTATTGTATGCAATTGAGACGAGCACAACTTTGAAGCGACACCACCGGTATTAATTTGAACCTTCACGAAAAGCATAATTTTGTTTATTTACCTGCAAGTCGCACGTGTGTTTTGATTTTGTGCTTCGTGTATTTTCCTGTTATTTGTTAGTTAAACATTAAAAATGCCAAATAAAAATAATACAAACTATTGCGTTTATGGGTATACCTCTAGGAAATCTAAAAATCCGGAATTACACTTTCATTATGATCCACCCAAGAAGCAACAAAAAAGGTGTCATCGAGGAAGTTGATCGTCGTAAATTCCGGAAAAAGTGTAATCAATTTTAAATCTGAAGATTATATCACAAAATCAGGCAAGATAAAGATTAGCATTTCTGAGATTATTTCTTCATTACTACTGAAATGTTTTTAGGAATTATTTCAAACAAAATAGCACCCAAGTAGTGCAAAAAGTGTGTGCCATCACATCATTTGCCCAGTAAGCCACTTAATGTTAAAACCATTAAATGTGCAAGGAATGATGGTTTGTTAGAAGACAGCAAAGTGTTGCCTATAAACTAAGTAAACTTGTCCTTACAAACTGTCGAAACTGTGTACAGTTGTACTTTTATATATGTAAACTTAAAATCTAATTAGGTGTGCACATCATTGCTGATATTTCAACTTATCATTTTTCTAAAGGTAATATTCAGTAAAATAAAACCTTTGTCACATCATAATTTTAAAAATACCATTATTATGTTCCCCTCTTGTACACCACCTGTTTTCAATAATTATACAGTTACAATTAGTAATGAATTATTATAATAAAATGTTAAATACTACTAAAACTGAATAATTCAAAGTTAGCTTTGAACTTATGTTAAAATAAAGGATTAAAAAATATACATTTTGTGTTTATTTTGAAAAAAACAAAGTAGATAAACGAAATAAAAAATTTTGCAACATACATTTGATGGTCTATGAAGTGTTTTAAGCCAAGAAAAAAATTTCTTAATTTTTTATATTTTAATTTGATATTGATTTAAAAAATAATTTTGAAACAAGGAATAGGATATATTTTACCATAAATCAATCAAAAGTAGGTTCTTAGAAATCATTTTTTATTTAAATCACTTTTACAATTACAATTATTATCCTGAAAAAATTGAAATAAAATTTATCAGCAGAAAACTGTTATATGTTTCTTTGGCATATGATTTAGCTCCCTTCCAATATCATTCTATATTAGTAGAGGTGAAGATGATAATACCTCTAAGCTATATTCATCCTGAAACACAAAAAAATCACACAGAAACAGAAGTAAACAATAAATTTCTGAAAAACGTAAGATATGCTAAATAAATAACCTCAATTTTAGAATAACGACACAAAAAACAGGTTCAATTGAGTCTAAATACTTACATGTACAGGTATATTATGGTAATTTCCAAATCAAAAACCTCAAACAATCACAAAAAGTCTTAAAATACTACAAATAAACCATTCACTCAGTATAACTTAATGCACTATTTACCAAAAATTACGCGTTTCGTGTGAACAGCTGATCGACGTGTGGCGCCGCCATCGGTAATTATTTGTCTCAATACCTTGCCAGTGATTTCAGTTCATCTTGGTTTTTTATCTGTGTCCTTTTTATTGTATGTAACTAATTCTTGGACCTTTGTTTTTCCACTTGTTTGTTCAATTCTACATATATTTTGTGAGAAATTTAAAGCCGGTCATGTCAGATTTTAATTATATCAGAGTTTATTAAATAGATTGGAGAAAATTACGCGATTTTTTTATCTCCGAACAATAATCGATAAACTAATCCTCCTATGGCTGAAACAATGAGTAGTTATGGAACTTTTATACAGATTTAACTAAACATGAATGACCTTAATTTAAAATTACTTATGCCTGAATTATAGACTCATATTAAGTGCTTTAGACAAAGAGAGAAATCTCAGTTGAACAAAAAATGTTTCACGCATTTTAATACATGCCGAACATGTAGTCAGCAAACTGAAACTCCATTTCCGGTAGATTTCGCAATTGAAGCTTTAGGTGCTTTGAAAATGAATTTCGAATCTCGTTTTTCAGGTTTTGATGCAATTGCAAACGATATCAGATTTTTCAAAATCCTTTTAACGCCGATATATAAACCCTTGTCCCATAAATTCAAATATAAATGATTGATTTGCAGTATAGCGATATTTTAAGAAAAATATTCAGTCATTTTTTCTGGAATTTTCCTCCTCTTCCACCAGTCACATAGTTTGATCAGTTGTACAAATTTCCATGTGGCTTTTTTCCGCGTTCAGCTCTACTTATCCGTGCGAAAAATGAAATATACAAAAAATATTTACAGATCCAAATTGAGTGATGAACATTTGAAGTCGCTGCTGATAATTTCCACTAGTAAACTTGATCCACAATTGCAAACAATTGTCAATGAAAAGTTACAGCCACAAAAATCGCATTAATCATAATTATAATTTTTAATTGCCTTACTTATGTGATTTAACTACTATTATTAGTTACAAATAAAAGCGTCCGACTTCATTGTAAATGTCAGTTCATATGTATCTTAGTTGGTCGTTAAACAATCTGATTTTTATTTTGTATGATTTACTTTACACGGGCCATAGTTTTGTGGTATGTATGAAGGGAGTTTATTATTATTATTATATATCACCCAGTATATTTTAGATGTATTATTATTAGTTAGGTTAAGGTATATTATTGTTTAGTATTAATCATTACGTGTAAATAGAAAGGTTGCACAATTACCTTATATGTTATTGTTTATATGTTAATTGTATATACAGTCACGGTGAACGCCACGGTCCATTGTGACTAAACGGTTAATATTTTGAAAATTTTGTTTATTCATGGATATGTGGGTTGATAAAGACTACATTTTAAAATTATTTTGAATTACACAGGCTGTCCCAAAAACGTGTGGCGTATCAAAGTTATATTATTTCTTATGGAAAATTTTCAAAATATTAACCGTTTAGCCACAATGGACCGTGGCGTTCACCGTGACTCACCCTGTATAAGCGGTTAAGGTTAATCCTTCACCAAACTTGACCAGACGTAACCTGATATTAGTTCCTACGAGTTGAGTGCCACGCGTTATTCTCGCTTAAAGATTTTCCTCCGTGGTATTATGTAATCCGCTTTGGATGCCGACTAACCACAGTGAAGTGGGGTGTGGATTGATATAAGTTGTTAACTAAAAAGAAAATGGGCGCCAGGAGATCGTTTTACCCTCATCCAAAATACAGTCAATTTAGTCACTCAACCTCCAGAATGGATCTAAATTGAGCCCACTAATAAAAAAAAATAAACTACGTCGCAACCAAAAATTTGCTTACCTTCGTTCGGGTCAAGACTATTTGTGACTATTAGTAAATGAAAGAAAAGTAATTAATTACTCAATAACTGTTTAATAAAAAAAAATAAAAAGAAAAAGGAATCCAAATTATCCCACAATTTCGCTAGTTAAAAAAAATGATTAAATTATTTAATTAATTAATTAAATGACGAACAATAGGGGTGTTACACCGTCCGCGAGAGCTCTCAAGGTCGTTGGAATTGGGCGTAAAAAAAAATACCACTCGCCCCTATCTATAAGTCGCTTACAAAATACCAAAAAAATACTAATTTAGAGACCTGTAAAAATTACTAATTAACAAATAATGTCTATGAACAAATATAAAAAAAAGGAAAAACTTGCGGTTGTTTCTAAATTAAATTTCGGCAACTTGCAGCCACGAACTCGTCAGGTCAGGTCAGCTCAATACAATAATCTGGTTACACTCCGCCCAACACGAAAATCTGGATGACAATCAGCCCAACACGAGAAGGTGGTCAACAACTGCCCAACGCGAGAAGGTGGTTAACACTCTGCCCAGCACGAGAACCCTAAAATAATATACATTAAACCCCTAATCGAATACCCCTCGGCCCAGAAAGAAATTTACAAACTCTAACAGTTTATACAATAAAAACATTTAAATATCTCAACATACCCTTTTATACAGTGAAGGGGAATTCTCGGCAAATCAGGAACTTTCCTGACAGATGCTTCCGTATAAGGTGAATCCTCGGAGAATCAAATCGTCTAACGTGGAAGGTACTATCCCTATAATATTAACAGGCCTTACACACTTGCCAAATAACATAAAACTCGACTTTCATGAAATACGCCTTACCTGACAAAAATGGCGTCGTTACGAACGTGGCTTGGTTCGGTACAAAATATCAATTCCTCTTCAAGAGATTCAGACCAGGGTAAACACACCAAATCACATAGGCACCCTGCAAGTCTAACAATACGGGAATCGCTCGTCTATCCCAATCAATGGTACGAAATAATCTTCATAAATACCGGGCGACTCCTCAAAATTTTGTCTAAACCACGTTACACTTATCACCCAACAAGAAAGAAAAGACCCAGCCGGTTCGAAATTTCCTTCGAAATCATTCTAGAACGAATTTCACCACGCAAGTCCAGAAAGAGATTCACCTTTTAATCGCCACAGGTCACTAAATACGACTGCGACCTGACCAATCAAATAACAGGTGACTGGCTAACACAGCCGTACAGCACCTCAAAGTTAACAGAAGAAATGATCGAAACGACAGAAGGAAACATGACATCGATAAAATTAGACGTAAACAATCTATTTGTGCAATCTATTTTAATGTTCGAAATACTTTATATGAAACTAACTAGCTCGTTCAAATGGATATAAACTGAGTCAAAAAACTTGATATGTGATATATGGTTCCTAAATAATATAATCCGATCCCGACAGTGGCTCACATCTACAAGGTATGGAAAACTAATAAATGTAGTAAGGTCTTAATACCGAATTTAAACGTTACAAGAGGATATAATAGACGTCTCTTGATAAAGGTTGAGTTTTATTCCTCTTCTACTAGTCAAAAGCCACCCTTATACTATGATGTCACATGGCGATCCTGCCAGTTCTTTATGATGCCACAGTTTGGAGACCTCTGGTCTATATTATTAAAGACCGGTTGATATCCTAGTATTAGGACCTGTAACCCCTATTCCTACTCCTTCGTTTGTTTTTGACCCATCAGTATAATAAGTGAGGGCTCCTCTTGTAATTATAGCGATTTCGTTTTGTGTTAACTCACGGTCATTGATACACTCAAAGAAATTTACCAGTATATATAACAGGAATTCGGCGAATTCTACAGGAAATTCCCCCTATATAAGCGACAGCAGGAATATTTGTTAATTTTGCGTGACGATTCCGGTCTTTTAATTCCTCTAAAAACAACCGGAATATACTGTACTATTTACAGAATCGTTACATTGATTTTACTGGAATATTCCAGTTATTTTAACGAACTCCTTACTTTACTGGAACTGTAATTTCGATTTAACAGGAATTTCCCGTTTAATAAACAAACTAGATAGTTCTATGCGAAGCTTATAACCTGACTTTTTACAGGAATTTCCTGTAGTTACCTTCCATGGAATTTTACTGGAAGTTTCCGGTTAGTTCTACCGTGGAGCATTGTTGTAATTTAGGGTCCTTCCAGTTAGTATTCAAGTGCTGTATAGGTCGGGTATAAAAAATATGAAATTCAGAATGCTCTCTCTTTATTAAAAAAACAATCATTGTTTAATTTTCAATCACACAAAATTAAACATAATTCCATTTCATTTCATTTTAGTAATCAAATAGGCAACGCAGCCAAAACGGACAAAGAAAAGGCAACGCCGCAATATTAATTATATCGTATTATAAAGTCAAAACTTTCTGTCTCCAAGCGAGCAAGAAGGACACAAGACTTCTTCGATTCAGCGCTTGTACCGTTCGGTACCAGTTACGAGGTCCGCTTCCGGTCGAGCCATTATAACATCCAAAATCCCCACGTAGGCCACAGTCCATTCGGTTGCAAATTAGCCAAATATCACTAAAAATAGTTCATCAACGGGTGCGAACGAGACGGCATTATACAAGAGTGAGATGCAAGTCGAATGGCCCTCGCCCAACTTAAAAAGCACTTCCGGATTGAACCGCCTACACACATATGACGTAGGCACATTCCTTTTCTAGACTCCATGAAAAACATCACATAGATATGTTTGGGGTAGGGGAGAGCAGCACGCTAGGAACTGCGAATTAGAATATATTATTTTTAGTACAATCTTTGTCGCGAATCAAGCAAGTAGTCTCCATTGTTCAACACAATGTATTTCGTAATTAATCAGTAATACTTTGGCCGCGAATCAAGCCAGATTACTCAAAATATTTTTGATCTCCGCTGTCCAAATGCAGTACACAATTGATCGTTCAAATAATCAGTACTCCGATGAATTATTGTTCACCATAAAATGTCGTTTTTATAAAAGATAAAAGTACAAGTGATTTTCTGGGTGGCTACTCAAATCATTTTAGAGTTATTTGTGTAACCTAATATAATATTTCTATTTGTTACGTTTTTGTTCATTTCTCGTTAAAAGTTTAAATAAAAAGTGTTTAAACGTAACGTGTGAGTTTTACTGGGAGTTTTCTAACAAATGACATCTATACAGTCCACAAATTTTACATAATGTGAACATGATAGTAGAACAATAATTCTTATAATAAATGAAAAAATACCTTCTGCAAGCTTCAGCGGCTTCTTCATAGTGTTTTATTGCGTCCACATATTAATTTAATAGAATACCAATCTATTTTAAAAACCATTAAAACATTTTTTCTATAATCTGGGCTTAGCAACACTTAATGTTTATGCTTTATTGACGATTACTTCAATAAACATTGTTTTAGTGACAGACACTGTATAGCCAAACTATTTTAAATAATGAAATTTGCTTACTTCTGAATGTTTCAGTGTAATTGGTCAAACCCCATCTTCTTAAATAGCCGGCGATATCATCGTCGCTGGCTGCTAATTCCATTGTATCAGTCGATTCACCAATTACCGAATATAGTCTCTTTTCCCCATCGACCCCATCTAAGACAATCGGTCCCAAATGGTATAAAAAGTTAGAATTAGCACTTGACGCCGACATACTTATTTTAATAAGTATCACAATCACTGCACAGTGTACTTGCATAGAAAAATGGCGTCCGGGTATCCAACAACCAAAGAACCAACTGAATGACGAATGACTCAATAACGAGTTACCGCGTCGGCGCGTACTGTTCAGAGTAGCGGATTGAATTGTTGGATTTACAGGATATTCCTGTAATATTCACGGTGTTTTATTTCAGTTGCACCTACCTAGCTAAATATTATTCTATATACACAGTAAATATTCCTGACAAATTAACAGTACCTTATTACTGCTATACTTACCGTTTTTCCTGTTCATACGACTCAAGTCACTTTAACTGGAATCGGCCTGTTAGATTGTAAGTACAGATTGTTCTCAAAACGGTTTTTTCTTGTTATAATAACAGTAGTTGCGTTTAAACAACAGTAATTCATTTATCCGGAAATTCCTGTGATTCGTTTTTTTTTTTCAGTGTAACAACGTCTAACGTAAATTCGAAGACATAAAGTCCATGGGCATCTTCATGGATTGGGTTACTCCAACTCTTAGTATCTCAAGATGTCCCGTTAGGTCGCCGGGTTTCAAAGATTTAGCCTGTGTTAGCCTATAAGCATTTTCTAAAGCGATCCTCCGTACATGTAGATGTAGTGGAGAAAGGTCTACCATTACCTCTAAGGCTGCTCTGGGGCACAATTTCATTGCACCCGTGATTCCCATACAGGCGAGTTGTTGCACTTTTGCAACTCTGTTATTACCCTTTCTTGCGTTGTTATGTTCCACCAAACCAGCGCAGCATGGGTAATAATAGGTCTACCAACCGTTAGATATGACCAGTAGATCATTTTCGATTTCAGATCCCACGTTTTCCCAAAAAGCCTGCGGCACGTCCAGTGAACACTTGTTGCTTTCGAGGTAATATATCCATGCAAGTCTCTTATAAAGGATGATTCCTAATTACTTAATTTCTTCCGAGAAAGAAAGGGTTATTACATGAATGTATTTTTAATTTCCTTCGAACACCAAGTGGTTATAAAGTTTAAGGCACATTGCATAAGGTAATATAATTAACTAAAGACTCACTTAAGAACATTGTAACCCAGTTAATTCCTAATTAGCATATTTTATTAAAACTTTTTTACCTTTCGTTTCGTGAAAATGAAAGTCAAATCTATCGGAGCGGAAAACGCAGCGACACGTAGGAATAAGATTAACGATTAATAAGATAAGATCCCTAACCAAAACTCCTAAGCGAAGTTGTAGGAAGTTTTTCTTAGCAGTCAGGAGTTTAACGAAGTTCTGTTTCAAAACAAATCTATTTTGAGATCGGTGGCGCCAAGAAGTGAAATAATAATAGAGGTAGTTAGTATTTGTTAAAGATTTAATTAACGGTGAATTTAATTAAAAATGTCGAGAACTTTATTATTAACGTACGATTAACACTATCGCCTTCTTTAAACGATAAAAAATTGTATAATTTCTTGCAGTTATATAGCTAAAAAAGCAACGGTTTACTATAGACGGTTTTACTCAATAGGGTGAATAATATTTTATATTTTTTTTACTTCAGATTTTTTTTTTATTTTAAAACAAATAGTATATTATTTAACGAGGGTATAATATAGCCATTATATGCGAGGAAAATACTATTCTTTATCATCTATGACTTATATTTCTTGGTCAATTCAGCAAAGTGTCTTCGAATTAGTACCATTTTTTAGGCCTCAGTCCGTAAAGCAGTCATAACCAATTTCGTAATTTTTCTTCGACATTTCCGGGAGTAATTCCAACGATGATACTTGCGCAGCTGCAGGAATTTCTGGCGAAGTGCTTGAGATATTATTTTCACTGTCTGAATTCATTATAATAACGCTTTAAACGCGAATTAAGCTCACACAAAAATCGCAAAATTATTACAAACGTCAAAAGTCATTTATTTGTGTCAAAAGAAATTAGTTGCCATAGTAACAACAATACCAGCACCATGCTCAAATACGTATATAAATTCATATTCCACCGATGTGGAATATGAAAATCATATTACACGGGTGTGTAATATGATAGACATTTTTTACTAGTTATCACAAGCATTATGCGTCTATTATTATTATAGTCGTAGCTAAATATTATTTTACGACAATTTATTTAGCATAAATTAATAAAAATATCTTTCAACGTTTCAAAAACATTCAGTTCCTTATTATGATTTGACATGGGTTTTTCGCTTCTCGTCCAAGGCAGCATTTGTATGCGCTGCTGGTTTATATTGACTAAAAGTGTGGAAAGTATACCAATTGATATATTTTTCGACTGGAATCGAGAGGCGAAAAGAAATGGTCAAAATTGACGTTATTATGAGAATGGCTTTTATCCATTTTTATGATTTATTTGAGGAACCCAGATAATTGATTGAAGTGCTCTTTCTCGATTAATCAATATTTGCTCAGAAGTTTAGAAAATCGAAAACCAAAACAGTAAATAAATGTTTTACGAACTAGTTTAAAAATCAGCAGAATTTGGAAACAGTAGTTTTCATAGACATTAAATTTTAATTCAATTAAAAAAATTTATTGAGCGAAGATTACGATGTGTCAATATTTATTTTAAAATCACAAAAATATGTCTTATATCCTGTAATGTCTGACCTAAAACTAAAATGACAACTTTCGCCGATGATCCAGCTAGATTTAACCCTTCGGCAGGCGCGCTTTTTAGAGTTACACGAGAAGGCACGCGCGCGCAGTTACACCGCATTTGGTTTTCCAGGTTTGTAGTTTACAACTAACGAAGAAACTTTATTTTACTTAGTAAAACAAGACATATATGCCGTTCTTAATCATTTTATTAAAGTAAAAAAATTTCGAAAACAAAGAATCTAGGTAAACTGAAAAAATTAGTAATAAATAAAACTTACATGACCGGACGCGCTAGCGGCAAAAAGCCGCAAACACGTTGTAAATTCTACCTGCTTTGGATTTTACGCTTGTAACAACTGAACAGAAATATCATATTGCACCAAATATGTCGATAGCCGGAGTCAATAACATAAACAAGGAATACCAAAATTCACAGTATCGAAGGGCTCGTCACATTTTGATTATAACACAAAAATAAAAATTAGCGGCTTTTTGCCGCTAGCGCGCCCGCCGGAGGGATAAATTGTAGTCCAAATACTAGATCTGTAAATATGAAACAGGGATTTGCTCATAGATGGCTCTAGTTGTTACTGTCAATTCCAGTTTCATATTTACAAACCTGGTGCTCTGTGGAAATAACTTGGCATGCCACTTTTCAAGTAATATTGGATTTTATGAGGAAAGTTACAGTTATCAATCAACAACAAGTCGATAGCATACAAAGCGATGCCAAAGCCCATTTGGACATATGGTAAAAACTTTTGTATGTCGTAACTCTAATAAAGAGATTCTCCAGAGTTAACAAAACAAACTAATTATTGTAAATGCACTGTACTACGTCCTAAATTATCTGTATGGGTGAAGAGTGAAATTCTAAACTATAATCAAAAATACATTGAGAGAGAGAGAAAGTGCAAATGTCAAATTATCATGAAAAAACCCATAGAAACGAGAGGTTAAGATCATTGTAAAATCATAAAATAATTTGTTTATCTAGTTATCAAATATAGTCGAGAAAATTTTACACCAAAATAGCCCAAAATCAGGAATTTTGGTGCAGTAAATCGGATTGAGCCAATGCAAAAAGCATTGACTTCGTTAGCTCGTTTTGTACATATTTTGATCTTGCACTTTTTTGAGATTGCATCGCTGCATCAAAAAGTACATTCTTCTTTCCAAGTGTTGAAGAAAAAATTCACATCTTGCACAGAAAACATCCGAACCATACGAAT
The DNA here is from genome assembly GCA_949320105.2 of Crepidodera aurea. Classification (NCBI taxonomy): domain Eukaryota; kingdom Metazoa; phylum Arthropoda; class Insecta; order Coleoptera; family Chrysomelidae; genus Crepidodera; species Crepidodera aurea. Next base: position 23,364,612 of record OX439472.1, on the reverse strand, counting down.
TTCAGTATCCGGGGATGCTTTGGGTTGCTTAACCTGAATATTATGGCCAAATGAGCCCTCAGTGTACCTGAAGGTCATGACGGCGCCAGGAACGTCATCACCTTGAGTTCCCTGTTAACTCATCAAAAATGGATCGAATCTCTTTACCCAGGGGTTTTTTCTGTGCAAAATATGAATTTTTTCTTCAACACTTGGATGCAGCGATGGAATTTCAAAAAAGTACAAAATAAAAATATGGCACAAAATTTCTAGACGAGCTAACGAAGCGAATGCAAAAAACCCCATCTCAATCCGACTTACTGCACCAAAATTCCGTATTTTTCTGCTACATTTTCTCGACTAATAAGGAAGAAGTCATTGGAACTATTTTCCATGTTGTATCTATATGGAGGCGAATGAAAATGGACAATTGCTAATTGCAAACAGTTCATGGTTGAATTTCTTGAAACTACTAAAAATAAGAAGTATCTTATTAACATCTTAAATAAATAGAAAGAATCTTCGTGCACTTTAGCTAGAGTAAAATCTTAGTCAAAGCACATCGTTACGCTTTCTACATTTACAAAAGCTAATTGAAAGTCAAGCGAGGTTAATTCAAGTTTGTATAAGAGTATTTTGGTTTCTGTTAAAAGCACTTCCTTCCAGGATATTTGCATTAGCATGAAATATAGGTAAACTGATGTGGAAGTTGTATACATTTTGCAATTCGAAAATTTACTGATGTACACGTTAAGCTGTATGAAATGCCGATAAAGATTTTTTTCAAGCGTATCAAAATATGAATACTATATCCTATACATTTATTAAGAAGGAATCTATTATATCACGCGTAAAAATTTCCTAATTTTATAATCTATATACAGGGTGGCCCACCTATCCTCGCTCGGACCATAGCTGCAAGGCTGATGAAGATCAAGAAAAAAATTGTATTGTATTTTATTGGAGGCTAGATGTGCTACTTCTTAAAATTATTTTTGATTATACAGGGTGAAACATGAATCCGGGGCAAAACATTCGGTTTTTTTTTAAATGGATCACCCTATATATTTCTTCATTTTTAGAATATCTGTCATGTGGACTTTATATACCTGTTTTGTTTTTGAGGGTCACATGCAACGTTGTCAAGTTATTTACATTTTAATAAAATTTTATGAAAAAACATGAACGAAGAAAAATCTTCATAAAAACTATATTTTCAAAAATTGATGGATAAAACTGGGTATGCAAGTATCAAAAGTATGTGCAGAAACATAAATATTTATTTATTTATTTTTTTATTTATTTTTATTTATTTATTCAATATATACAATGATAAGCGATAAGTGCTACTGCACTTGTTTCGCATGAAAGACATCATAAAACATACATCTTATGAACCTTGACCGATCTTCTTTCCAATTAAGTATTTCCTTTTCTCCAGAGTATTTACTTCAGAATTTCAAGGACTCAAAAGGGTCGCCATGTGTTAATTAAGCAGGTTTTTTCTTTACCTGTGATTTTCCAGAAATATCCATTCAGGCAAGTCGTTCCCGCATATACACCTACTTAAATTTTCGAACCAGTCTTTTGATATTGCTCAACATAGATTTAAATTACAAAAATTTGGGGAAAATGACATGTCATACTTTTATTAGTTTGACATGCCATTTGGGTTTATTCAAAAAATACAGGGCGTTTCGAAATAAGAACCAAGTTTCGCCAACTTCAAATTGGTGAAACTCATTTTTTCAAATGGATTATTTACCTTTCGAAAAGTATCATTGGATATGGTCCATATGATACCATTGGAAAGGTCATTGAATGGACTTTCAAATTACGAAATCATATATAGGGTGATCCATTTGAAAAAAATGAGTTTCGGCAATTTGAATTTGGCGAAATTTGGTCCTTGTTTCGAAACGCCCTGTATTTTTTAAATGAACCCAAATGATGTGCATGTCTCTGCACATACTTTTGGTACTTGCTTGTCCAGTTTTTTCCATCAATTTTTAAAAATATCGTTTTTATGAAGATTTTTCTTCGTTCATGTTTTTTCATAAAATTTTATTAAAATGTAAATAACTTGACAACGTTGCATGTGACCCTCAAAAACAAAAGAGGTATGTAAAGTCCACATGGCACATACTCTAAAAATGAAAAAATATATAGAGTGATCCATTTAAAAAAAAGACCGAATGTTTTGCCCCGGGTTCATGTTCTCACCATGTATACACAAAAATAATTTTAAGAAGTAGCACATCGAGCCTCAAATAAAATACAATAAATTTTTTTCTCGATCTTCATCAGCCTAGCAGCTATGGTTCGAGCAAGGGTAGGTGGGCCACCCTGTATGCCAAATCTGAGATTGTCGCTGTTTTCATTGTTTTTTTTTCAAGTAACTGTTCACGAAAATTTAGTAAACCGGTAATTTTCTTTTCAATTCAATGTAAAAACCATTCCATGTAATCTCAATAGGTTTTTTTATTAAATATTATTTTTTTCATTCTATTTTGAAGTTTATTTATTTCTCGCTTTCTTCTAGTTATAAATGAGCTAACTACGTGGCGCCCAAATTTAATTTGTTTTTTTTTCTCTTTTTTTTTCTGAGGTGAAGAAAACCCTTTAAGGGGAGGTTATGAGCCTAAAATCTCAAGTTCTACTGTGAGAATCTCCTTTCCAGGCATACTCACTTCACCCCCTGGTTGGGCCCGTCTGACCGAAGCCTCCGGTGACGCTTAGACCTATCGGCCCATTGTATGTTGTACCATCAGCTTACTAGTTAAATTCTAATGAAATCCACGGCCCATACCTTTAAATTTTCAGTATCTGAGCTAGGCTGGAAGGTTACGTAAAAGTATATTGTTTTATATTTATCTTACGTAACACAAGTGTATTTTTGAAACGTTACAAATTGGCGTCCAACGTCAAATTGGCTCGTAACAGATTTGGCGCCCTGTCATGGGTTACAAATATTTGTTACACCATCCAGAGAATATCGTAGGAATAAGTAAAAAATAGTACATCCTTGTAAATAAAAATGAAAAACTTTCTTCTTTATCCACACTAATTTCAACAATTTTAATTTAATTATCTTTATTGCGGTCACAAATATAAAATTTTATTCAATTGAAGTTTTCCATCGTTATGATTGTCATTGTCTAATTGTGGCAACTGGAAGCCACGGTGTAGACGGAGCAATTTGAACAAGTATAACAAACAAAAGGACAAACTCGTTAGGACAAGAATTTCCGCCAACTACGATTCCGAGCAGAATTGACCTTTTCGCGCGTTTTGTGCCATAAGTTTAAACGTTCCATTAATTTCAGAACTCATGTTTGACGAGACAAAATATCAGCGTTATTATTGTACAGTTTGTATGGATACAACCGTTACATATACATGGGATGCGTGATTTCATTGATGCATTAAAGTTCCTAAACTCAAATTAAATTATAAAATATACAAATTTAATGCGGCATGTTATTACATGATTTAAAAAAATTAGCTTTAAATATGGAATAATCCGTAACAATTATACTACAAAAAAGGGAAAAAGTTTTATAAAGCTTAAAATAAAAATCGATAGATATATAAAAAACACGTCTTTACTTTGTAGCGGCGTAACACCCTAATTACTTCTATCAAATTCAGATTACTTCTATATAAGCAGCTAGTTCAAAAATCCTTTGTCTAGCACTGAAGTGCTAAATTCACATTCAATACCAATCAGAGATGAAATTCGAGCGTCCCCAGGGTGGGATCATAATCATAAATATGAAGGGAACGTGTTACGCAGTAGTTCATGATCGATCCACGCAGTAGTTCATTAATCCGTAGCTCGATAACACAGTCGAAAATTACACTACCCAAATTGGAAGCCAACGGACCAGTCTTTTTTAAATATAAAGCTAAAAAATCCAATTCTATCACGTACAGAACCTAATTAAGGTAGACGATATGATAATAAAAGTTCCCCAAAAAGTCAATAGTGTCAAAATAAAGCGAATAAAAAAGTTTATTAAAATATTTATTGATAGATATACTGTTCCTGTTTTGATTGTGTTGTTTTATAGTGGCGTCTACGTCTGTGAGTCGGAAAAAAACCATGAAAAATGGACCAAAATTTACCAAGATTGAGAGTACCTCTCCCATTCCCGTTTGGATGCCGAGTACGGTGGTGGTGTTAAAGATTACTTCCAAACCTCACCAACCCCTCCACCGGCCAAAATTCACCCCCGACAGAGGTGTTTTTTTTCTTCATTTTAACAGCGACAAAACATTTTGTGCTCCCGTTTTCGAGGTTGCTGAACACGATGGCGCTATCAGAATATCTCTTTTCACCAGCCGAACCCTCTAAAACGGCCAAAAACTACCCTCTTATGGCAGCTTTCACACTAGGCAGCACGGTAACGACACGACATGGAGTAGGGATGAATTTACATTGAAATCGACGAAGCGACTACATCGCTTTCAATGTAAATTCATCCCTACTCCATGTCGTGTCGTTACCGTGCTGCCAAGTGTGAAAGCTGCCATATGGTGTTAAACGGCAGGACATTATTTCCCTGCTCAGCATCCTCGAAAACGGGGGAAAAGACGTTTTTTTAGGGAAATGATGCGCTGCCCGTTTAACCACTTTAGGGGGTTGTTTTTGGCTGTTTTAGGGGGTTCAACAATCGAAAACAGTAATTCTGATACCGCCGCTCGATAGCGGGAGGGGGGAGGTACTCTCAATCCTGGTAAATTTTGGTCCATGTTCTTCCGACTCACAGACGCCACTATTAATAAGATATTGTAAAAACTAAAATACAATCCACTATTATTTAAAAAAAAACAAATTTGGAGCGACAGCCTACAAACACGAATTTCTTTAAGATATACATTCCAAAAATATTGATTTAAAATAAAAAAATATCCTTGTTATTACAGCCGATTTTAAACATTTTTTAAAACATTTATTTGTGCTATTTTAGTTGTATTTTGATTTGATGTAATACATTAGTTCTACCATATGGATTTAGAATTTTGTAATGTACTCTTGAAATAAACAAAGTTTTTTCAAAAAATTACCGCACGTTCCCCATTGCGCTGTAGAGATTTGATTTTGAATAGATTGACTATTCCCAATATTCACCAGATATAGCCCCTTCTTAACACATTTGAAAGGTGTTTCAGAACCAATAATAAATGATGCTGCATACCAAGACATTTTTTTTCTACAAACGTGTTAAAAATGCAATTTTTAACACCCTCTTGTAGCATTAAAAATATTACTTTAAGGCACCAGTGCCTTAAAATGATAAAACACTAGTGCTAAAGTAAATGTCAAATTTTGACAGTAAATTTGCTATACATTTAATTTGTATTTTCTTTATTAACATGAATACTTATGTAACAATTCACACAATTTGAAAAACTAAATCATTCCACAATTCTACCACTATCAACTGAAACGAGCGCATTGCTAGTCGACGTTCGAGCAGAATCCACTGATATTGTTGGGCACTGAAAGCAGTTTTCGAGCAATCGAATTTTTACTTTCCAAATAGAGATCAATACTTCCAAACCTTCGATTTCTCCTCAAAATAGGTCAAGAATAGATTTTCTCGATTTTGATGTAAGAATGACATATTCTCGTACTAAAATTGGTTGTAGAATGAAGCTCATTCCTTTACAGATTTTGGTAAAATTTTGTTTTTAAATATTGGTAACACTACAAATGTCAAAAGGTTTTATAACTAGTTTATAACCTCAAATTCATAATTTTATTTTGAGTAAACATTAAAAATAAATAAGTCAAATAGGTCAATTAAATTATATTTAAGTAAAAAATATCAAACTTAAACTTAAAAACTAATTAGTTGCATTTATTGCAAAGTTTTATTGTAATGTTTGCATTATTTCTAGCATTAATGGAAATTCCAAGTAAATTTTGCATACAATTTATTGTGTTAGTGTTTTCTTTGTTTTTTATTTTGCTTTCAGGATCTGCACAAGTTCTTACATCTTCATTATTAGCTAATAAATTAGCCACTTCCATTCCTTTCTTTTTAGAAGCTTCTACATAACCTTCTGCCACGGATGAACTTTTCCAGCCTCCGTGGCGTTTAAGCGTGATCAAATCACCACCACTATTCGCTAAGTGAGAAGCTGATGAGCGTCGAAAACAGTGTCCTGAATATTTTTCAGCATCTTTTAAATGGAGAAAATTAACAATAATTTTGGGCATTTCAGCAATTTTATTAATGCCAATTGCTTGCACTGTGCAACGATTATTTCTATAATTTATGAAAAATCTCTTGTGACTTGTGTGACTTGGTCTCATATCGATATACTTCTTAATTAAATTGATCCAAAGTAAGTTTGTTATAGCAAATATTCGTGGATGATTGGTTTTAGTTTTCGACACAGTAATAAAAATTGAATCGCTCTTGAATTCTAGGTCATAACACATAACATATTCAAAGTTCATCACGCCTACATGCTCCGAAATTATTAACACAACCTAAAAATTAAATTTGTTATACCGTAATTTCACATTCAATTTATATACCTTTACCTTTACTACAAGATAATCTAGATCAGGTGCTGCATGATAAATTTTTCTATCTCACTGTATTCCAAAATTTTTGATTTTTTGGGCTCATATTCTTTTCCATATTTTTTGAGGAGTGATTGTAACTTCATAAATTTGGAAATGTCAACATTTTCTTGAATATTTAGGGTCGATTTAAGCATTGAATAAGTTTTCCACAGCGTAGAACTTTTATAAGTCGCACTCAACATTTCAAAATATGCTATTAAAACAGTTTCTGTAATTTTTTGGACATTTTTATCAGTAGACCATTTCATAAATTTTTAACAGCATTATTAGCTACCTCTTGCAGTTCTGGGGGTGTTAAATGTAACAACTCTTGTGACATTTTTCGTAATAATTAAACTTAAATTTTAAATTATTAGTCAACTGTCAATCTGTCAATATAGAAACTAAGTGTTACCAATTGTAATATTTCGCAACGAAAATTCCTAACTAACAATGATCACAAATAATTTTAAAAATATCTAAATAAAAACCAAAATAGAAAAAATAGTATCAAAGACGCGTTGCAGAAAGCTATTCTCGCACTCATTCTCGCAATTTCGAATTCGTGCAAGAATATGTAGCCTTCTGCAACTTGTATTTTAATATACTATTCAGTATACTTTCTAGGAACGCCTTTTTCTGCATACCACTTCACGAACTTATTGTATACAATATCACGTTGAATCCTAGATTTTCCTGGTAATAAGTCCAAAGTAGCTCGGTTGGCAGCTTCATCAATTTCTTTAAGTGAATTGTTCTTTTCCATATTTTCTTTTTACTTTGTAAGGGCAAAAAGATGCAACGTTTAAAAGTGACACATCCAAAACTTTGAAACTTTTCTAAAATGATGAATACAATAATGGTGTCAATGCTCGTCCTGCAAACTTTCACATGCGTGCTTTAAATTGCACTTTAGACACTCATAAATAGCTATTAAAGAAAAATTTTATAGTCATACTGTATATAAACTTAAATTATGAATATGTTGAATATTAAAATAATTCGAGAGTCTTATTTTAAATTAGCAAAAAATAATGTTTACGAATTTTAACATTTATTTCATATTAAAATAAAATGTTCTCCGATCGTTTTTCCCTTTTGCAACCACCATGTCACTTTAGTTATCTCAATGACAATTCATCATGATCACGTCAAAATAAACAAGCTTGTCAGTAGCTTTTGTAACAGGTCTTTTATTCTGTGAAGACAATTTTTGTGTCAACAAATGTGGCATTGATTCAGTCAGATATTTGACAAAAGAAAACGATTCGGTGATAACGTATATAAATTTAGGTTTTTTTTTGTTTGAGTTGAAATAAAATGTTTGTGATGGATAATATTGATTTTAAAAAACAATGGACGAAAAGGTTATAAACATAAAAGAAAGATAAAATATTATCGATAAGATAATCCGTTTCTAGTGATTATACAACTCATCATAAATTTAGCCAATAGCAGTTGCAATTTTTACTTAGTTACCATGTATTGATAAGCGAATATACCCTTGACGACGTTGTATAACCGTTTTTGATTTTCGCATCCTTCCACCTTGAAAAGTTTGTCATAGTAACAATACGTTTGACGTTTATAATGAGGAAACGTCACCAAAAATAATTCGTTATATAATCGTATCGAATATCACGCGAGCATATGAAAATAATCGATTATACTTCCTCCTCGCTCGACGTATTTCTTTTAAAACACCACTCGAGCTCGGCTCTCGTGGTGTTTCGCCAAATACGTCTCGTGACTCGGAAGTATAATCGATTATTTTCGAAGCTCTTGTGATATTACTACTGACAATAAATTAAATTTAAGTATGTAAGTACTCGAAAATGTAAAATCGGACGTCCCAAAAATTTAAAATGTATATAAAGAAGGTTTCTCTAGTACCTCCGTTAATACTGTACAGTTTCCTTTTGTTTATTTTATTTCGTTTACTGCGAAAGTACAAGTTATATATTTAAATTAGAGAATAAAGCGCGACTGGTAAAATATTATTGTCAAAGAACGAATTGGTCCGGAATATATGGAAATTTCGAGGTCTCTGAAAGTAGCTTACAAAAGAGGGTCCTTTTAATGTTTCTTTAGTTTAAATTACGCGTGAAAACCATCCCGTTTCCGGTGTAACTAATATTGAGTCATTAATTAGGGTATTTTAAAGCAACAAGAAATATTTGCGATAATTTTTTACTAACTATTGTAACCAATCAAATTACTTAATTTAGAGTCATGTGTCAAATTTCATCCAATCAGCTATGGATTACAGCGATAACACCCTACATGTGGTGTTTTCAGTATGGTGTTTTCAGCAAGTCAAGTTTTTGATTAAAAATTAATTAAACGTCAAACTGACAACTAGTTTAAAAATGTTTAAATCTACAAAGTAAAAAATTATCTTATCGAATACCCCTCGGGCCTTGATAAATCCTCAAAATTTTGTCATAGAGAATCCTTCAAGCGTGTTGCTTAAGGATAATAGCCCTCGGCCTTCGGCCTCGGGCCATTATCAAGCAACACGCTTTCAGCATTCTCTATGACAAAATTATCTCGGTATTATCAAGGCCCTAGGGGTATTACTACTGATAACACACAGTGAGGACTATAACACTAAAACTTCACGAAAAGTCTTATAGAACTTCATTATTGTCATGATAATCACCGCTGTTTTATTACTTTTAAATATTAATTCCGTTGTATAAACAGTTTTTTTTTGGCCGAGTATAAAACTTTATATCTGAAAGTAAAAAATATATATAAAAACTTTTGCAACTTATTTAGTTTCTAATTTACCTTGATCCTTGGCCAGATTCCTTATAGACCTACATATTTTCTAAATATGAAACCAATTTTATGTATCCAATTGTATATTGATCTGGCACTATACAGATAATCTGGATATTTTTCACGACAGCGTTTATGTAATGATTTTATAGTTGCACAAATTATGTGAAATAAGTTAAAAATCACAGCTCCCAAGAATTACGACATTAGAAAATGTCACACACTGCACCAACGTCTGGACTTCAAACAACTACTCCTTGGGATATATGCCCCAACAGAAGTCCAGACGCGGTTGGAACCCGAATCGTTTCGGGACTTAACCCAACAACTTTGATTTTGTTACTACATCTGGACTTCTGTAATTCAATACCTGTTGGGGCATATAGCCCAAGGAGTAGTTGAAGTCCAGACGTTGGTGCAGTGTGTGACATTTTCTAATGTCATAATTCTTGGGAGCTGTGATTTTAACTTATTTCACGCCATTTGTGCAGGTTGATTACTCCCAGTAAAATATTTTGTTATCCAAAATATTTCATTTCTTCATACGATTTTATAGTTATACGTGTATTTTGAAAAACATTTTTTGGATAATTACACGTTATTCATTTAAAATAAGGGAGAATGCTTTGGTCCTATTTTTTTGCATTCTTCGTCTGTGTTTCTACGTTCATATGGTGAAGTTGCAATTTTAAGCCTTTGTTACGATTTTTTTTAATGGTTTACAGAAGAAATGACGATGGGCCCTTTTAGAATGACATTAAGATGTAAAATAAAGATACGACATACCTTTTTTTAACAAATTCTTTTTTCAAAGAACATTTTTAGGGTTCACATTAAACCAAAAAAAAATTGAAAATTTCAAACTCATTTAGCCTCTTTTAATGTAATTTATTTATTTATTTACTACACTATTCTACAGAGAATCCATTTATAGAATAGGAACTACAGAACGGAATTGAATTTACAAACAATATAAAAATAATAACATCATATAGGTTTACTTACTAACTAATAAAACCAAGTGGACAAAAATATATTCAACTCATAATAAAAATCCAACAATTGTCTATTACTTACTCTTAACACAATATTTTTGTTATAGTGACTAAATTCATCCGTATTGGAATCGCTGATAAGAATGACAATCCTCCTTATTTCGATAAGGCCCTGTACGAGGCGGAAGTCGACGAAAATGAAGATATACAACACACCGTTCTCACTGTCACCGCCAAAGATCACGATGAATGTAAGTAGAATTTTTATTTAATTTTATTTGAGAGCCTTCAATAACCAAGAGCCAGTGGCGGAACTGAAGTTAGTTACGCCCAATATTAGACAAATGAAAAATGTATAATTAATCATTGTTAATTTGTTCTACTCTATATTGAGTTAATAGACTAAAACAATTTTATAAATGAAAAATCCTCACAAAAACCACAAATTATCGAGAGAAAATATTTTTTGAATGCTAGTAAAATACAGAGAACAAGTGAACAAGCGACTTTAAATTAATCACGCACGAAAAATATTTTAGGCATAAAAAATGGAGATTAAATGCCAGATATAAATACATTGTCCGGTAAGTTAATCTTAGGCACGACAAAATCTGAACTGACGCGCCAAATTAAAACAGTCAAACATCGGAACATCAACTGAATCAAAATGTAAATTAACGGCTGCGTTCGCTATCCTCTGCAAAACAATAACTAGATTTCATGACAGAACGGTAGATTTCTCAATAAACTTCTAACAAGACAATATTCGTTCGTAGCCCCTACAATAAATCTAATAATTTTAGAATTGGTTATCGGTTATTTTCGGTACTATTTCATTACTTACCATTACTGTTTCTTCTCCTTTCTATATATCTGTTGGGGTGTCGATACACTGCGACCTCTAAGATCTATTGTTAAGGATTTATCAAGGATTAGAGCAGTTCCTCTAGTCCTATTGCTTTCAAAAAGTTCAGGATGTCGGTAGGCTTCAGGTTAGGTATATCTCCCTTTTCTATTTGATATTCTCCGCGGTATCGTACCCTTGGATTTTGCAGGGTTCTGCATTCTGAGAGAATGTGGATAGTGGTTTCGTCCTCTTCCTCCCAAAATCTGCACTCTCCTTCCTCTCAACCGGCAATGCTCTGTTAGGATTCCCGTTAGTATTCTGAGCTTGTGTTTACTTCTGCTGGTGCAGTTTTCTGATCTCTTCTGGTTATAGTTTTCCAGTAGTGTCTTGGCCTTCCTCATTCCTTGTAGTCCTATCCTGTATTGGGATCTTTTGTTAATTACTTTTTTTTCAAGTTCATCAAGTATTGTATTGGTGATTATTCCGCAGATGGGTTCAGGTCCCAGAAATGGTGTTTCAGTCCCTTTTTTTTGCGAGTACGTCTGCTATTTCAATACCCTTCACTCCAGTGTGTCCCGGAACCCATAGCAGGATAATAGTGTTCTTGTCTAGTTCGTTTCTCTAGGCACTCCCAAACCATCTTGGAATTACGTGGGTGTTCAGAGCATTAATGGCTGCTTGGCTGTCTCACATGATGATGATCTACGTCTACGTCTACGTCTACGAAAATTTCGTTCTATATTAAAGTGGACACATCTTTCGATGGCATAGATTTCAGCTTGAAAAATACTCAGAGATTTGCCTAGACTTTGGGAATATTTGGTTCCTTTTCCTTCTGTTGTTCTGGAACCATCTGTGTACCATTTAATGGCTTTTCTCTTAAGTTTTGGTATGGTATCTTTGTCCCATTCGCTTTTGTTACTTAGCTTTGTGTCGAATTCTTTCACAGAGCTAAACTTCTTTGTCATCTCATCTTGGGGCATATTCCAAGTTTGGTGATTTCCAGGAAGGAGTCGAAACCTGCATTTGGTGGATGCTTCTCTAGTCCTTCTGTATGTTGTCCTTATCGCTATACTCTTCACTACTATTTGGAGGTGTGTAAGGCTTAGGATTACCTCCATGGCGGCCATTGCACCTGTTATGCATACGCAGGCTAGTCTTTGGATTTTCGCTAGAGATTTGCCTTTGTACTGACCAGCTTAGTTCTGCTGCCCTAGACTACTGCTCCGTAAGTGATAGTCGGTCTCACTATTGACGTGTACATCCACTGCAGGGTCTTTGGGTTACATCCCCAGTTTTTTCCCGCTAAATTTCTGCACTAGAGCTTTCGTGGCTTTGTTGACTACTTCTTTTTCGTACTTATTCCCCTTTACCGTCCTAGACAATTTATGACTGGATCGAGCTAAAACATTGAAAATTTTAAAACCTATTATTTTTTATATTTTGTATATAAGGAAATAAAAATAACCAAACCGCACGCATAGCAACAGTACAGCACACATCGTGAATCAAGGCCATCGCGCAGATAATCAACGCGGAAGTAACTCGCCGACGAGATAAACATCAATGCCAAAAGCCGCCGTTGGCGGCAGCCGCCTTTACATACACCGCGACACATTGGCGAGACTGCAAGTTGCCAAAGAGATAAAAAAAAGGCACAACAATAAAGCCGAAAATACATACCCGTGATTGGCCGCCGAAGGATCTCGTCTGTCGACAAGCGTCTCAAATAAATCAAAATTAAACCAGTAGAACATCAGACTCCGTATGGAACAGGTCGCAATCATTGGACTGTTTCATACGTAATAAATTCATCAATTTTGAAATAATATAAAAAAATGAACTATTTGTGTATTAAGTACCCGTCGGTATAAAATTTTTGATGGAAAAAAAATCTTGTATAAATAAAAAAGTTATTACGACTCCACCACTGGCGCTATCGACATAGAGAGTCTTCGAGGAAATATAAGAAATATTCTCTAGATACGTGTATTTTTGATTAGAAGAAGATGAATAAGGTATGACGGTTTTCAACGATATGAGAAATTTTATTTCTTGTTATATTTTGTTTATTTTGATTTCATTGCATTTTTTATTATTTCGTAATCCCAGTCGGCTGAATTCTTATTTGCAAGTTGAGATTTTAGTGACGCAATAACTTATCTAGAGATTCACGAGTTTGATTTGATTTTAAGAATTTGATTTGAAATCAAATATCAAGTAACAATAATATTTGTTAATAATAGGGCATAAAATAAGCCAATAAATAGATAAAGAATAAAAGTTCGCACTTAAAAAGTAAAGTTATAAGTTTAAGGGTAAATTTTTGGAAGTTAACTCTAAAAGAAATGTAACCACAGCTATCGAGTTACGTTAGTTTTGCCGGTGATTGACCCTTTTGGGGTGGGTTTTGACAGTTTCGGGGTGGGGCTAACTCAAAAAGAATTTTATCCCCCGCCATCGTGTTCAGCATTCTTGAAAACGTACTTTGGGGGCGTCAAAAATTATTAGTATTTTTCGTGGTTTTTTTCCAACTCACAGAATGCACTAAAAGTATCAATTCACGCGACGGAAAACCAGTTTACACGAGGGTGGTTATAAATGTCAGTTCCAATTTTTTCCAACTAGATGAACTTTATTATATTCCAAATAATTTTAACTCAAATAGGTTCTGTCTAGAGTTATGGGACAGCGTAAGTAATCATATTAATATTTTTTAGATATTCAACAAAATTTATTTACATTAAATCAAATCATAATACAATGAAGTTTCTGCTGTTCTAGAAATTTTGTAAAAATACAAATATATTGAAAAACGTACTTTTAATGTGAACGTAGGAACACTTCGAAAGTTCTAAGGAATTTCAATTTATAAACGCTTTCATTATCAACAAGTAACATGCCGATCACCTTTTTCCGAGGCAATACACCATGTACTTCACATTCTCGACACTGATATTGAGTAAAGTGGATCTCCAATTACACGCAATGTAAATTACACTACAGTGCTGTCTATACTAATCCCTGTATGTTAGCATGGTCGCCTAAGTATCATCAAAAAGTAAAAGGCAATTCTAAAATAAGAATCCTGCCTAAAACTAAAAATTTTTAAGTGGAATAAGTTATCCATTTACTCAAATGTGGCCAAAAAGTTTTATGGAATAAAACACCTCAAAGTCGGTACCACATATATTTATTAACGATGAAAATTAAAGTTTAGGCTACTAGTTGCTACAAATAGCCATCTTCGGGCCTAGAAAAAATTTCCTAGTGGAAATGATCAAACATATACAGAAAAATATCTTTTAACAACTTACCCATGGGTAATGCAAAAAAAACATCAAAAATTAAGTGAATTATGAGGAATTAAAATTTAAATTTAAAATTGTAATAAATGTTAAAAATAAATTCCTTCCTTAATAATGATAAGTATATTTGTCTTAACGAACAATTAAGACCGAAAGAAAACTATATTTTTCTTCTTAACAGCTTCTCTGAACTTTTCTAACTGGTCCACTTATGTCTCTTCCTTCACTTCTAAATTTTTCTTCACCTTGTTTTACATTTTCTAATCAGCTCCAATTTTCCTTTCTCTTTGAACTCATCCCTGAGATTTACGTTATGAAATAAATTTTTTGATTGTTAAGGTCTTAAGATTTTTACTGTAATTTCTCCTTAGGTTGACTCTTGTACCCAGTATTCTATATCTGTCGCTGTAGCAACCTTCTAATTTTCAATTCAGTCATTCAATTTTTTAGCGTTTAATTTGTTGTATTTTGCAACTTAATGTTTTTACTGTTTTTCTCGAATGGCACGTGGTTTTTGAACTTTAAATTGGGTTACAGCGACCCTTGTCTTTTGGATGCTTTTTTTGAAATTTCGAGTTTTCTTTGCCTAGTTTTAATTTTATTTAGTTTTATTGTTTTCAAAATTGTATAGTTTATAATTCACTTGTCATTCTGCTCTTCTTCTTTTTCTTTACCCCTCCATTGGAACATAGTTCTGGCTACCCTGATTAATCACCCCAACAATAATGGCTTTTACACAATTGATGACATAGTTGTCTTACAGACCGGCAAATTTGAGAACATACTATGCGATAGAGCGCAGGATGGGCTCAAATGAATAGAAACATGGTGTAAGGAACACTCACTGTCTATCAATCCCAACAAGACTGAGATGGTCCTTTTCACCAGGAAAAGAAGAATATCGGGCTTAAAACCCCCTGAAATCTTCAAAACCAAATTAAACTTCACTGAAGAGGTGAAATACGGTATTACCCTCGACAGGAAGCTAACATGGAACTCTCACCTACAAAGCAGAGCAAAAAGAGCATATGTGGCTTATGAGCAATGTCGGAGAACAGTGGGACGGGTCTTTCACCCCGAGTGCATGGGGACCGAAGGTTCTACAAGCAACGGCCATCCAGAAATTATCAAATATAGCGAATGACTAGTTATACGTATCAGGAGCCATGACAACAACCCCAACGCGGCAATGGAATTAATTGCTGGTCTGACCCCTCTGGACCTGCACGTCAAAGAGGTTGCGTTGATGGCCACGTTACGATTGCGCACGGCTGGTGAAAACCCCGAAGTAGCAGTGGGTCAATTGAGACTAAGCCTATGGCGAGAAGCGCTTACTGCACTACCTCTCCTGCAGGCGGTCAGCGATGCAAGCTCTACTAGCCTTGAATAGACAGCGTGTTACATCAGGGCTAGTATTAGAGTGCCATCAAGCTTTAGCTAATGCCTCGGTAGATAACAATATTATCCTGAGGTGGGTTAAAGGGCACGACAGGAGTAAAGGTAACCGCATTGCCGATTCCTTAGACAGGGAAGCGGCTGGACTAAGACTTTTAGGACCCATCGACACCTACGGCTTGACGACTTCGGCAATTGCGGAACTAGCCAAACGTTACACCCATGCTCAATCTCTAAAGAGATGGGATGAAATCAAGGGATGCAGTTTTGCCAGGGTCATCCTGGGCGACCCTGGGACGCTGGTGTTCAAGAATTACTTGGCGATGACCAGGAAAAACCTACGTCTAGTAGTAGGATTTCTGACTGGCCACTGTCAACTAAGGAAACACCTCCATACAATGAGGCTAGTGGACACCTCTATGCAGGATAGGTGAACAGGAAGACGAAATGGTCAATCATGTCCTATGCGATTGCCCGGAGTTATCGTCAATACCATTTTTTCTTTCTTTAATGGGGCAGCTTTATTATTGCTGGCCGCCGTTAAAGAAATCTGAACTTTCGGTAGTTCTGAGATTATTGGCATATAAAATGTTAAGTCTTTTATGATGTTTTGTTTTAAACCTTTGTTAGCCATGACTTCCATGTGCCGACAATTACAATTTTAAATTTAAATTTTAATTCCCAATAATTTACTTAACTTTTAATGTTTTTTTGCGTACATGGGTATGTTGTTAAAAGATATTTTTCTGTATATGTTTGATCATTTCCACGAGGAAATTTTTTCTAGGCCTGAAGATGGCTATTTGTAGCCGAAACTAGTAGCCTAAACTTTAATTTTCATCGTTAATATAGGTTATTTATTTTAGCGAGGCAGTGACGTCACACGTCAAAAATCTGCGGCGTTGCCAGATAGAATTTTTTTTCGTTCACTTAAAGATAAAATTTATAAGTACTCCTAAGTGAGTATGTAGTTTTTTTATTTATTGTATGTAAATATCATTACTACGTCTCTTATAGAAGTAAATGTTTTTGAATTTTACCTCACACTGAGGACTAACACAATGAATTAGTCATGAAAATAACTGTTTGGTAATGAAAATTACTATTTCTTGTAAATATTAAAGAAAACTGAATACACAAAAAATGAAACAGGCAAATATTAAAATATAACCTACAAGCGAATGTATTGTAAATCAAGTATTTTCGATATATCACAACGGCAACGTCGTGAAGTGTTACCAACCTTTAACAGTTAATTTCCCCTGCACGTTAAGTTTAAATCGTATTTGCTCTTAGTGTTTTCGTGTTTATTCCGTTGACAACAGAAATAACTAGAAATTGCGTTACTGCCTCGCTAAAATAAATAAGGTATAAATATATGTGGTACCGACTTTGAGCTGTTTTATTCCATAAGAATTTTTAGGTTAAACGTTTTATTGTCTTAGACATCTCAATTTAAAAATTTTCAATCTGAATATGGTGTATATGATACGACACGTAGGTTAATATTAGCGATTTTGCTATGAGACGTGACCAAGCCGCAGGGATTACCATAAATAATTCATGCACATTCGAGTTGAATCGCAAATCGCGTCTAGGAAATAAAAATGTATTTATCCGCTGAACAAACGTGTTCGGAATTATAGGAGCGTAAGAAAGAAAACAAAATAAAATGGGAAAAGTTACCACTTATTTTAGTGGTTTTGTAGTTTGGTATATTTTATGTGAGAACAAGATAAATTGAGAAATTTCTAGAAGAAAATAAATCCACATAAGATTGTTTGTTTATCTGAAACACTGGTTTATGATGTTATTTGAATTGGGAAGTATTTTACGTGTAACTACATGAATAATGTACTCTTTGATATAACAACAATTACTATTGAATATGGACTAAAATTGTTAAAAATAAACTATAACTATAAAATTCCATAAAATAAACTAAACTTTAATCAAAATATAATATTAATAGTATGGAAAATTGCGCAATTCCATGAGTGCGTAATTGCTTTACAACACGCATTACGTACTATACTACGGCCATATACACTATGCCAAAAAAATCTGGACTTATGGCAGGGTACTTTATTTCTTCAAATGAGACACCCTGTATTTTATTGCATCTTTAGATTTTTTGAAACATTATATATATTAACTAGAACTTATTTGTCTTTCAAAAAAGTTTGTTTGTAATATTTTGATTTTGACAGTTGCTATGACTACGCTGTTGACGGGAGATATATTCAAACTGAGCGTTTTGTTTACCAAAACTGTGCGATTTGTTTACCGTGCGTACCAAATATTTCGAGTTTTGTTAAAATTTTGAAAAAATGCCGAAACAGGTCAATTTTAACCTAGATGGGGCTCAATTTATATCGTAGTTTCAAACTTTTTTTTTCATCCCTCTAGCGCCCAGAACCACCCCGTGAAAAATCTTAAATAGCAAGGGTGTTAAGTGACACATCATTTTGAAGCTGCTTTCATTATCTGATGCAACCGCGTTCTTTTTTTTTATTTTGAATGATTGCTTTTTGAGAAAACCAAAAACCCTAGTTACAATAGGGTGTTCTTGGCAGAGACAAAATTTTTTTTATGGGACTGTGTGATCTACGCAGTTTTTACAAAAAAGAGTCATTCAAAATAAAAAAAGAACAGGGTTGCATTAGATAATGAAAGCAGCTTCAAAATGATGTGTCACTTAACACCCCTTGCCATTTAATCTTTTTCAAGGGGTTGTTATGGGTGCTATAAGGATGAAAAAAGAAGTTTGAAAATACGATAAAAATTGAGGTTAAAATTTACCTTTTTCGGCATTTTTTCAAAATTTGAACAAAACTCGAAATATTTGGGTGCAAATTTTAATTGGAACACCCTGTATAATGATGCTGTGTATCGTGTGTTTTTGTCTGTTTTCTATAGTAGTCGTAGGTAAAAGCAATAAAAGCCAACGAAGGTTCCAAAATTTATAATCAAAATGCATAAAATAATAATAAGCAGACATTTAATTTTGTTTCTGAGGAATTTGTTGATTTTTTTCAACATAAAACATAACATAATTAAGTATGTGAAATTGTTTGAGATAATTTTTCGTTAGTTATTTTAATTACTGGATAGAACGGCGCACATAGTTCCACTGTTTGAGGTGGATTTTTTTTAAATGTTCGTCTTGGATTTTCCTCTCAATCCATCATTTGGGACCTTTGATTTCGGTTTTTATTTTTCTGAAATTCGACTCTAAAATTTGATTTTTATAAAAAAACTGATTTTCGGTGCAAGTGTGGTCCTACGTTGTGTAAGATGTTGTTTTTCGAATTTTTTTTCAGCTGAAAATCTTCGTTTTGATAAATACTACAAAACTGTCTGCGTGGAATTCAGGAGAAAAATTTTACAAATTCCCAAAAACGGCCATAATATTCCAAAAATGTTCGTGGAGAAGCGATTTTTTAACTCAAAAATTCCGCAACCTAAGAAAAAATTAGACGAAACAAAAGTTTTCTCCTCACTTTCACGCAGTTTTGTAGT
Source organism: Crepidodera aurea (assembly GCA_949320105.2). Classification (NCBI taxonomy): domain Eukaryota; kingdom Metazoa; phylum Arthropoda; class Insecta; order Coleoptera; family Chrysomelidae; genus Crepidodera; species Crepidodera aurea. The sequence continues at coordinate 23,345,199 of OX439472.1, read as the reverse complement.
ATTTATCAAAACGAAGATTTTCAGCTGAAAAACATTCGAAAAACATCATCTTGCACCACGTAGGACCACATTTGCGCCGAAAATCAGTTTTTTTTCATAAAAATCAAATTTTGAAGTCGAATTTCAGAAAAATAAAAACTGAAATCAAAAATCCCAAATGAGGGATCGATAGGGAAATCCAAGACGAACATTTTAGAAAAAATCTACCTCAAACGGTGGAACTATGTGAGGTGTAGGGTAATTTGAATACGACAGTGGCGTTTCTCCCTTTTGATCCCCAAACACGCTTTTCTACCTGCGTAAGTAAAGGATGCGTTAATCCTAGTGGTTATTTGGCCCCCACAAGTAAACGGTAATCTTAATCCTGAACGTATTTTAATAATAATATCTGGACTAGATGTGACCCAGTCTCTTTCCTTGTCTTTAATTTTAATATGGTAAAAGAATATATTTCCCTAAGTCTCTTGCTAGTTCTACTTTTTTATTATGCTCTGCATCTGTATGTACCTTGACCTAAATAAAATTGATCTGCCCTAGTTTTGCTGCAACGAGGTTCATTACTTTTTTGATGTTACATGTAAATTTGTATTTTTTTTATAGATTGTGTAACGTGTACATCGGACAGTTATTTATACTATAATTTCCTAAAGTGCTTGATTTTGGCATACGTGCGTTTTTATTGTACGAAAAATTTAAAAATGAATCTGGACGTTTGTGAGTCACGTTGGTTGATGATTTCCTTTGTTTTTAAATATACTAGCGTTACGTACGAATCTAAGAAGAAACATATAAGTTACGATTCCATTCCTAAAAACTGAGATACTTTTGTAGATTATTATTCTGACACTCTAGCCAATTTTTTCAATTCAGTCACATTCATCTTTGTACGGAGATAAGGCAGGGCTTTGAGAAATTGTCACTTTTCTTGATTAAGTTTTTCGCGATTTGCTTTAAGACAAATTCACAAGAACTTTTTGATTAATTTACTAGATTAGGTGACATTTTCAGTGCAATAGCTTAATATTCTTTAATTAAATCTAGTAAAAACCATTTATTTTTTAACCTCAGAAGAAGATTTGGAACATATATTCACCGAACAAATTGTTCGGTATCTGAATTCAATCTGTGTGTATGTATGTGTGTAAGTATGTATGTGTGTTGATTCTTTTTCTTTGTGAATTTTAAAATTCTGACTTCAGATTTTGATAGAGCATCAAAAAGTAAGCTTAGGGTTTGATGTGCCCCTCCGTACCACTTCGAGAACTCATTTAAAATGGGGTCCAAAATATGAAAATTTTGAAGTTTAAAATGACAAGTAGACGCATAGTGAATGACTATTTTGGTTAAATCGAGTAGACTGTGGCTATGTTGATTAGAATGACAACTGAGAACTGTCAATCTAAAATTTTATTAATAATGTCATTACAATTTGTTCGGTTTATGGCAATGCTAGAAGAGCATTCTCAACTGGTTTTAATTGTAACAATTACAAAAGTGCGAACTTCCTATAATATATAAGATTTTCTGAATTTAAATTGCAATCGAGTTTACTACAGACGTTCTATTTTTGTTAAGAAGTAGGAAATTTTTATAACCTTTTTTCTCATTACCATAGCCTAGTGGATCTTTTAAAATATGTTTAGAACTATCCGTAGGGCAGAAGCGAGTCACCCAGTAAATTCTCTTATTTTGCTTGTTTATTGTTTAAATATGTTTCGAATACTTTAATCTTTAAAAATAAAACCCTTAATATAAAATAATTAACTTATAATAATTTACCTTATATCACCATCAAGCCATTCAATTGGCTCAAGCTTTAAAACCCATTTATTATTTTTTATTAACATTGATCTTCCTTCCATTCAGACTTTTTCTACTGCACACAATCTTAAACTCAATCCCGCGAAATGTATTGCAATGCTAATACCGCTATGAATATTTTACATGCAACTAATTATCCAGAATCAACACTTAAAAATAACTAAAAGTGCAAAGAATCTTGGCAGAATATTTTATTGCAAACTTCGGTTTGAAGAACATGTTTCCCTTTTAATTAATAAAATCTACGCTTCACTAACTATCTCTTAAGAAAGACCTCCCACAGAAGAACCCCCAAAGTTAGTAAATCGAGTAACCATAGAACCCTAGCCCTCAGAATACACATCCCGATAATCACATAGTAAGAATTAAGATTATTTTACATTTTCCATTTGTTAAAGTTTGTTATACAATAAATTGTATGAAATGATTTGTCAACATAATTATTTCACAACTAAGGAAGAAATATCGAACCATCTAATATTTAAAAGTACAGTCAACTTTGCTTCATGAGCTGGTCCTTCGAAACATCTATATATCTATATCTATATAAATATGTACAACATAATGCTGAAATAAAGTTATTATTATTATTATTATTATTATTATTATTATTATTATTATTATTATTATTATTATTATTATTATTATTATTATTATTATTATTATTATTATTATTATTATTATATATTTTTACGTTTGAGATTCAGATCAATAAATAAATGGTTTATTTATTGATCTGAGGTTTGAGATCATTTTAAAATTATTTATCGCAGTTGTTTTGTCTCGTTTTTCTCCATTTTAAACTTTTCATTCTTTATTTTGATTATTTCATTCACACATGGCTGCGCCAATGAAAAGTCATGAATTTAGTCACATGATATGCAATATGATCGACTATTTAGGTAAATAAAGAAATATGAGCAGCTATTTAGTCGATTGTATAAGTGTGCTATTAAGTGTCAAAATTTGAAATTGAAATTGAAATTGAAAATGTCTCGTTTTGGTTCATGTTCCACTACGAAAATCAGTGAAAATATAAGCAAATCGATCCCAGAAAATACCAAAAAGAAAAAGGAGTCTGTCTTTTATTTTCTACGCCCCTCCTTTAATTGAACTTATTTTGTAAAGATATTTGTTATTTATATTTCTCATATTATATTCTTACTTCAATATCCGTTAATCGACAACCTCTTAGACACCGGATATTGTTTTATTATTCAGCTACCCTGGTTATAAACGTACCAGATTACCTTATCGATTAATCAGCGCCCTTTAGGTCCGCTTCTCCATCCATATTCGATCTACATAAGAGGTAGTTTATCAAAGACAAAATGCCCCTTACGTCTTGGACAGGTTAAATCACAGGATACTTGATAGCCCCCCTTGACATCTATCTCATTATTCTTGAAACTTTAACTTATATTAAGGTAATTACATAGACGATTTAACGTAAGATATATGAGAAAGTAAAATTCGTTGTAGGGTGCGAATTACGAACGTCCGCGTTTACACCCTTAAAATTGGATGCTTAAACTACGTTTTAGATAAATTTGGAGTTAATGAAATTGGAGATTAAGAGGAACTGAACGTCGAAAATACTGTAAATTGAATTCGTAATTTTAATATACATGTATTGTTATGGTGTAAAAATTGAGACAAGATTATGTAAGGTGTATTTTAGGGGAATTGAAATAAAAAAAAATTATGTAAAGGGGACTTTAGCGAAAAAGGGTGATGGTTGTTATGGCATGTTTGTTTTTTTTATGTTGATTACATGTCAGTTCAAAAATGTGAGATAAATTGAAAAATAATGGAAAGATGAAGAAAGAAGAAGAGAATTATGGAATAATGATGGTCTTAATGGAATTAAGAAGACTAGGGGAAGCAAGACAACAAGATAAAGAAGATTTGAAAAAAATTTTGGAAGAAAATAAGGAAGATATGAATAATATGAAGGGAGATTTGAATAGAAAATTGGATGAAAATCGGGAAGGAAGTCAAAGAATGAACAGGAAATTAGATAAGAGTTTAGAATAAATAGAAAAAATTAAAAAGGAACAAGAAGAGCAGAAGGAGCAAATGAAAAATATACAAGAAAACATAAAAGGACAAGAGAAAAATTTAAGATAAGAAATTCAAGAAAATGGTGTTAGAATCAGACAGGACATAGAGAATGAATTGGAAGAGAAGATATGTCAATTAGGAGATAAAATAGATGAAAATTTAAAAGGTCACATTCAAGTAGAAGTAGAGGAGAAATTGATTGATTTTCAAAAAGGAATAGAAGAAGTGAAATTGCAAACAAAAGCTAATGAGGAAGGTTTAGAAAGATTTAAGGTAAAGGTCGATGGAGAACTTAAGTCGATATGTGAAATTATGGAGGAGAAAAATAGTATATGTCAGTGGAATGTGGAGGTTATGGACAGATATGTAAACAAGGAAATTACAGAAATAAACAATAAGGTGCAGGTGGCAATAGAGGAAAATTTACCTAAGGGTATTATTTTCACAGGGTTAAATAATTTACAGGACATGGGTATTAAATTTGATGGGAATTTAAATACAAATAAAATTAAAATAAATTTTCATAAATGGAAAATTAAATAACAACTATTAAAATATTTCGGGGGGGAACAGATTGAGAGATAATTCTTAGGATAAAAAAAATATTTTTAAATAATTTTAAATAATTTTCACTAACATAATTAATTAATTATAACGTGAAAATAATTTGGGAGAAATTGTTATGTTCTAAAAATTGAGACAAGATTATGGAAGGTGTATTTTAGGGGAATTGAAATAAAAAAAATTATGTAAAGGGGACTTGAGGGAAAAAGGGTGATGGTTGTTTATGTTGATTACATTGTCAGTTCAAGATGAATTGAAAAATAAAGGAATTTAAAAAGTAAGAAAAATCGTAGATTCTACATTATCTTTACAGTATATGTACTAGTTGACGCAATTTTTTAAATTTTGTATTTTTACTACTCAATGTTTGGTTTTTTACGATGTTATTCACACTATTATTCACGTAGACAGTGAAAATATATACAAGGTGACATTTTTAATACAGTGTGTCCACTCCTCCATCCAAGATTTTTGGTTACGAGGTTTATCAACAAATATGAATTTTGCTCAGGAGTAAAGTACTTTTATTTTTGAAGTTTGAAAAATTACCTTTATTTTTGAAGTATGAAACTAGTTGTTTCTAATGACAATTTACGTCAATATACCGATTTTGAAAAGATATTCCCACTTTAAGATTTTCTAAATGTTTCATAAATATTCAATACCTTTTTGAATCTGACTGGTAGTATATTTTTAAGGCAGTTGAAGACTTTCTAAAGTGGCGTAATCACGAGTTAATTCTTCATTAACTTACAATGCTCATTGTTACACAACTGTTTCTTCTTCTACTGGCAAAGGTCTATGTATAACAAATATTTCAAATAAACCAGTGTTAAATTTGCATAAAGCATAATCGTACAAATGCCAAAAACAAGTGTTAATATAAAATAAAACATATTTTCTTCAGATTCTTATTGTAAAAGTTTTATTACATATTGGTCGTAGAGAAAGTATAGTCTCCTACACACCTGCTCTAGAAATCCTTCGCTCATATTAATCTTCTATCTCAACGTTCTTTAAAAAAAATAGACTATTATATGGACTACTAATATTACTTTGAACTATTTTATCCATTCCCAAATTTTCGCCATCTAATTTAGAGACATTCTGTATATATAAAATATTGGATACATAATGCAAATAGCGATTGTTCTCAGATTGGTGATACAACAAATATTCCCAGTTAATTAGGACTGAATTGGTTCTTTAATAGGGTATTAAATTTTTACGGATACGACTTTAGCTCCAAATTGCTATTATGTGAAACAAATATGTTTATTTAGCATCAAATGCTGATTTTGTAAAAGTTAAACCCCACTAAAATACAAAAAAAAATCCGGAATTTGGCTACCTGATTCAAAGCCAATTAAAATTTATGCCCTCTGTTATTTACAAAAACTCGTTCAACTTTTTAAAATCCATTTGTTGTTCTGGATGGGATGTATTATTACAAGCATGTTTTTTTATCCTCTATTATTTAAACTTATGGTATGGGATAATGTCCATACAAGTTAATATATTTGAACAAAATCCATTTATTAAAGTACGTTTTGAATATTCCGTCCAGTGTCCTAGTGTGAAATAGTCATTTTTTAATAATATATTGTCAACATTCTAATGCATCCACCATAATTTAAAAGCATTGCCTGCTTTTTAAAATATGGTGAAGGTACTTAGAAGTTATCATCCACCAAAATGTATGTAAGTTTTGTCAAACTTCGTGCATAATGAGGCTTCCTTAAGATTCTTTCAGCACCTCTATTGTGAATTTGATGATAGGAACGAGACATTTTTTAGCATTTTTTATTTATTGCAATTTTTTTTTATCTATAAACAATAAACAATATTTTTAAACAGATTCTTGACAGTAGGGATACCTTCCAATGATGGAGGATGCTGTTACGTGAAATAGTAAGTAAATTGTTAGTTAATGCGTTCTTCCAGGTATTTGCGAGGACATTACTGATAGTTGGGTACACGGGTACCAAGAAGCATTACATATTTGACGTATTTCTTCAAAGAAATGTAGTTTTTTGTATATTTATTTGTATGCCTTTATAACACCTTTTAAATAATGTTAATCTAGTAAATCGATAATCGCTTGATTATACGAGGGTAGTCCTAGAAGTCTCCGTAGTCCTAGAAGTCTCCTTTCAGCTCGATAAACTTTTTATAGTAAGAATTGTTGAGCTCCTCGAAATAGAATCAACCGCCAACTCCACCTCTTTATTAATGGCAAATCTTTTACTACCGAGCCATATTTTCTAGGTTAAAAACCGAAAATAATCCTATGGGGGCTAAATTTTGCGAATACGGTGCGTGGGAATACAATTCCAACTATATCTCATTGGTTTTGTCCATCGCGATAACATATATGTGAATTGGTGCATTGTCTTGAAACAAAACTTTCATTTTGGCCAATAGTCCAGTAACTGAAGGGTCAAACCTGGGAATAAGTCTGGCATGAGTTCCCACATAGCGCATTTTGTAGGTCACCGCAGGTGTTTTAACATGAGAAAATCCTTAACGCGTTGTGGTCAAGGGAACGGGGCTGAAAATGGGCCCCAAAACCTGGAAAATGGGTTTCCCGCTAATTAGAGAATTTTTGTTCAGACAAAAAATGGAGATCAGCTCATTCTCTACAAAAATGGCCCTTATCATTTTCTTCGAAAATTCAATAGTTTTCGAGATAATGGCACTCAAAAGTTCTTTGAATCATCGAAAAATATTAATTTTTTCCCGAGATATTGAACAATTCGTCCGCCCGGTTACGCGTTAATTCATAGAAAGCGGAATTCCTGAAGGTAGAGCAGCAGCTAAAATGAGGGGACTTTTGAGTGCCATTATCTCGAAAACTATTGAATTTTTGAAGAAAATGATAAGGGCCATTTTTGTAGAGAATGAGCTGATCTCCATTTTTTGTCTGAACAAAAAGTCTCTAATTGGCATATTTAGCCAGATATTAGCGGGAAACCCATTTTCCAGGTTTTGGGGCCCATTTTCAGCCCCGTTCCCTTGACCACAACGCGTTAAGGATTTTCTCATGTTAAAACACCTGCGATGACCTACAAATTGCGCTATGTGAGAACTCATGCCCAACTTATTCCCAGCTTTCGATCTTTTCAGTCCTTCATTTACTGGACTACAAAGGCTGCCATTTTTTCTTGATTTCATCACTCTAACGCTGCAATAAGTTCAAACAAAAGTTTGATAAGGTTGGTAATTTCTACATTAGTTATTATTTTCAAACAACAATCACCATCTATTCGTCAGATCGGGTACTTCTGGGACTACCCACGTACAACAAAGTTTCCTTTCATATTCTTGAGTGGTATAATCATTTTGATATTTGTTATCGTAATCAGATACAACCTGTTAACTTTTAGTGTATTCCTGAGTCGTGCCGTCATGGTGATTTATAACATTAGATCCAATGATAGTTTATTGATTTTAGAACATGATGACACGTACAGGTCAGTAATTAATCAAACATGATGATTAATTACCTGGGAAGTAATTCACAATGAGAATGATGTTTTGTCAATTATACAACTTCAAGCTCTTTGGCGTTTTAGCTTAAAAAATATCAGTGTGAAAATTTTTCGTTTATTGTTACTCAATGACTAATATCAAATATAAAAATGAATTGTGTTTAATCTGATATTTTAACACTAACAGTGTTTCTACTGTTGATGTTTTTTATATTTTTTAAATTTTTTCAAATCTTTTTTAAACAGAAAACAAATTGTCTAACCGTAAAACCTCTGAACCACAATCTATTGAGTTTATTGTACTACAAGGATCAATATTGGTTCCATTTTTTCTTAGTACATGTTGAAACTGTCAAGCTTTTAGGGTTAAATTTAACTGATATTTCAAATTTAAAACCTGATTGAGCTCACTGCCTCGAAACAGCTCTAAAATTTTACCGAACTATAACTTTATTAACCTTACTTACACTTCACCTTAAATATTTTATTACTTCCTACAAATATTTCAACACTAATTACAATAATAAATCGCAATACTCATCCCAACCAATTTACTATAATTTCCAAAGGATTTTCACCGAAACTGATTATCGTTAAGGCCCTAATATACAGATTAACTCAATATACGTTCACGTTTTGGAGGTTATGTTCGCCATTAGTGAAATCATCCAACAATTTCTACAATATTCCAGATTGTTCTAGAGTTTTACAAACAGAGTACTTACATGATCCGATTAATTAGACTAATGGTTTAGTATTATTCATTGTAATTGAATAATATTAAATGACCAAGAAAATATTTTATTTGCTTATCTTTCGCACAAATTATAATACTGTTGGTGTAATAAAAATCATATTTTTTTATATCTACCTGACATGTTGCTTTACGTGACGTAAACTTATTGCCTTTTACTGTACAAGTTATTCCGCTTTTTAAAGTTTAGATATAACACAAAGATTTGTACGTCATGAACATTTTTCATGAGAATTTATATGCGTGTCGGCTTCACAAGAAAGAATTTCCTTCAGCTCGTGTTGATTTCAAACATTCAGCGAAGTTTCTTTTAAATTCCACAATTTATTTCCTTTGTTTCGTAGAATTTATTATTAATAACACATACAGTGAATTTATCGCGTCAGAATTTTCAATAAAAAAGTATTAGAACGTAGCTACATTTAATAAAGTACATAATATCAAAAATTTTAGTAATACATGAACAAATAATTAAAGACGCATTCCCATTTTGTAAACAGATCAACACTTGGTATACTAAAAAGCTATATTCTCCAATTCCGAATTTTAATCAATTAGAAATTTTTTTCGAATAATATTCACGCACATCTTCATTAATCGATCGGATTAAAAGAACAAGGATATCCTTTGGGAATAAAAGAATTCTGAAGCAGCGTTGAACTAGGGCGTCTTAAATGATTTTTTGCGCTCTAATGCTAAGACATCAAGTCTCGAGCAAAAGATCGTTAATCTTATAAAACAAAACCGCTGGGTTTTCCAGAGAGCTCACTCTCCTTCTAAAATCATATTTTTTTGAGTGTGTCAAACCCTAATTCTGCTGAAACGTCACATGAAGTAAGAAATTCAAAGGGATCGAGCTAGCAGTTAGATTAAGAATTTAAAATTTAAGGGTAGGGTTGTTGAGGTTTGTGTGTAGGAAGTCAATTTGCTGCTATTTCCGATAATCCAGTGAATAGAGGGGGTTACCTTACAAACGGTCCGGTAGATAGAAAAGAGTTCTACACAATGATGTAGAGAATTAAATTTCCTATATTTTACGTTTTAAATTTTGTTTCTAGGGCATATAGTTACGGAGATTTTAAAAACATGAAAAAAATCGCATTTTCCGGTAATTTGTCAAATGTCTAACTTTAGAACGCTGTAATTCAGTTATGGCCTATTCTTGGAAAACAAGTATCAGAATAAAATTTGCAGGGAATTTAATTACGTACAGAACTCATTTATTTTTTATTCATATATAAATCAAAACATGTTAAGAATACATACAGAATATAATATTCTTTTAAAAAGTAGGGTTAGCCATATTGAGTAGTAATATTCTTATTCAGGTAAACAAATTTAGTAATTTTGATATATTTTATATAAATCAAATCCATTTCACTATGACTCTCTTTTAAAATGCAATGCTTCGATTAAGAATACTACCACCTATTTTTTGCATAAATTGTTAAAAAAACTAGCTCATGAACAAACATATAGGTAATCGTACAAAAGGATTTTCGCTGGAGGACAAAATCGATAGGGCATTACCGGAAGCGCACATGTCCACATTAGAGAATTCAGCAATACTAGATTATTCTGCCTTAAATCCATTTAACATCAGCCTTTGAAGTTGTTCAGCGAGTACTGTGTATACTTTAATCAATAACCAACTTTCGCATGATTTGGCTTTGGTAAGGTTTATTTTGCTACGGTGTGCGGTAAACAATAATACAAACTGATAATTTTTCAAAAGTATAACGAAATTCAGATGTGCTACCATCTAACCCTAGATGGTAGCACATCGAAAATTCTAATAGTTCAGTGAATTTTATACCATATGGATAGAGCTGCAAAAGTTTGGCTTCTATAATTCTATAATTCTATAATTCTAAAATCAAAAAATCTAAATTTTTATATATATATTTTCATCGAACAAATTGTTCGGTATCTGAATTCGATCTGTGTGTATGTGTGTCTGTGTGTATGTTTGTGTTGATTCATTGTCTTCGTGAATTTTAAAATTCTGACTTCAGATTTTGATATAACATCAAAAAGTAAGCTTAGGGCACAGATTAGAGACTTTCAGATATGAAGCTCCGCCCATTTCCTTTGATGTTTCGATTGCCGCTTTCTGTGACCTTGTCCCTTTAAATTGGGGTGCACCCATGTTGCCAGTTCTGAAAGAACGTCCAGGGTACAGTGTTTCATGTAACGTATAACTTTGAATCATCAATTGCCATTAGAATCAGAAATAAGAAATATATTTATAAAATTTTGTGTGTTTGCTGTCATAGTGTTCTGAAAGATAATATTTTTGGCATAAATAAACATTAGAAACTTAAAATCAAAGAAAACTGTTAATACAATGATTTTATGAACTGGCAAATGCACTAGTATGCAAGTCATAACCGAAGAAAGAAGAAGAAGAATATTGTGTTTTTGCTGTCATAATGTTCTGAATTATCTGAATAAATATTCAATCTGACACATAGACTGCTGACAGCCTTCAAGGTGGGTTTTAAATTGGGGTGCGACTCTATCTCTGTCTAATTTCGTTTGTCTGGTCTGACCTTCCTATCTGTAGTTCTCTAATCTGTGCTTAGGGTTTGATTTGACGCATAGTGAATGTCTATTTTGGTAAAAGTGAGTGGCTGTATTGATTAGAATGAGAACTGAGAACTTGCAATCTAAAATTTTATTAATAATGTCACATTGGCTTTAATATAGCTTTGTATAGGAGAATCTTCTTTTCTAGCGTTAACTGCGATCAACGGTCAATCAGCCAATACATCTTCTTTTGTCTTGTTGTTCTAATTTTGTTTTAATATGTATTTTCCAGGTCAGCTTTTGATCCAAGTGGAGTCCTAGATATTTAACTTCATTTTTCGTTGGTATTGGTATATTATTTATTGAGACTTGTGGACAAGTAGTACGTTTTGTAGTAAACGTAATTTGTGTGGATTTATCAAAGGTAATACCACGAGTCCTCCAAATTTTATCGATTAAATTTTTGGTTTTCACGAAAACGGCTTTATTTGGAAAAACCACGAAAACAAACTGGTTGATAAAATCAGCTTGTTTGAGTGGTTTTGCCTAAAATAAAGGCGTTTGAGTATGAAGATCAAAAATTTAATCTATAAAATTTCAGAGGACGAGTCGTATTTGAAAGGATTATTTTTTTAATCATTTTGTATTAAAAACAGAGAACATAGTCATTTATGCAAAAGACACTTTACAAACAAATATTGAAAATTTTCTTTACCAATTTAAATTGAAACATGAGCTGTTATAGTTTTACATACAGGGCCACCAAGGCGATTTTTTGACTGGCTACCCCGCGAAATGGCGCCGTAAATAAAAGCGAAGAAGAAGAATGAAATGAAGTCTTTCTTAATTTAATTAATTTTAAGTTTAGTGTTGAAGTGAGGTATGTAAAAATGTTAAAGGCGTTTTGAAATCAACTAATAAAAACAGGTTAGTTTACAAATACATTTTGAAATTTGGTTATTAACATAGATTTGCAATACATTTTAGTATAATAAAAATTGTTAAATGTTTACATTTGACATTTCAAAAAAGGTAAACACAGTTTAATCAAGAAACAAATACGAAGAAGCGGTTTTATCAGTATAAAGCACAATGATTGGTTAGGATCCTGAGCTGTTATTGGCTGAAACCACAAAATCTGACTGTATTGACAGATGAAAAAAATAATCACTATTTACTTTTATCAGTCAGTTCTATGTTACATTTAGTTGCTCTTGTCAGTTTTCTGACTCTCTAAATTTTATGTATAAAATTTATTTCTGGCTATAATTTAGGTTAGTAGGTTATCTTGAAGGAGATGACGGTAAGGGAGTTTTAAAAATACTAAAATGTAGTGTAGTTAATAAGTTACAAGATTCTGGTCTGTACTCAAAAAACCTTTAAGGGTGCGTGACCACTCTCAGCTTACTTCTGTCCAATAAGAGCAGTTCAGATGTTCTTTTGTAACACGGTCTTCCTATCAAGGATTTTCCTTGTTTTTGTCTTGATCCATTTTGTCTGTGTTGCAGATGTTTTTACCTGATCCAGTTTTTTATGGCCCATCGAACAATTATTATACTGAAATCGCGATCGACACGGAATAATAAATCAAAATTTTATGGGAGTTTTACAGCACAGGCGACTCAAACAAAATCTGTGATTTTAAATAGCCGGTAGTTAACAGGTGTATTAAAATTAAGAATTTTGTCTGTGCCGCCCGGTTTTTATTGAACAAAACAGTAGACTATCCTTATTTTAATCCTTTTTAAGACTCTGATGAGCGCACGGTTGGGTAAATTAGGGTGTATTTGTTTGTATTATTATTTTTTTTGTCACTATTTTAAACTTAATTAATTCCAATTTAACCGCCGGGGTGCTTGTTTTAGGTGATACCCTCGCCACTCACCCCTGAAAAAAAAAAATTTTGTTTGGTTCGTTAAGGCCAATTTTTTGTTTTTTGTGCACACGGCATAGGTAGTAAAAATGGCGGCACTAGCCGAAAAAAGATAAACAAAAGTCACCGGCTGATCCAAGCAGCGTTACTCCTCCAGGAGTGTTAAGCCACTATATGTATTGAACGTGTAAGATCCAAATTAGACCACCCTATGTTAAAGGTCTCGAAAACCAAAATCTTTAGTTTTGCTTAATTCCACATAGCCAGCAGGTAAAATAAAATGTTAGCAGTAAATTTCTCTCTTATCTCTATTTTAGTTTATACTTGCTGGTAAACTTTTGTTTATGATGGTTAACCTGGTATTTTATCGCGATAGTGAGTGCCTCTGTTTCTGGTTGAAATTCTCCTTTTGCAAACCATTTACGCGAATGCTGTCTATTAATATATAGTTTGTGTATTGTTTTTATTTATTGTTTCTCAAATCCATCGATTCCTTGTATGGATGTTATTAATGTTAAGAACTTTTTCCTATACAGAAATATGTATTATCAAGTTGATTGAAATAAACGAAATATTATCTACTCTTACACACTTGCGCTAATGAAGTAAACTGAAAGTGTTTCTTTTAATGATTATGTATTTCCAAAAGTTTCCATTTGTTACAAAGCCGAAAGAATATTTAACCATAAACAAAACCTGTAACATTCACACCAGTTTGATATGAGTCTCTACTACACGTATAAAACGGTTAATCTTTTCAGAGATGTATCTATTAATTGATTTATAAATTGCAATACTGTTTTACTCTATTAACGAATTTTTAAGTTTGTTTATAGTTCGTAAATTGTATTTTAATGTATTATTTGACGTATTGTCAGTACAATAAATACCATAGTATTGTGTAACATCTCATTATTTAATATTTATTATTCACTTAAGCTCAATGTAATATACAATGTTTTATCTAGTTTCTCGTTTTTACCCTATTTTATTTCCAAGTCACTAACAGTTCATATAATGCTTAATCCTTTATTATTTTTATCTTATGCCCTAGAGGACGTCAACATAATTCTCTCTCACTATTTTTATATGATGAACGCGAAGCTGCCAACAGAAAAAATTCCTAAGAGATGTACGCAATTAAGAACCCAATGTCTTAATTTATCTCGGAAAATGCTCTATCTGCTCTACTGCTCTACTTCCGAAAGTGATATAATTTTAGTACTCCGAGTTTTGAGTTGGTGGAAAAAGTCATTACATTTTAAAGAAGACGAATGGACTTTTATCAAATATAAAAATTCTCATGTTGATATTCCTTCGTTTGGATTTGGTTAAAATTTTTATATACAGGGTGTTTCATAGTTAAACCGACATACATTAACTGTAAATAGAGGGAACCTAGGTGATTCCAAATAACCTTGGTTAATGGGTCTAACGCCTTTAATAACCGAGATACGGGTTGTTTCATTCATTTCGGCCAATATTTTGATAAGCCGTAACTTTAGAACCACATTGTAGATTTCTCTCATACTTGGTACAAGTATAGTGTGTTAATAGCCCAATCCTAAAGTGTAAGAACTACAATTAAAATCCATCCCATTCTACTACTGGAGTTTTAACGTCAAATTACATCAAATGCATTTTTTTCATTTTCACAAGCAGTAACTTTCGAAATACCTGTTAGATTTCTTTCATATTTGGTACAGGTATCATTTTTTAGTAGCCCAATCGTATGATGTAAGGACTATACTACAGTTAAAATCCAGATACGGATTAAGAAAAATTTGTAAAAATTGAAAATCTCCAACGCAACACGCTGTACATCAGATATTTTTTAAATTGGATCAGACATTCGAAACGAATGGAAAAAACTGAGATATCCTGACATATTTTTATAAATGTACATCTCGTTCTACATATTACTAAACTTTTAAAGTAAATTCAATTAATGTCAATTATTGTCATTTTCATAAGACATAACTTTGGAAACACCCTGTAGATTTCTTTTATATTTAGTACAGGTAGATTGTTTAAATAGCCCAATGTATAATAGAAGAACTAAAGTTAAAATTCAGATCCGGATTAAGAAAAATTTGTAAAAGTTGATAATCTCTAAAATAGCACCCTGTATAGCAGATTCTTTAAAATGTAAGTAAAAAGAAAAGAAGAAAAAAAAAAGAAAAAAAAAGATGTGTTATTGCCGAAGCTTACTTGATAGTTTAATGAGTTTTGTATCCGGAATTAATCCGAAAAATTAAATCTGTATTTTTTGTTTGTAGAACGCTTTTGTGCAATATTTTAGTACAACACATCTTTTGTCTTTTTTTCTTCTTTTTTTAAATAGGTATCCGATTACATTTAAAAAATCTGATATACAGGATGCTATTTTAGAGATTACCAACTTTTACAAATTTTTCTTAGTCCGGATCTGGATTTTAACTTTAGTTCTTGTATTGTACGATTAGGCTATTTAAATAATCTACCTGAACCAAATATGAAATAAATCTACAGGGTGTTTCCAAAGTTATGGCTTATGAAAATGAAAATTTACTATAAAAGTTTAGTAATATGTCAGAATATCTCATTTTTTTCCATTCGTTTCGAATGTCTGATCCAATTTAAAAAATATCTGATGTACAGCGTGTTGCGTTGGGGATTTTCAAATTTTACAAATTTTTCTAAATCCGTATCTGGATTTTAACAGTAGTATCGTCCTTACATTATACGATTGGGCTACTAAAAAATGATACCTGTACCAAATATGAAAGAAATCTAACAGGTATTTCGAAAGTTACTGCTTGTGAAAATGAAAAAAATGCATTTGATGTAATTTGACGTTAAAACTCCAGTAGTAGAATGGGATATGCACTTAAAAATTTTTTTCACTTTAACTCATTTTTTTCCGTTCTTTTCAAATATCCATCCTAATTTTAAAAAATCTGATATACAGGGTGTTGTTTTGGGGATTTTCAAATTTTGCAAATTCTTCTCAATCCGGATCTGGATTTTAATTGTAATTCTTACACTATAGGATTGGGCTAATAACGCACTATACCTGTACCAAGTATGAGAGAAATCTACAGGGTGGTTCTAAAGCTACGGCTTATCCAAATATTGGCCGAAATGGATGAAACACCCCGTATCTCGGTTATTAAAAGCGTTAGACCCAGTAACCAAGGTTATTTGGAATTACCTAAGTACCCTCTATTTACAGTTAACGTATGTCGGTTTAACTATGAAACACCCTGTATAATTTGAATATATTGCTTAGTGGTAGAATTTTTTAAAAATTTAGTCAATATATACATTTTTTGTAAATTCAGTTATATACTTTATCTGAAAAAAATAATGAACATTCTAACAATAATACCCGGTTACAAAAACCGAACAGAATAAAAGAGTTATATCACCATAAATTTTATGAGCTCCTAAATTTCGAAAATCATTAGTAGAGTCCCGGATTACCTTCCATTGCTTATCGACAGTGGAAATATTGTGTGCAACATTTTAACTGCCTGACCATGAATCAACTTGTCATGAAAATTATTTGCAGTGATATACCGCTATTTTTTCTAGCTTTATCGATTAACAAGCCATAATTTACGTATGCTGGAAACATTTTCATTTTGTGAAATTATAGCGGACACCAGAGAATGAAAACTAGCCACAGACAGTGTCAAAAAGGAAGATGTAGAATTACCAAAAAAAAAGAAAAATCAACTTGACCTTAAAATTTAAAGAGTTTTCTCTGAAAATTTAATAAGTTGTCCACATGACTTTATTTAACATTTAAATTATTATAAAAATTATATTTTTCACCGGTCACAAAATGACTAACATCTAATAATTTTTGACTATTTTGTCGGAATTTTTCTAGATTTAGTGTTTAGTGTTTATGTTTTTTCATGGATAAATAATTAAGTCTGTCAGTTTGTTTCTTTGGGGAGAATCGAGTCTACTGGAATTTAATGTCCGACTGGGACTACTCTGATTTTCCTTATCATCTTTCGGGTGTTTGTTTTTCTTGATCCATTTTTTGGGTTCGGAATAATTTTCTTCTTTTAGTTTTTTAGATTTTTTTGGTGTGCGTTGTTTTCGGTCGCCCTGTAAGTTGTCAAAAATTTAAAAAAAAACAGAAACTCAAATAATTTTATTTTATCAAAAAAAAAATTTGGACAAGAAAAAATTTTATACAAGAAAAAAAATTTGCCAAAAAAAATATTTTTATAAAAAAACATTTGGTAAAAAAAATTTATGAAAAAAAAATTTGGACAAGAAAAAAATTTTGGACAAGAAAAAAAATTAAAATAAAAAATTGCCAAAAAAACATTTGGACAAGAAAAATTTTGGACAAAAAAAAATTGGCAAAAAAACATTTGGACAAGAAAAAAATTTTGGACAAGAACATATTTAAAAAAAACATTTGGTCAAAGAAAAATTTATATCGGGATAGTATCATAAGTTTTTATCTGGTTTTTTCTTATGATAATATTAATAAGAAAACTTCATTTATGACGAAGTATAAATTCTCTTATAATATGCAAATGCGCTATCCTTTCAAAATTCGTTCCCAGAAACGTCACAAAAATATGATTGAAACAGATTTTGACATCTTCAATCTCAAAATCTATTATAAGTGTACTATGTTGATGTCATATTTTTGCAAGATTATCAAGTGTTCTGTTTCTATAGTAAATTTATTTATTTTGTTATGTCATTTTGATAACGGCTTTCGATATAGAAAACCGAAACGTCAATTAAAAACTTTTTTAACAACTAAGTGGTTTTAATCCAGTGAAGAGAGAGAGAGAGAGAGAGAGAAAATAAAAAAAAACATTTGGGCAAGAAAAAAAAATTTGGACAAGAGTTGTCAAAAATTAAAAAAAATAGAACCTCAAATAATTTTATTTTATCAAAAAAAAATTGGACAAGAAAAAAATTTGGTCAAACAATATATTTATCAAAAAAACAATTGGTCAAAAAAAATTATCAAGAAAATTTTGTACAAGAAAAAAAATTATATACTTTATCATAGTTTAATTAAATAATAAATAGAATATTAAAATAAATAACGTTTATCTAATATTGTCAATGTCAAATAATAAACCAAAAATCAAACCGGAATTTGAAATTCATTATTCAATAGTGTGTTTGTAAAATTGATTTGACTGGTTAAAAAGCGTTGAATAATGAAAATTCAACACTTTTAATAACTAATAATCATAAGGCAACTAAATTTAACCAATCAAGATCAAGAACGCATTCACATTTACTATGTAACACGACCTTTAATTTATAAGTCAATGTCAAATTAAATTAATGCCAGTAAAAATCATTCACTAAAAACTTTATCAAATTTGTTGAAATGATATTTTATTAATAGAATTTTACATCAAATCCTTAAAAATAATACTAATAATCCAACAACATATGCTAGTTCTAGTAATTTCATATCAAATACTGATCACAATATGAATTTTGGTGTTGCAGATACAACAATTAATTTCTCGAATTGCAGCAACATAACTTTAAATTTTAATAACAAGTAAGAATTAATTTAATATAAATAAGTATTTATATTCGTATAATAGTTTCTTTAGCATTTAAAAATGTTTTTTTAATTTTAAAAATCGTGATTTTCAAGTAGCTGCAGATTCTTAACTATTTACTTAAGATAGCAAGTACTTTCCACCCACGTGTGAATATAGGCCACTTTCCGTTGAAGTAGAGAGTGGCATATCTGTTACTTTCCTATGAGGTCGTAGGAAAACAATTTATCTTGATGGAGCACAGTCCGAATAACACTTGTCACGCCAGTGCTTAGCTCGAAATGTATTTTTTCTTATTAAAAAGCGATGTTTTAAGAACACACGAACTTCAGTTCGGAAAATTACTAAAGTAGCGACACTAAAACCACTGTAATTTGTGAACTAATCGTCAGATTGGCATCAAATTTTGAAACGCCTCCTTTGAGACCTGAAAGTGCCTTATTCGAAAACTAGTTCGATTAACACATTTTGTAGAGACTTCGTGTCATTTCCATTTATATTTCAAATTCCTATAGGCGAATCAAAATAACTAATACGCCCTCTCGTGGTGGCAAATGCAACCCTTTTCGCAGACATTCATTTTATTGTTTTGTACTTGTTGAATAGGTGGTTTTATATTTGCTTGTAAAAAACAGTTGTGTAATGTAGTTTTTTCAAATAAGAATGAGTAATTCATATTGTTCCGTACCTCAGTGTTCTTCATGGGCGAAAACAAACACGGATTTAAGTTTCCATTTGTTCCCAGAAGCTGGAAAATGTCACGTGAAAGTAGAATCTGAGTTAGGACGCCCCACATGGATGTGTAGGCGTTAAGCTTGGAGTTTAAGACTTAAAATTGGAAAAGTTGTGACTAAGTATATGGTCGTTTATTCAAAACATTTTATTGATGACGATTTTTTCCGAAGAGGTAAATAAAATAATTATTTGCCATAGGAAGAAGTTTAAAGCTGACAGCTGTTCCCAGTCAGAATTTGTCGATTTCATTAGTTCAAACTGCAAAACTAGAACGAGAAGCCGTTGAAAGAAGTGAAAGGTTAAACAGGAGAAAAAACTGTTAAAATTATAGATTTCACAGACTGTCAGTGCAATGAAGAACCAGGGCCTGAACTTACTAACGGTGATTTGGAAGGTGCACAAAGCCTGCTAATGCTCTTAAATGAGCAAGATCAGTATGAAGGACCCACTAAGTTTGGTGACTTTGAGGTGCAAGTAAATACTTAAAAAATATCAACATTCAGTGATCTCTTAAAAACAGATAGTGCTTTTAATAGTTTTACTGGAATTTTCAGTTTTCAGCTTTTGGATACAATTGTGGTAGCAGTTCAAATGAATTATAGTGATAATTTTTTACTAACTATTGTAACCAATCAAATTACTTAATTTAGAGTCATGTGTCAAATTTCATCCAATCAGCTATGGATTACAGCGATAACACCCTACATGTGGTGTTTTCAGTTTGGTGTTTTCAGCAAGTCAAGTTTTTGATTAAAAATTAATTAAACGTCAAACTGACAACTAGTTTAAAAATGTTTAAATCTACAAAGTAAAAATTTATCTTATCGAATACCCCTCGGGCCTTGCTAAATCCTCAAAATTTTGTCATAGAGAATCCTTCAAGCGTGTTGCTTAAGGATAATAGCCCTCGGCCTTCGGCCTCGGGCCATTATCAAGCAACACGCTTTCAGCATTCTCTATGACAAAATTATCTCGGTATTATCAAGGCCCTAGGGGTATTACTACTGCAATTTGCCTTATTTATTTTATACAACTATCGTATAACCTTTGTCAATATTTTTTAGAAAATGTTATATTAAAAGCAATACTTGCAATGCTATTAAAATAAAATTTTCGAAAATGGGAATGTTTTATTGAATGTGTTGGGTAAATGAAATTATTTATAAGTAATATATTTATTTGTTACATACATAAATTATGAATTATTTTTATTAAGAAGTTATATTTTACTGTCCATAACGTATTTTTAGTAAACTCCTAATCATAATCAATTTCCAGTATTTTGAATTGCTGTAACGTCTTACACCTTGTACAGGTAATTAGAAGTACAGAAATATGTTTGCACTTCCCACCATTTCCTGCTTTCTATGAGCTCCTCATATTATTAAGCTGGCCTCTTATTTTATGTGGATAAGGTTTTAAATCACTTGTTTGCAAACACAAACCGCATATAAAGATGTTTTTACTTTGGCTTTGCCTATTAGAATTCAATTGACCACACAATTAACTGACCAGCATTTAAAACTTCCTCCTCTTCATATACACATCTAGATGTATTTGTACCTCCATAAATCCTTAAATACAAGAAAACACTGATTAGATTGTGATTTAGAAAGGCAACTTTAGCTTCAAAATAAATGCTTATTTTTACATGAAATGAAAAAGATTACTTACCTATATGATAAATTATAACTAATAATAAATTTTTCACATAAATTAGTCTTTAATAAATGGTAAAAATGCTAAAATAAAAATATCGGACATACACAAACAAATCACAACAAAGAGCCAATGTCTGTGAAAAGGGTTCCGATATAAGCCACCGTGGCGCTGCAATCTTATTTTCAGATGCCTATACCGTTAACATTTAAATATAACAATTCATTTCACAGGTTTTTCATAGTCATTTCCTGACTTATCCAATTCGGATTTGAAATGGGATTGTAGAGCTGATAACCTAATTGGCCTGCACTGATAAACTGTGATTTTACGAAACTATATACGCTTATACGTGATGAACTGGACATTATCAGTATAATATTAGATCGAAATAGACGGTTTAATCGAGTTAGAAACGGTTCCAACCCCTGGGTATTTCCCAGTTTCGCTAATTTGGAATCTGTTAATTAATTCTGATTTAATCATTGACGGTAGAATCTATCGGACACTCCGATAGATAACAAGCTGATAAAATGGATTATCAAATTTATATCAAATCGTAAATGATTGATTACGAAGTGACAGTTGTATGGGGCAATAGATGGAGATGATAGACGATTTAAAATATTTGTATGTTTTAACATACCCGCTTAAAATTTCACTAGACGAGTGAGTTATATACAAGGGAACATAATGGTTATTCAGATTTAAGAAAAATGTATCTGATATGAATAAGTCGTAAAATTAAATATGTATTTATTCAAGAAACACCAATTAATAACTTTTTTCTGTTTAGAAAATCATCAAAACAAAATAATTATTTTTGTATGGCTTTTATTCAAGTTTCAAACTGTTAAAAAAATGGAGCATGTTTAATAGAAATGGTTGTCAAATTACACTTTTTTTCGAGCCTGTATATTAGTGATCGGTGCAGTTATTTATACGCTTGAGAAAATTTTTTTGGGCCAATGTCTCACGTTCCTCTTTTGAGAAAAATATATTAATATACATAATAATTTATTTGACAACTGTACATAGATTTGCCTTGAAAAGGCGAAGATTTCAATTTACAAAATGAATCAAAAACACACAAAAATAATAAAAATTAAAAAAATTAATTTGGTGTTAAAATTTTTTATATTACGAATTTTTTTAAAGTTAAAATGACATTTGAAATATTATAAAAGGAAAAACATTTCACATGTCAAAAAAAAGTAAAACAATTTTTTAGGGTCGGAATTTTGTTTACTTTTTCTTTGACATGTCAAATGTTATTTGTATTTTAAGTTTTAAATTTTCTTCCCATTGCTTAGTTTTAAAATTAAGGAATGAAAATTTTAGTATGTATTTACAAGCCAATAAAGTACCTAAATAGCAAATAAAAACTTTAGGTCTTTTTTTTGTAATGTGCATAGGGCTACTGCGCCCCCTGGTGGGGCGATTTCAATCAAAAACAAACAGATTCATTCCGCGATGATCCGATACCCACATACCAAATTTCAGCTCAATCGGATCAAGCGTTTGGACGCTACGGGTTTTAGTTAAAAAAAATTTTTAGGTTAGGTTCAAAATTAAGGAATTAAAATTTCAGGATGTATTTACAAGCCAGTGAGACACCTAAATATCAAATAAAAACTTAAGGTATTATATTTTTTTCGCGATGTACATTGGGCCCCTATGCCCCCCCGGTGGGGCGATTTTAACCAAAAACTAATCTCCGATCACCCGAAAGCCATATACCATATACGGACGCTATCGTGGAAGAATACAGACAGACACACAAACAGACAGACAGACTTCCATCTGGAAATCGTTTTAATCGTCTCAGGAGACCTCAAAATGGATATAGGCCGGGAAAGTAAAAAATAGTAAGTCTTATAATCTAAAAATGTAGCTTTGCAATTTGTTTTGTTGCTTCAGCAGTTCATTTATAAATCTGGTTTGTGGGAATTAATAGTATATTACGTATATTACGGGAAATGCACTTTCCAACGAGTTATGTACACTATTTTTCCTACGACCCCAACATTTATAATTTATAAAATATTAATCAACCGGTATATTAATATTAGGATTTAAAATTTCCAAAATAATCTTTTATTGTGCTTTTAAGAAAATTCTAACATATTTACAAACTTAGTTTAAATAATATAATAGTTAGTTGTATGAATAGGTGTACCTACCTTTCTTTTGATTTGGCCGAGGCGTTAAGCCAACAAGTTTCTGTGGTCAGTCCTAAGTTTCTTGCATCAGAGATAACTAAATTTGTGTTGTTTAGTATAACATTCATATTGTTAACGATGTTAGGTCTTAAGTTTTTGTTTGCAAACAAAAAGACCTCTGTTTTAGTAGGATTGAGTGATAAGTTGTGTCTGTTGGAATCGCTATTTATAGTTTCAGATGCTGTATTTAATGATGTAGGTTCAAAATAATGGATTATTACCATCTGAGGAAATCCAGAGACTATTTTTTTTAATGGCAAACTCGTTGTGAGCGATTCAATAACATGATTTGACAAACGAGAGTAGGGTTGTATTAAATCCGTAATTTGTTAATTTGGAGATTAGTAAAGTGTGATCTATCAAATCGAATGCCTTGCAATAATCCAAGGTAATTAGAACAGCTGCAAGTTATTGATCTAAAGCCGGCAATTATAATATGCTGTTAGTTATAACTAAGTCATTTACTTGTAGATGTGATTCAATAAGTTTGGAGAATGACATATAGATGGTGCCGCTATTCACAAACGATTTTTTGGAAGTACTAAAGGCGCAAACATACTCATCCGAATGACACAATTTTTCTGCGAATAAAATGGCTGCCAGACCTGCCGGAAAAAGTTACAATATTTTTAACTTTTTGCGAATTCGGACAAACCACGGAACCAAACAAAGATATCAGATAGATTAGACTTAGGTGTTCTGTGACTGTACCTTCTCTATTTACCTAACCTAAAACTTCAGTTTTCATTTGCCTTGGCATTTTAAAAGGTAATCATTTAGAATATCTGTTGAATTTATACGAAGTTCACCGTTCATACAGTCTCTGTGTTGAAGTTACCAATTACACAAAAGTAATATAGTACAGCAGCCGCCACTTGATTTTTTTTGTGATTAATAACAGGCTGAACCTCCGTAAGTAGCTTCGCTTTGACGAGACGCCCAACTTTTTCCTCTGCGAAAATTCTCGATAGTGGTAGCTAATGAACTGCGCAGGTGTAAAACATGTCGATTTGGTGGGGTGTCCAAAATCTATGACTAACAGTTAGTTTTGTATTTATATGTGACGATAATTTTATAATAAACTCGAAAAAACGTTTGGCCTACAAAATGCATGGTTTTCCTGAAGCGTCCTCCACTGCCAATATGTCCAAATAACGAGGTCATAAAAATTATTACTAACCAGCTGATTTTTTTTCTGCTACTTAGTAAATATTTGTATAATGAAATGGTCACATAGTCCTACATACTGAGTGGTACGTTTTCCCAGTCCTACGCTTGGAAATTGTCGATTCCACGCTAATATTTTTTTCATTAATAACTGTAGAAGAAAGATAATCCATGTTAAGTTAGTGAATTCTTTGCCCAAATAAAATAGTGGCCTACACAAAAATGGGTAGGTAACGCTAGTCCTACAAGAATGTTGAAAATAAAGTATCATATAACAATTGCGGTTTTGGTATTTTCGGAGACATGAAATCAATACTTTTTTAATTAAATGTAAAACTGTCAAAACAAAACAAAAAAAATACAATTAATCTTCATCAGATTCCGACGCTTCACCGCTTTGTATATCATTTTGCCTCATTTTTATCTTCATTTTCTGTGTCATCTGAAGTGTCTTCTAACTCTGTAATAAAATAATTAACAAAATTACAGCATAATCATCAATAAGTAAGAAAAGTCATAATAGGGTACCTTGGAAGTCAGAAGATAATTCTTCGAAAGATGGACTGTTAGGACTATCGAACCAATAGTATTCGTATTTGCCATCGATCAATGTCCATCCAGAATTTTCTGGCATGTTTTCGGTGGGGATGATTTTTTTACGATATGTTTTATGGACCGATGAAGCCTCTTTCACAAGAGACGGTATTTTTAATAGTAGGAATAGCCGTGTTTGGGACGAAGAAAATCCCCATGCAATTTTTCCTAGAAAACATCAGCAACGTTGGTCTATCTGTTGATTATTATTTAATTGGGCCATACCTTCTACCGGAACGGTTAACAAGACCTATTTACCGGCGTTTCTTGAGGAAGTTCTTCCAGAACTTCTTGGAAATGTTCCAATAAACGTTCGACAGCAAATGTGGTTTCAGCATGATCGAGCGTCGCCTCACTTTGCTGTACAAGTACATGAGGATTTGGCTCAGCGGATTGCCAGAGGTGGAGCAGTTTCTTGGCCTCCTAGGTCACCCGATTTAACGTCGCTAGATTTTTTCCTGTGGGGACATGTAAAGTCTTTGGTCTACGAAACTCCAGTAGAAACAGAGCAAGACTTAATTGGACGAATTACAGCAGCATTTGAAATCATTCAAAACGAGTATCAAATTTTTAGTCAAGTCCGCCGAAATCATGTGCAACGTTTAAATCGGTGTATTCAGATTGGAGGAAGACATTTTGAACAATTGTTGTGATGATATCATGTACAAAAGGCAAAAATTAAATGCATTAAATCCTATTTAGGCAGTTCACCGTTTTTCTAAATTTTAACGCGTCTTAGGGCCGTAGTGCCGTAGTAGCACTTTTCCGGACATGGGTCCCTATACTCAAATATTTTCTACTGTTGCACTGAATAACCCCTAGAAGTTTGATCACATAGTTCTGAAACACCCTGTATCTATTCCTTTCAATACATACCACTTTTTGTGTAGGCCAATAGTGAAATTGTGTTCTATACTTTATTCCCGAAAGGAAAAATTTAAAATGAGGTGAATTTCCAAGCGTAGGACTGGGAAAACGTACCACTCAGTATGTAGGACTATGTGACCATTTCATTATACAAATATTTACTAAGTAGCAGAAAAAAAATCAGCTGGTTAGTAATAATTTTTATGACCTCGGTATTTGGACATATTGGCAGTGGAGGACGCTTTAGCCAAACCATGCATTTTGTAGGCCAAACGTTTTTTCGAGTTTATTATAAAATTATCGTCACATATAAATACAAAACTAACTGTTAGTCATAAATTTTGGACACCGCACCAAATCGACATGTTTTACACCTGCGCAGTTCATTAGCTACCACTATCGAGAATTTTCGCAGAGGAAAAAGTTGGGCGTCTCGTCAAAGCGAAGCTACTTACGGAGGTTCAGCCTGTTATTAATCACAAAAAAAATCAAGTGGCGGCTGCTGTACTAATAGTACATAATTAGTGAATGTAATAAGTTGCGCGAAACGCAAAGAAAAATAAAAGAACATGTAATTGATAAACCCTATTTCACATCCAATTTATTTATATGTTTATGATATTATATAAGTAAACATTCTATAAAATGCGAGTTAAGTAGACATATACAGACTTTAGGTCTAGGTGCATTATGTGTCTTTTTGTAAAATGATTGTATAAACACTGTATGAATTTTAATATTTTTCTATAAATGTAACTGAATTGAACGAAGTGTTTGTCAAATATTCCGTAATAGAAAAATGCAAATGTAAGAATGTAATAGAAATTTGTAATATTTAAGAATAACGAAAACACAAACATCTACCGTCAAACCTACCTTAAATGTCAAAATCGAAAAATGACGTAGGTATGTCATCATTCATTTCATCGCAACTTTTTTGCCGTATGGCTATGTACGTACATGCGGTAGTTTTTTTACGATTGCATTTATTCGTATGAGTATGGACGAGCCTTAAGTCAAATGTCAAAAGTTATAGTGGTTTTAATCACACTACTTTCGTAATTTTCAAAACAATGGAAAAATCCAAATATTTATATAGCATTGCTTTTTAATGGGAAACAATACCGTTAAAGCGAAGCAATGCCTTAACTCTGCTCCTTCGAAACCAATTATAAGCGTTTTGCAGTTATTCCAGAAAACAGAAATGGGCTTCAGTTGCAGTTTTCTTCCAGTTGAAACGGAAAATTAAAACGTTCCGCAAATGCTGCCTGGTTTACACAAAATTCGACATTTTTAAAAATGTAAAAACAAGGTTTCTTAACTCACTATGAAGGCTTCGTAACAGCCGGGCCATCTTTTGAAAACGGACCTAACTAATTTATACACCCAATAGTTAAAACTTTAGTTTTTCATATTAAAAAAAATCAGACTTCAAAAATAAGTATCCCATGTGGTTCATTTACATTTACATTTTGTTTTGTTGTTTTTTAAGCACAAATACAAAAACACCAGTGCTCGCGTTTATTGTTAGTGACGCACTAAGCAGAACAGTATTCAAAGTTATTTAATTTAACGCGAAATTACACCCCAAAGATTTAAGTTGAAAACCTTCTGCAACTTTGAATCTCCTTGGTAAGTTTAGCTTGTCGTTGATATTGCTCTATTGTACTTACATTTCGAACTGCTTTAGAACTTTCGAACAATAGAATATCTTTGGAAATATGGCTACTAAGTTTCCCCTTTCTACAATTGACGATGAGTTTAATAGAATAAATATTACACAGTAATAATTCATTGAATTATTATTAAAGCATAATTGGGTTATTTATATTTTATATACCGAGATTGGAACTAAAGCTCTAAATACCGAAAAAAAAACAGAACTTACAGCAAATGCAAAAAATTGACAACAAAAATATAATAATAATTTACTATAGAAACTGCTCAAATTCTTGACTATACTCTGAATAAAAGAGGAGTCCGGTAAAAGTGGGGATATAACAACACATTGCATAGGCGTACTTTGCAAAATAAAAACAATAAATAACACGGAGGATTATATGTTGTCAATGGGATTAAATTTTTGTAATCTCTTGGCATTAAAACACTTCAGTACCTAAAATCAAAGATTAAAAAGTTCAAGAACTATCTATAAAAGTCAATGTCTTCACTAAAACTACTGGTATCACTATCATTGTCTTTTCTGAGGTTTATTATTATAGGGTCTATTAAGTTTTACATTGCTATATCCACTTTCCAAAATAAATTATCCACTTTTCTCAAATGTTCTCCATTTACACCTGAAACTGCCTTCAAAAACAAATTTCGCATATTAGGTAATTTAAATGTATTGTTTTGAGAAACATAACCTTTTAATTGTGACCAGATCAGTTCAATCGGATTTAACTCTGCATGGTAAAGAGGCAATCTGAGAATTTCAATTCCTTTTTCTCGGTCCATCTCATCTATAACATATTTTTTTAATTTGTTTTTATATTGCTTTGCTATTACGAATAATTCTGCCTTCAAGGATTTAGGAGGACTGATAATATTTTTAGAATGAAGCCATTTTGAAATATATATTAATTTTAACTACAAATAAGCATTGAAGGATGAGGTAAAAATAAAATTTCTACCTCTTAAACCTGTACTACTTCTACAAATTAAATTACTGCACTCCTTTCTTCTCTAAACTATAATTTGTGTTTCGAATATACTAATAAAACTGTTTGCAATAAACGGCAATAAGCAGTTCCTTCGTGTTGCTTGTAATATTTGTTTTGTTAATGAAAATAATTTTGATTCACGCAGAGTTTAGCCTAACTAATTTCGACACTCTATTCAATTTCCATTA
Organism: Crepidodera aurea; assembly: GCA_949320105.2. NCBI lineage: Eukaryota > Metazoa > Arthropoda > Insecta > Coleoptera > Chrysomelidae > Crepidodera > Crepidodera aurea. The sequence continues at coordinate 23,316,456 of OX439472.1, read as the reverse complement.
ATTGTTTAAGATAATTCCAGGTCCTACGTAGAATCAGGACACTAAGATTAAATTCACAGAAGATGAGATAAAAAAAGGAAAAGGGTCATTTTGGCCGGTTTTCGGCCCCCTACATTTTTGACCATAGAATTTTTTTTTATTATTTATTATTATTATCTATATTTGATAACTAATCGATTCCACAACAAACGGAACCTCCCCTAGTACGAATCAAGATCAATTCAATGTCAAATGTAGAAAAAGCTGTGAGAAAAATCACAGGATTTCGGAGCAAGTATTTTGGTTGTTCGGCTTAATTAACTGTAATATATTTATACGTTTTTGGGGTCGCTGAGTCCGAATGCGAGGTCATCTTGTCTGTGTCATGTCACCTGAAGGTAATTTCAAGATCAAATAGAGAAAAAGCCAAACAATAAAATACGACCAAGCGTTATATAGGTTTTCGAGGTCACTGAATCCGAATACGAGGTCATCTTGGCTGTGTCAGATCACCTGAAGGTCATTTGAAGATCAAGTCGGGGAAAAAACGAGCAATCGAGTTGAAACCCGTATAGGTTTCTATATTAGGTCATTGGAATGTCATTTTTATGCTATATCAAGATCGAATAGAGGAAAAGCGGAGCAAAAAAGTCCATCTACCTTTTATGGAACTTTTTAGGGTCTCTGAATCCAAATGTAAGGTCTGTTTGTTCTTCAAAGGTCATGTTAAGAAAAAATCATGCAATTAATTGTAGTTATTATTCTTATAGTCACTGATAAAAAAAATATTTTTCTCACAGCTTTTTCTGCATTTGACATTGAATTGACCTTGATTCTTACTAGGGGAGGTTCCGTTTGTTGTGGAATCAATTAGTTATCAAATATAGATAATAATAATAAACAAAAAAAATATCTATGGTCAAAAATGTAGGGGGCCGAAAACCGGTCAAAATGACCCTCCTCCTTTATTGTTTTGATTGGCCTCACAACTATTTCTCCATATTAGATTTGTATACTTGTTACATTTTTTCGAGTGTTTTTTACCACTGTCATTATTTTGAGATTTTTCGTAATGTATGGTCCTGATTCCAGTTATTCGCTTGCTCAAAATAATCACTTTTATCCAATATAACAACCTTGTTTCATTTTTCGACTTTTGGGTAGAAAAACGTATGTTTTTCAAACTTCTAGCGATATGATGATCTTTTTTGGAAAATGGAACATTATTAATTATAATTTTACTTGTGATCGATTTTGCAATATGTCCAATTAAGTCGATTAGAGCGAATCCTAATTAAAAACTTGAATTTAACTCGTTCAAAAGTTTGAGAAGACTTGTTTGGTTAATTGTCAGTATTGATTTTTTATAAATAATTTTTTTTATTGCTAAACCTTGAGTACGTAACTTTCAGATATTTTTCTCCAGACCAAATTCTGGTGTGTTCTAGTCGCCAGATGTGCAAAGTCAATGATCAACCTCATAGTGCACTCTCAAAATACTTCTACTTTTACCCTTACTATAACTTTTGTCTTTTTTTTTCATTTTTATTTATAATATATATAAATAACGTTTGATTATTTTGTATTTATATTTGTGATAAGTTTATAACTAGTTTGATTTGTCAAATCCAGTTTGATTTGACTTGAAAAATCAATTTTTTTTATGTATAAGAATTTTATTTAATTTGTTATACAATTAGGCAGTTTGATTTGAAATCAAACTGTTTGAAATATGAAAAGTGTTACCAACTGCGTTTTTAATTTGTCAAGGTTATACAATAAAACGTAGTAGGAATAGGGATCATCACATCCCCAACAAGTCATTCATAAGTTTCAAATATTCCGTGCCCAAGGATGAAGTGAGATAGATATATAAAAGGCCGGAACATGGCGACGAATTTATGCTGCGATGCATGGGCGTACCGTTACAGAGGGAAATGGGATGTGACACAATATATTTATTTTTTTTAACGATTTTAATTTTACCGGTTACATAGGAAATTTAAAATACTAATGAAAATATATTTATTTAATCAAATTAATCGTAAAAAAATTTAGAATCAATTATTTCGCTAGTCCGCTCTAAACACCTAGTGTTCGTCAATGCAGGATCAAGGGAAAATTCATCATTTCCTTGCAAATGTGTCGATGTTGTTTTTATCAGGCTATTCGGGATTGAGGTAGGAATAGGGAACTAACTACAAATTAAACACTGATGAATTATTAGTTGTATCATCCTGAAATAAAAAAAATAATGTTGGTATAGTAGGAACCTTCTACGTTTAGATAAATCCTGAAAAATATATAAACCGTTTTAATCTTATCGAATCTATAACAGAAAAAAAAAAGTTAGTAAATATCAACTAACGAAAACGTTGGCAGAAGTAACAAATTTCCAGATCTACTATTTTTTTGAAATGGTTCCCAAATGAGGTAGAGACCGATTGAAAGTATTTCTCACGTAGTTATATGCCCTCGGTGAATAAAATGACAATGTCAAAGCAAACGATCTCAAACTTGGGTCAAATTTTTGCGTGGTAGATCCTTTTAGCATTCTTTTAAAAATGTCACTTGCAGTACCTTGAACGGAAGCCTAAAAAAAACTCTAATGAATAAACTACTTAGTTAAATAGTGTAAAAATAGTATTTATTTTGTTTTTGTTATTTTGTTTATTATTAACTACATTATATAGTTTATAGGACTCATTAATTTTAAATAAATATCATTTTTCGCTCGTCTTGCACATACAAGTGTTATTAAGTCAATTACGTGCATTTAAGAGTATATTTTTACTTTTAGTAGGTAAATTTATGTTTAGAAATTTGTTAGAAACATGTTCAAAATATGTATTCAACTTTGCAATGTATGTAATGGTACAAATTTAAATAATAATAAAATTAGCAAGTTATCATTGTTAATGTTCCAAGTTTTTTACTTCCAATAAGTATTCGTCAAAACTAATACCTACCTTGACTGCATTTTCTGAGGCCTCAGATATCAGATCTTTCTTTTTAAGAAGGTCAATCAGAGATCCCATATTAGTAATTTTGGCTTTAAGTCTTTTAAGTTGTTGAAAGAGTTTTAATTTTTCTTCTTTGGGTTCCTATTGTACGTTTCATGGTTTTAAAAACATACTTTCTTTTTGGAGAAGAGAAATCATCGCTAGTCCAGTCACCAGGATAATTTCTTTTTCTGAAAAAAAAATACAAGACCATGAAAAATGTCTATTTTCTTGATTTAGCTACAAATCATATATTTTTTTTACATATTTGAAATTGCCAAAACCTTGTAAATAAAAAAATAAAAAAATACCACGCAAAATAATTTTTCCAAAAAAATTACCTTCTCTCTAGAGTTACAATAAGCCTGATGATGGACCTGCAATGTCTGAAACATGCTGTTGTGATATAACATAGTTCTCAGTTTCAGAAGCCGTCAATGTTGTAGAAGAATCTTTTTCTCCTACAGGAACTGGTCGTTCTGGTATACCAGAAGATATCGGCATAATTCCTTCAAATGGTAATTCTAATCTGTTAATGATAAAATCAATTGTTTGTGAAATTATATGAAAGTTGTACTGAGATTGAAACTTGAAAAATGCTTATAAGCACCAAAATATGATTTGGCTACTGCAGCCAAAATTAATTTAATGAATGTTAAAAAATACTTACATTTTCCTGGCAGGACGGAAATGACTTGAACAAATACAAGCCTTTTTAGGTATGACCTTCACTTCATCAAATCCTAACAAGGAGTACCAAATATTTCTCCTTTCAACATTTTTAGGAAATCTAAAAGTCATGTCTTCGTATAATTGTTTAAATGAAAAATTAATATTACCTAAATAATACTTGTTTGGCAGAAAAACCAAATGTGATTTAATTTTTAACACAATATATGAAACTTACATAATTATAAGTCGTTGCAATAAGTTAAAACAATCTTTTATGCATTATTAAAGAATTTATACAGTCAATAAAATACTAAATTCTACGCCCATGAACTATGTTTATAACCTTAAAAGTAACTTACCGATGAAATGATAAATCGGGATTTAAATAATCCACTTTGCGGCATACCACACATTGTTGAACCATATTTGTCTATTCAATCAATTTAAACCAATAAATCAATATGAAAAAGAAAATATTAATCTAGCAGGATATAAAACACATTAGTAAACAAACACCAATGTTCTGAAAATGGCCGACACATTCTACATGGTTACGTTCCATTCATAAATAACAATGTTTGATAGCACTTCGTTGCCGCTTCTATCATTTTTTCGCAGAAATGGTTAAAACTTAAATCATGGTAAAGTATCTTTGTCAATATTTATCTAGCAATATAATTTGTTGTGTTATTAGTTTCGAAAATTAGTGTTAACGTATATGTACAATTATTTTAGCGAAACAAAATATCTCATTTTCCAAGATAATTTTTAAATAGATTTAGGATTTTGGTAATGACGGAAAAAAATATGATAACTTTGACAACATTGAAACTGATAATATAAATTCAATAACAAAGCGTTTAGATTGTTACGTGTTGTTGTCCCCAGCCGAAATGTCAACAAACTCGATCTTATTATTCTAAATCTATGGGGATCATCCATACTGACAATACTGAGAGTAGTAGATGGGCTATACCAATACTGTCTCACATAGGGAATTCAATGTGTTAGAAGGAGAACGCGATCATGATCATTTTACTGGAAATTTTAGTGACGCGTTAGAGAGAGACCTCGGTATCTTCGTTGTTAGGGGGTGCGATCTGAATGGGACAAACGGTATTGTGTAATAGAGGAGTTGATGATTAAATACATAAACAAAAATCATGCGCAGGGACGTTGACAGAAGAACCGTAGAGTCCAACTTCGTTAATAATGAACCGATTTGAATGGGAAAAACGCCATTGTAGTATACGGGGACGTAAACAAAAAATATGCGCACAAAAATCGTCCTTAAGAATGTCCAATACAGAGTGAGAAATAATTAAAAAAACTTGCTTTTATTTAAAATAGTCGGCCTTAGATGTAGATATTAAAGAGGACAGATATGAAATTGATAAAAAATTGTCTTACATTATAAGCTCATGTATTGTGTTTTGTTAATATTAGATCCACGTCATAAACTAGAAACTGTTTTTTCAAGTTTATGGTGCAAAGATTTGCAAGAAGAAGCTTTATTAAAGTTTAAAAATATTTACAAAACCCAATATTACCATAATTTTAGCGAATTATTAACAAAATCAGCCCTCCAAAGCCAATATAAAGATTCCGAAAATTTTGATATAGATGTTTCTTTCAAACATCTTGTAGTAAAAACCCAGTCCCAGTCGATGAAAATAGTTAGAAAATGTATTAGAAAATGCATTAAAATGGTGGAAGGGGCCTGAGACTGCATTTCCAACTCTATCTAAATAAAAATTCTCTCGGTGGTTGTTATCCATACTTTAAGATGATACTTGAATGAATTTAAATTTTGAGACTGTCCGGTAGTAAATTGTATATCTTTGGTGCTACAAATTCAACGGATCGTTTCCCGATAGTTTTTTCGCGGTTTGACACAGTGGTGGATTGTTTTTTTTTGTTCGGGTGTTGTATTGATGTTCAATGGGTTGAATTTTTATTTTGTGTCTATGAATATTGTTCAAAAATAGCATTCTCAGATTATAACAAATCGCTAGAATATCTTTTTTATATTCAAGTTATATAGGTTACTTCCGCCATACCTCCCAGCCCAAGATCCCATAGTTCAGAGGTGATTGTACGAGAGCTAAATATTTTTTGCATTCAGGAATTTAGCAAGGTAACATTTGAATATCGATAAAAATTTACTGAAAGAAATTGAAAATCAGAAAATTATGTTTCCGCCTAATTCCTAAACGAAATCATTTAAATATTTCGAATCCGTAAATATATTCTGAAAGCGTTGTAAATTCCGAATGAATATTTTATAATATTTAACGTTTAAGAAAGCACTGATTCTAAAAATAAAACACTTTCATAAAGTGTGTGCGCGATCGTGCCTTAAGCTTTCTCTTTACAAGATTTCACCATTTTTCCAAATTGAAAAAAATTAGAAATATTTAAAGAATTATTTACCACAACCATAACGCGTTTTTTTAATTTTGACCACGTAGACAAAATTGAATTTTAAAATCTTTAAAACTAACGATTTTTTTACTATTTAATTTGAATTTTCATCAACACGGCCCTTAACGGTTGATATGAAATGCTTATTTTTAAATTATTTGCTTAATATTCAAATCATTAAGAAATTCTTTATGCACAAAGCTGATAACCCCACAAAGACCCCTAAAACAAAAATAAGTTTAAATTGACCTCATTCAACACTTGTTCCTAAATCCCGCCTTACGAATTCATCCAATTTTCTGGATGTTAAAGCCATTACATCTTTTACCAACTGCACTTAATTAAATGGCCAAGTTTTAGAAACGCAAGACCGAGAACAACAGTCTAAAATATTATATCTGACAATTTCGCTTTATCTCCATGTCCGACCAAGCCTGCTTCCAATTTGTTATAGTCCGATTTTCTGCTTGTACAGTTTTAAAACTAAATAAATGGAAAGATATGTTTTTGTGGTGTCTGGAACTATTAGTTTTAAAAAATAAAATAAAAATATAAATAGACAAGATCACAAATGAGTAAATCCAGTTTAAATAAATTTTTATTACAAATGATTCTGTAATATTTTGAAAGACGCCATTTGAAATGCATAAATTTTCAGGGGTTGATTGATTATGACGATGTATCTGACTGAGGTTTATAAATGCATCAATACTTATTGTAGTATATCAGTTACATCGTTATGTTCAGGTGAAAAGGTTTGTAGCCTTTTCACCAGATTTTCTTTTGGAAGGTCCTCCTGTGGGTTTGCTGACCCCAGTAGGTTATACCTCCAGTATGTGAGTGCTTGGCATTCTAGTATGATATGAGAGGCTGTTTCATCCTCCTCATTGCATAATGTGCATATTCCCTAAGGTGACAATGTCCGGTTATTAGTCCCGTGACCATGCCTTATTTGATTTCTACTTAGATTCAGAATATCATCTATCAGTACTTTTGATAGCGCTCTGACCATTCCTTTACTGTTTTATTGGCCCAGCACGAGATCCCAGCGTGAGCCGTACTGAGGATTTGGGAATGCCAAACGCCGGTTGAGGACCAGTGAATACCGTCAATACGGTCGCTGAGGCTTTCCTTGTCAGGGCGTCTGCTTCCTCGTTGTCTTTTATCTCTTTATGCCCATTTTTGGTTAGCAAGAACAAATAGCGTTTGTAGACAGTTCCAGACCAATTTTGATCTGATTTTGTTACATGCTAAGGCCTCCAGGGTAGCTTGGCTGAGAGTAAATAAGGATAATTTTCAGGGAACATTGAAACATCCCATTTAACCTGCTTCGTATCTATTGGAGTTTACAAGGTATCAAAATTGGCACTAGGTATATGGCACACCCTGTTTTTGCAATTTCCTCATTTTTATCTATTGTAAAAGAATGTTAGCACACGATAAATGAGTTCTTAAAATAATTTAGTTAGATAAAATCCCACAAGAAAAACTGTAATTTTTCTTTTTAGTCGCGCAGTTAAGGCAGAAAAACGGAAATTAGGACCATTTAGTCGAGATAGTGTGTTAATTATTCATTGGTAGAATCCGTTAAAAAGTTTTATGAAGTAACAATTCTTTTTGTGAAGAGGGTTAACGTGACCCAAGTTAAATAAATAATATACATGGTTTCTCTCTCTTTCCACTGGATTAAAACCACTTAGTTGTTAAAAAAGTTTTTTTTTATTGACGTTTCGGCTTTCCAGATCGAAAGCCGTTATCAAAATGACATAAAATAAATAAATTTACTAGAAACAGAACACTTGATAATCTTGCAAAAATATGACATCAACATAGTATACATAGAATAAGATTTTGAGATTGAAGATGTCAAAATCTGTTTCAATCATATTTTTGTGACGTTTCTGGGAACGAATTTTTGAAAGGATAGCGCATTTGCATATTATAAGAGAATTTATACTTCGTCATAAATGAAGTTTTCTTATTAATATTATCATAAGAAAAAACCAGATAAAAACTTATGATACTATCCCGATATAGAGGGTATCCTTTTTGCAATTAACTCTTTTTGTAAAATAGGTATCCAAATTTTTGAAATATCAACCGAACAATTAGAAACACATTCGTTATTATTTAAGCATATCAATGCTGCTTCTTTAACTTTGCGGTTATAATTATTCGGTTCTTTTAATAATCTAGTTGAAGAATTCCATTGTATTTTATGACCAAAATCCCATGCATGTTCACATATTTTAGATTTTTCGAATTGTTTATTTTTAATGTACGATTGGTGTTCATTAAGTCTAATATGAAAAGGTCTAGATGTTTCTCCTATATAAAATTTATTACATTCGCATGGAATTTTGTAAATACAATTTTTTGTGTTTTGAATTTCATTAAAAGGTTTTGTATTTACTATTAAAGATTTTAATGTATTATTAGTTTGAAAAACTGTTTTTAAATTAAATTTATTGCCAATCCTTCTAATTTTTTCGGATAATTTTGGAATATAAGGGATTTTTACTATATTTGAAAGAATTATTGGGGGGTTTAAATTTTGATCTTTAGTTTTGATGTCTCGGTAAAGTTCACGATTTATAAATTTACTTGGGTAGTTGTTCTTAATCAAGACAGATTTAACAAGTGATAATTCATTATTTAAGATATTGTCATTTGAACAAATTGTTTTTGCTCTATCGGAAAGAGATTTGACAATACCTCGTTTAAAACAAATTGAGTGGTTTGAATTAAAATTTAGATATCTATTTGTATGTGTTTCTTTTCTAAAAACTGATGTATCAAAACAATTGTTGTTATTGTGTATTAGTACATCAAGAAACGGTAATTTTTTATTATTTTCAATTTCAATTGTAAATTTAATAGTAGGTTCCGAATTATTAATAGTATATAAAAATGTATCAATATTTTCCCTATCGTGTTGCCAAATTGCAAAGATATCATCTACATATCTAAACCAGACAGAAGGTCTTAAATTTTGTTTGTTTACAATTTCCATTTCAAAATTCTCCATGAAAATATCACACAATTTTGGTGATAAAGGAGAACCCATTGCCATGCCAAAATTTTGCTGATAAAAATCACTATTTAATTGAAAATATGTAGTTTTAATACATAGTTCCAATAATTCTAGAATTGCTGAGATAATTCTTTCAAATATAGTAAAAATCCCTTATATTCCAAAATTATCCGAAAAAATTAGAAGGATTGGCAATAAATTTAATTTAAAAACAGTTTTTCAAACTAATAATACATTAAAATCTTTAATAGTAAATACAAAACCTTTTAATGAAATTCAAAACACAAAAAAGTGTATTTACAAAATTCCATGCGAATGTAATAAATTTTATATAGGAGAAACATCTAGACCTTTTCATATTAGACTTAATGAACACCAATCGTACATTAAAAATAAACAATTCGAAAAATCTAAAATATGTGAACATGCATGGGATTTTGGTCATAAAATACAATGGAATTCTTCAACTAGATTATTAAAAGAACCGAATAATTATAACCGCAAAGTTAAAGAAGCAGCATTGATATGCTTAAATAATAACGAATGTGTTTCTAATTGTTCGGTTGATATTTCAAAAATTTGGATACCTATTTTACAAAAAGAGTTAATTGCAAAAAGGATACCCTCTATATCGGGATAGTATCATAAGTTTTTATCTGGTTTTTTCTTATGATAATATTAATAAGAAAACTTCATTTATGACGAAGTATAAATTCTCTTATAATATGCAAATGCGCTATCCTTTCAAAAATTCGTTCCCAGAAACGTCACAAAAATATGATTGAAACAGATTTTGACATCTTCAATCTCAAAATCTTATTCTATGTATACTATGTTGATGTCATATTTTTGCAAGATTATCAAGTGTTCTGTTTCTAGTAAATTTATTTATTTTATGTCATTTTGATAACGGCTTTCGATCTGGAAAGCCGAAACGTCAATAAAAAAACTTTTTTAACAACTAAGTGGTTTTAATCCAGTGGAAAGAGAGAGAAATTAAAATAAAAAAACCACTATGAGCTTCCGAAATGAAATATACATGGTATACATAAGCGTAATATTATTAATATATTCACCGAACAAATTGTTCGGTATCTGAATTCGATAAAATGTGTACCCATAGTTACTAGTTGTTCTAACATAATATAAAAAAAGGGGACTAATGATGAAAACCGAAGGGTGGGTAAACATTTTAAGAAAACTGGTCATAGGATTACAACAAAATTTTGCTCATTTAAATACTGAACTTCTGTTAATCTGAAAATATATTAATTTATAAAGTTGACGGAGAAACTTTTTAAATACCTTACAAAACACAGGTTTTCTAATTTTTAAAGTATTTGCAATCAGTTTAACACGCTGTATGATATAGAGTGGTAGTAGAGAGACAGGTCGTACATTTGTTTAAGATAATACAAAATTTTTATCACATATCGTTTATACGGGGCGATTCGTTTAAGTTAAAATACATGATATGCCTTCTGTAACTACATTTATGAGTCACCCTGTATAAAATATGATTCATCACCAAGAAGTAATTACTTAAACTATATATTCATGATGCAATGACATTTGCTTGTATTTTTAAAGCTGTTATAAAAGAAAATGATTTCTTCAAAAAAACCATATTACTTATTTTCGAACCACCCTGTAAATAACCAAATTGTACAGTAATTGTTTATAAAATATTGTTGCTAAATAATGTATAATTCATGTTTTCTACAACAAACGCGAATAAAACAGGTCTGTTATGAGAAATCTGGTTACAAAAAAGTGACATTTCCGATGTTTAACACCCTGTACTTCGAAAACTAGCCATATGATCGGTTTGGACCAATGGACACTTTTTGTCAGAGCATCGAGTTCCACTTCATACCAACTTTTCAGATAATTTGACGGAAAGCCATTTTCCCAAAAGAAAGGTGACTGGTCCTTTATAGGAATTTAGTTTCGCTCATTATCGATATATTTAATGTTTACGCTTTAAGTTTACACATCCGGGAAAGTCGTCCTTAGGGGTTGGGTATACTACGTCGCCTTAAAGTCTAGACGTTTCTTTGTTATGTCGGATTTTTTTGTATAAAAGTTGTGTAGGTAGATATTTCACTATTCTCCTAATTTTAGTTGAAGTCGAGTTGATTTATTAAAATATAGTAATTTTTTAGTTGAAATAAAATTGTAATGAACTAAATAAACAATAATCATTAAAACTCAGCACAAATGCTTAACTCTGTATGCACCAACTAATAGCTTTCGAATCTAAGAAGTTTACCCCAACAAAATTCTGTGAAATATTTATCTCTCTATACTACAATTTGAAAAACCAAAAGAATAAATGATTTTTCATGGAACATCTCATAAATACCGAATAACATTCATTAGTTACATAAAATACACAGGTAACTATCAAAGAATGTCTCGTCGTACATCTTCTCATACCTTTCTCGTCAATTTGTTTTCACGGAAATGTTTTCCCGAACACTTTTTGATTTATGTACGATTCCATTATTCACGTAAACATGGCGAGAAAAGTTGCAATGCTTTTAACGGAAACCTCGACCTATAAACTTTGTAAAGGGAAAATATTTCGATTCTTCCTGCAGGAAAACCAAACTTAGAAATTCTTTGGTGCAGAATTTTTAAATTATCGACAAATTAACAAACGAGCTTTGTGATCTAGAAATCGGCAATAACTGAAAAATTAAATATACAGCGCATTTAAAATTGTTGGGTATCTGGCAACATAACCCCATAGAAACATTAATCGATTTGTATCGGAATCATAAAGTTATTGTCGATTGAAAATATCAGTTTACATGCCAAATTCTCGTCTAATGTTGCGAAGGTGATTAAGATATACTTGGAAACATTGAAATGGGAAGTCCTACCCCACACCCCACCCGTCGTTTCTCCAGACGCTGCTCCCTTTGACAATCTCTTGTTTGGATCAATGGCACACAGCCTGGCTGACCAGCACTTCCGGTCTAATAAATTTGGATCGATTCGTGGATCAGTTCAAAAGATAACCAGTTTGTTCCAGCGATGGACAATACTTTGAATCATAAATGTATAACCAGTTTGTTATAATAAATCCTCGAAGTAAATTTGTACGCCTAATAAAATACCAATTCTATTTTAATAATATTTATTCTTTTTAATCATAAACTCTTAATCTGTTTTGCACTCTGTATATTGGATGCATTTTTAGAATCTACATGTGAAATTACTCTTTTACAACCTTATTGCTGAAATTTAATATACAGGGTGCGCCAATTATCTCCACTCGATCTCTAGCACCGAAACTAAAAGAGATATCAACAAGATTTTTTGTAGTGGTAGACAGTGTCACTCGGACTACAATTCTAAAATATTTTGATGTATACAGGGTGGCTAATTTTTGTGGAATGAAAATTAATTTGGTTTTTTTAAATTGAACACCCTGTATACGATTATGTCTTCTGATTCTACTTAATATTAGATTTACGGTAGTTTTTTTGTATTTGTAAATCCGACGCGGCTTTGACAAGTTATTCCTATTTTAAGCTGATTTAATGAAAAAACAGCACTTCAGAAATATTAGCACAAAAACCACATTTTTAAAAAAATTCCTCAAAAAAGCTACTATGATGTAAATGAAACATGCACCTATCACAATAATCACACAACATCTTCACCTGTTGCACAGGGTGTTTGCCGATGGCGTGCCAATAGTCTAGTTTTCAAATGGCAATAACTTAATTTTTTCAAATGGGGCACCCTGTATATTCTTCAGTTAGAAGCTCTCCCTAATACGCATTAAAAAAATATAGGGTTTTGCACATCTAACTTTACTATTTACTTTAATAATTGACGTTAAGTGACAAACAACATATTTTACACAATTTTTAATAAGTACAAAATTTTACAGAGTTTAATCGTAAGAATACTACAATAGTGAAAGTTAAAATTTATAGTAGGTGTTCAAAAGGTCTTCCATTTTCATTTATACATTTTCTTGCCCTTTTTTTCATTGATTTACGCACATCTCTTAGCATTGCAGGGGTCACCTGTCTAAATGCTGCAGTAATTCTTTCTTTCATATTTTCTTTTGTGGTAACCTCTTCTTTGTAAACAATATTTTTAATAAAACCCCACAAGAAAAAATCGCAAGTTGTAAGGCAATGCGATCTAGTAGGCCAATTTATAGGTCCTCCCCTTCCTATCCAACGATCCTGAAATTCCCTATTTAACCAATTGCGAACATCTAATACGTAATGTGGTGTGGCACCATCTAATTGAAACCACATTCCGTTGCGAATATTTTGAGGCATATTTTACAAATACAAAAAAAACCGTAAATCTAATATTAAGTAGAATCAGAAGACATAATCGTTCAATTTAAAAATTCAAAATATTTTAAAATTGTAGTCCGAGTGACACTGTCTACCCCTTCAAAAAATCTTGTTGATATCTCTCTTAGTTTCGGTGCTAGAGATCGAGTGGAAATAATTGGCGCACCCTGTATGTATATAATTTGCTCTGTTAGCGTACTGCTTTATTTTTTCAATTAATTCCTCTATGGTTTTTCCAACAATTATAGTAAAGAATGTGTTGGTAAATAACGGAAATATTTGCTGTATAATTTTCTGATTGCAACTAAAAATTCTAAAGTAGGAGTGCTAGAAGTGCTAAAATTTTGTACCCGGAAATGTAACTTCTGAAAAATGTAATAAAACTTCCCTTATTTTTGACCCCGATTTTGTTATCTCTTACAGTGGCCAACCACATCCTCATTTTCGAAATCAAAAATTTATTGCTTTCTTTTACACTCCATTAAACATAACCTATAAAAAAAAGATCAAAAATAATGAAACTACATTTTATCTTGTAGGCACGTAAAGTTCCAATGAATAGAAAAAACAAAAAAAAAGCCACAAATCTAAACCAGTGAATCCCCATACCGCACAATCCAAACTATTAGGGATTTCAACAAAGACATAAAAACAGTTTTTGAATAATGCATAGCATTCAACAGGACTACAGTTCACAAGGATTTTAGGTTCAAAAGAAACTACCATAACACTCTGATACGTAGCAAATAAGGCCATATAAGTGGATATAAAAGAAATATTGCCTTTATTTATTATAATAGTTATTTTTCTTTTATTTATATTTATATAAATCAATTTCTAAATTATTACACATTATAAAGTGTATTTTTAACTTTATCTAAAATAATTAATGTCGAATGAATGCTGTAAAAAAATGAGTTGTTTTATTAATCAGAGACAATGTTCATCATTTTAATTATTTTTACATCAAAGTAAAATTATAATGATGATAAATGCACAAGGATTTTTTTGTTATGTAATATATCTTCACTTTTATAAAAATAAGTAAGAATTTTAGAAATTATAACTTTTGGTCAAATTTTCTATGAGAAAACAAAAAAAAATTAAAAACTAATGGCTTCTTAAAATGCTCTAGTTTTTTCCCGAACGCCTCGCTTTAATATTTGTATTCAGCGGCTAGGCGCGCGTAGTGTTTTTAAATTCGTTTTCATATTTTTAATAATTTTTTATAGAAATACAATTTTTTTTTTTTCAGATAACATATAATATAATTTTTAGTAAAATTTTCCGCTCTTTCACGTGGTGCTATTATTTTTTCGAATTTTTTTTTGAGATACAATGGAAAAACCAAATTTTCGTTGTTATTTTCGAAATTGTGAAGTTAGCATACACTTTATAGCAGCGATATCACATTTTATAAGAGGTCAAAGTCTCGGATAACTGGGCTATAAGTTTTCATCAGTAATGTTTTTTTTATTAAAAGCAGATTAATTGTTCATATTTAAGGTAAAATCTAAATAGAAATGCTATTGTTTTAGGTTACTCAGAATTTTCATTATGAAGATAAAACATAAAATTTATGTTTTTTTTATTTCTGTTTCACGGATTTTCAGTTTTCTCAATATTCTTTTATTTGCATAATATAATACTGTTTATAAATATAAAATCGACGATTTTAATGAATGCATAATTTTTCCTTGGGGTGGATTAGTGTTAATTAAATTTTAAATTCAACCAACCGAGAAAAATCAGATCTAAAAAAACGGAAGTAACTTAAAAACAAAACTGCAGTGTATTCCAAAAAGATTTAAACAAATTGAAAAAAGTTTATCTGACATACCAGGTCTGTAAAAATGAAACCGGAATTGTTTTACAGAAAATACACGTTTTTTATATAAAAATGATAAAAATATTTTATTTAAAGAATTGCCTATCACATTAATCCCATTTCTCTTGCAATTTGGGGATGCCATTTTCGTAACAAGTGAAGCGTTGATCAGCAAATGCGTGTCCTATCGATGCAAATAAGGATTGATTCAAGTCTGGTGAGGAAACCACATGTGAAAGTATTTCCCAACTAAACCTCCCAATTTGATTTGAGTTTATTTGAAATCAAATCAAACTCAAATTAAGCGTAGAAATGCGCCTAATAAAAAGCCAGATAATTGTTAAAGAAGCCCTGATGCCCTGATGTTGATGTAGCAGGTACCGCTAGAAAATCTCTAGCCATTTTAAATAGTATTGGAAATGCAGTCTTATGCTTCTTTCTCCATTTTAATACATTTTCTGAAATATCAGCCCTTCCTTCAAATAAATATTTTGTAGTTTCATATTTCCAGTAGTTTTCATCGACTGTGACTTGGTTGTTACGACGAGATATCTGAAAGGAAGCTAGTACATTCAGATCAAAATTTGGAAGGCTGATTTTGTTAATAATGACGTCTAGTGGATCTATTAACACAACACAATACATCCAGTTGGTGTGAATATAATGTTTGACAATTTTGTCGCGTGAGGATCGCAGAGCTAAAATTATTTTTTTTTAAATTTCACTCCTAACTTCTTTAACATCTAAATCTAAGGGTAAAAACATAGTGAAGCATCGCATCAAGCCTCAAGCATCGACTCAAGCCAGGCGTCATAGGGCACATAGAGGGACATCTATAAAAGCAGTTTCCACTTTAACAACTACGATACTGACAAAATACGAGTAGTGGCTATGGTTCACACGACCTTGAGCGCACCAATCATATATCACATTTCAGGCATCAGTCCTGAGAGAAGTCTTGAAAATCAAATTAATTTGATTCCCCGAAACGGCGATGCTCGATGCGATGCTTTAGTCGATGCCCGATTCTTTACTATGAACGGTTAAAGTTTAGTACATGTATTTGTTTTTGATGCCTGAGGCGAGGCTTGATGCGATGCTTACCCTAAGACACATTGTTCCAGTATGTCCATGGCCCATAATTTTTAGATTCCTACCATTTTTAATAAACATTTTGCTCTGTATTTAAATTTAAACATGAATAATTATTTTTCCTGTATACCATCAAATATTTTAAACATACGATGCTTAATCAAGATTTTTTTAATATGTAATATCAACTTTTGTATAAAACTTTTATATGTGTTGTATGCATTATTCACCCTTTTAATAATAATTTCTTGAAATACCAACATGCTAGATTTAGGATTTGCAAAATGTTCGAGATTTGCAGAAAAAATTTTTGTTAAATGGAATTCTCACTATCGTTTAATGCCTCAACGTTGAATATACCTGATATTTGATATAATAATTGGATAAACGGTGAAACCAACAACAAACGCACGAGTTAACATTTTAAGATGTTTGAAATCCGTTTCAAAGGAATGGAAATCAAAGTTTTGAACCTGTGGCGTATCCAGGATTTTCTTTATGAAATTAGAGATTTATAATCTAAATATTTTTAATTATAACAAATTAAGAATATTTTCACGATATTTTACCCGTTCAGCCAAAATACTATAAAGTTTAAAATTATTAATATAAATTTTTGATTTACCTCTATATCAATTTTTATTCAGCATCCTAATTTATTTAACCGCTTTTTTAATTTTCCATAATTTTCTATAATTTTGGGAATTTCATATTCACCATATTGAATTTCAGTGTTTTTTTTTATTTAGATCTGTAGTAGTGAACAATCTTATTTCATAACTGCACAAGGATCCTGCTTTCTGATTTGCGTTGGTAATTGCAAAGTTTTTGTCCCATTCTGGTCCACGTGTCATTCCCTTCTTCGTATTTCCTTCAAGAGCAAACAAAGTAGGGAGAGACGTCGGAATTAAATCCATTATTTTTGTTAGGAAAATCGGCGAGTCGCGTTGACTTTTGATTTCTACAATGTACATTTTTGTATGAGTAGTTTACCTATAATTTCATCCCTTACAGGAGGGAGCAAGCCTTTCGGTGAGTGATAGCTCATTTGAAAGGGGGTTTTATTCTCTATTCAACCGTGTTTTTTTTTTATTTATTTTATTTATTTTTCTATTATTTTTCGTACAAATTTTGAAACATTTTCTTTCATACAAACCTTGTTCTGACAATTTATTTATATAGATTTAGGTTTAATAGTTATCAGAATTTAATTTCTTCTAATTTGGGAATAATTATCGTTTAATATTTGAATTTAGGGTTTGAGATCATTGCTTTTATCCTTCCCTTGGGAATAAAAAATTAATAAATACAAAATTAGGTCATTATGTATTTTTTTACTGGAAACCAATCTCCCAAAAAAAAGTAGTTGCCCAAGGTACTGTCTTTTGTCATTAGCAAAATACAATTTTAACGTATTAGTGTAATTAAAAATGAATTTAATAAAGTTAAAGTGAAATATAATTTTCTACAGCATCAATTATTACCATAGAAACACGCGGAATAGGAAATGATTAATACGCCTAATTATATCCTAATTAAATTTACTTTTCTGGACAACTATAATTTGTTTCAAAAATAAGGCGAAGTAAATTCTCGTAATGGAGTGGTTTTTTTGATATAGAATTTAATTTGCCTTATTTTTCAAACGAACTATAAACACTAGTAATAATGAAATTTAAAAAACAATCTAAAGGATATTGTAGACTCAACAAAACACACGAATTCTCTTGTGGAAATGGCAGTGTCTGTTAAGAGGACTCTAACAACTTGGCGATGAAAATTTAGGATCAGCTACTACGAAGTCCAATAAACTAAGTTGGACGTAGTCCTTTATAAGATTTGCAAAGGTCATGGATACTAAAACTCTATTTAAACATAAAATGATAATCAATTGCTGGTCAGAATCCCTCGATGCTCTAAATCGAGATCGCTATCACTCGTGCTAGAAAATAACGATATTATAAGCAAATATCTATGTTTTTTCAGGAAACAAAATGTAAAAATTACAATAAAATTTTAAATTCCTGCTAAAAGAATACCAAAACCAAGTGAAGTTCATTTTTTAAATAGTTTTAAATCTTTTTAACTATTGTAGTAAAAAAAAGAGACCTTTTTAAGGATATTTGGATAATATAGAAGAAATATTACCACTTAAGACATAATAATAAAAAACACCAATAACAAATTCTCATTTTTCGTCCAATGAACCATTTGAAATTCTTAATTCGAAACTTTTCAAATCAATAAAAAAGTAAGAATTTACGTTTAACAATTTTCTAGTAATCGAATCTATAAAAAAACAACGATTTACCTCAGTATGTTTTTATAAATTGTCAGTATACTTTTATAAATTGGGGTTTCTTCTACAGAAACACGGCACGCTAATGTCGATCTCTGTCAAGGTTACAATTTGGAGCTCGATCGAGGTTGCGTAGTTGATTGCTCTGCTTTCTGTAACACACGAATTTCGTACCTGAATTGATTGGGCTAGGCAACCAAACGATCAAAGGGCTTAAAGCTGATCTTTCAAGCTTACTCGAGGATTTGTCAAATGTACGATCTGGAGTTCTCTGTGAGCGCTTTCTTTCCAGTTTTTACCAAGAATTGTAATTGAAAAATAATGTGCATGAGTACACTTGTAAGACGTTTTTCATTATTTATTGACGTTGAGTCCCTAAAACAAAATCTAGTATGTTTGACATTTCGTCAAAAAATTGTTACTTTAGACTAAGAAATACAGAGTATACTTGAGGAATTCATTATTGGTGGTATGGTGGTGACGTGCCATATTTCGGGAACCGTATGTCCTAGAAAATTGGGAAAAAATTCTTATAATAATTAGTATATCTTTATCTACTAGGTAATGTCGACAAATAATAGATTATTTATGCCTTAAAAATATCTATTAAATCAAATCAAGAACAAAACATTTTTAACTGCGAAAGAAACTATTATACGAATATAAATACTTATTTAGGTACTTATATTAAATTAATTCTTACTTATTTCTAAAATTTAAAGTTGCTGCAATTCGAGAAATTAATTGTTGTATCTGCAACACCAAAATTCATATTGTGATCTGTATTTGATATGAAATTACTAGAACTAGCATATGTTGTTGGATTATTAGTATTATTTTTATGGATTTGATGTAAAATTCTATTAATAAAATATCCATTTCAACAAATTTGATAATAAAGTTTTTAGTGAATGACTTTTACTGGCATTAATTTAATTTGACATTGACGTATAAATTAAAGTTCGTGGTACATAGTAAATGAAAATGCCTTCTTGATCTTGATTGGTTAAATTTAGATGCCTTATGGTTATTGGTTATTAAATTTTCATTATTCAACGCTTTATAACCAATCAAATCAATTTTACAAACACACTATTGAATAATGAAGGTCAAATTCCGGTTTGATTTTTAGTTTATTATTTGATATTAGTAGATAATAATACTTTATTCATCCTTATCATAATATATGATATAGTACAGGTCAAAACAGAAAAGAGGATTTTACATTACATAGTATACACCATAAAATATTACATAAATACAATTAAAATCGTTTGTTTAGAAACTCTGATACATCATAAACTATTAAACGAGCAAGGTTTGTATGTGTGTATGTATGTCCGGAGGATCTCAAAATCCACTCGTCAGAATTTATAATAATGAAACTTTCAGGGTAGACTAATTCCTATCTAAATCGGCAAAAAATGCAGGTCTCATGTCTGTGAAAATTCGATCTTCCGAGATATTTACAAGAAAAGTTAAGCTTTTAGTTTTATTTCGTAGCAACGGCAGACAAAACAGAGATAATATAACCTGTTTCTATAGTAAATTTTTTATTAGGTACATAACTTTTCTGCAAGTGCCCAAGTAGCAATTTATAACCAGAATAAGCCTGAAAAGTATTAAAAAAGGAAAAAATGTTCATTTGACGGACATAAATAAATAATTTGCTTGTCAAATGACAGCCATCTCATAAATTCAAAGTTGAAAATACAACGTTGCCAATTCAATTTCAGAAATCATGGATTTAGGTAAATATTTAATGGAACGTTGAGTAACACTGTTAAAATGGACACTTGTCAAAATGTGCCAAAGATATCTGTAATAGTTTTAATAATCTTTTTCCGAGTTAAATATTCGTATGTCTATGCTAGACTTTAATATTGAAACTCGGTTGTTAAATTTAATAAATTTTCGGGCAAATATCGTTTTGGCGAAGAACTTTTTTTTTTAATGAAAAATGTAAATGTTTCTTATCGTTATACAAAATGCATGGTAGAATCAAAAAAATTTGTAGGTCCAGATATTTATAATTATTTCAAAACTTTTACTGGAAACAGGTGAAAAGAATATTGGTTGTTGATCGAATATCTTATATTTAGAAACATATCTTGGTCGCATTTCCTGAAATAACCTCTATTACTTTTTTCTTTACAGCTTCCCGTATTCGATACGAGATCACAAGCGGTAACATAGGAGGTGCATTTGCAGTTAAAAATATGACCGGAGCTATTTACGTAGCTGGAGCTTTGGATTATGAGACCAGAAAAAGGGTGAGTATGAATAGAAAAGTTTTAAAAGTCCGATTTATTTGAAAATTATTACCACACCTAACGCCACCAGGCATTATAAATGAAATTTATTATCGTCCAGGTAATAGAAAAAGAAAGAGGCTGCGGTTGTCGTTTCATAGATGTATTTTATAGCTGACGTGAGGTGGCGAAGTGTTTTAATATGAGTTTGGTTTTATTTTTGTTTTACTCTTATTAAGACAATTTTTTGAAATTTTTTTTAAGAAACTCGTAAAAGATTATGAGTACTTGTACTTGTACTACCTTCTAAAAGTGTCTATTTAGGAAAGCTTTAAAAATATATACAGGGTGGGCCAAACTTCTGGCCTCGGAAGATTACGTCGTTGTGGTAAGAGATAAAATTTTCAAATTTTGTGTGAGCTAGTACAGTTACTGGGTGCACATTTTGAAAATATTTTCGATTATACAAAGTGTTCCAAAAACTCGTGGCAGCACAAACTTACATTTTTTTAAATGGAACATACTATATTTTATTCAAGAATCGAAAAGATCTCATTGAGAGCGTTAAAAAGATATAGCATGTTAATATATTATACGGGTGTTTCGAAAAGATATGGCCAATTATTATAAAAAATGACCCCATCCTTAACACTCTGTAAAACAGTAAATCAAAATAAATCAAAAGGTATTTGTATTCAAATGTCATTCTCATATCGTTGGCTGTGCTCACTATTACTTACTTTGTTTATCTGTTGCTTCTTTAATACAGGGTGAAACAGAACTCAAATCAAGCAATATCTCAAAATTTTCAAATGGATCACCCTATAAGTCTTTTTACAATTTGTTAGTACTATTAATAAGCTTTCAAACGATATAGCATAGTTAGGGTATAAGTTAATGGAAAACTGTAAATATTTTATGATAACGGAAAAATCATGTATTTTACTTACACAAATTAAATGGTATTAAATATTTATTATTTTAGTTATTTAATAAAATGAAAGTATATTATTTTCAAATTTTTCTATTTAAAAAAAAACTAACAATTATGTAACCAAAGTAATTAAAAGAAATTTACATTTACATAAATAAACAATGACATTTTATAAAAAGTAGGTATAGTTTATACTAAATGTTTAAAATGGCGACCATTTTGTTCCATACATTTCTCTATTCTTTTGATAAACGAGGATCTTACTCTTTGTAACAAAGCTGGAGTTATTGTGGAAAATGCGTTTCGAATTTGTTCTTTCATGGCTTCTTTGGTAGTAGGTTCAATTTGATAGACAACTTCCTTGATGTATCCTCATAAAAAGAAATTAATCGGTGTCAGATCTGGAGATCGAGGAGGCCACAAAATTAGCCCACCACTTCCTATCCACCTATCGGTAAATTGTCTGTTTAACCACCCACGTACACACCGAACGTAATGAACAGATGTTCCATCTTGTTGGAACCACAAATTAGCTCTTGTGTTTAAATCAACTTCCTCCAATAATTCACCCAAATCGTTTCTAAGAAAATTATAATACCTTCTTCCAGTGAGACCTCCTTCAAAAAAGTATGGTCCTATAACTGTCTCTCCTACGATTCTTCCCCATACGTTTATGGACCATTTAGTTTGGGACGTTGAACGAAACAAATGTGGATTAGTATCCGAATAAAAATGAAAATTATGGCGGTTGACCATTTTTGTGAAAAGTGGCCTCGTCACAAAATAATTTTTTTTTTAAAAATCTGGATATCCATTAATTAATCCACTGAACCACTCGCAAATATTTATTCTTATTGGAAAATCTCTCTCTAAAAGCTCTTGGTTCATCTGTGACTTGTACGGGTGAAATTTATTCTTTTTTATTATTCTTATTGTTCCTCTACTAATGTCCAATTCAGTACTAAGTTTTCTAGTACTTGTATTAGGATTCTCAACTAAATGTGTCATTAGTAAAAATTCATTGTCCTCATTGAAAATACGTTTGGGAAGAGTATGAGGTTGATAGGAAATATCACCTGATATGTCAAATCTTTCCTTAAGTTTTAAGAAAGATTTTTTATTTGGATGTCTTCGATTGGGATATCTTTCACGATATACTCTTGAAGCGAGTAAACAATTTTTTGAGCATTCTCCTAAGACATAAATCATATTAATCATGTCTTCCTGTGGTAAATTCATTATAGTTATTTATTATTTAAACCTAAGAACAAAAACGAAGAATATAGCTAAAATCTCTTGAACATTTATTAGTAGATACTATTTTGACACTAGCGTACTTGGTAAACGAAATATAATGTAGCCTACTTGGTAAACGAAAATATGGCTTGATTATATTTCGTTTACCAAGTAGGCTAGTGTCAAAATAGTATCTACTAATAAATGTTAAAGAAATTTTAGCTATATTCTTCGATTTTGCTCTTAGGTTTAAATAATAAATAACTATAATGAATTTACCACAGGAAGACATGATTAATATGATTTACGTCTTAGGAGAATGCGCAAACCTAAAATGTACAGGATGCTTCATACCATTTAATTTGTGTATGTAAAATACATGATTTTTCCGTTATAAAATATTTACAGTTTTCCATTAACTTATACCCTAACTATACTATATCGTTTGAAAGCTTATTAATAGTACTAACAAATTGTAAAAAGACTTATAGGGTGATCCATTTGAAAAGTTTGAGATATTGCATGATTTGAGTTCTGTTTCACCCTGTATTAAAGAAGCAACAGATAAACAAAGTAAGTAATAGTGAGCACAGCCAACGATATGAGAATGACATTTGAATACAAATACCTTTTGATTTATTTTGATTTACTGTTTTACAGAGTGTTAAGGATGGGGTCATTTTTTATAATAATTGGCCATATCTTTTCGAAACACCCGTATAATATATTAACATGCTATATCTTTTTAACGCTCTCAATGAGATCTTTTCGATTCTTGAATAAAATATAGTATGTTCCATTTAAAAAAATGTAAGTTTGTGCTGTCACGAGTTTTTGGAACACCCTGTATAATCGAAAATATTTTCAAAATGTGCACCCAGTAACTGTACTAGCTCACACAAAATTTGAAAATTTTATCTCTTACCACAACGACGTAATCCTCCGAGGCCAGAAGTTTGGCCCACCCTGTATAAGTGATACATATTTTAAAATAAAGATCAATTTTAGGCAAATACAAAAACTAGATCGCTAAAATCTGGGATATTTTTAGTAATCCCGAACTGGTTCCTTTGGCATTTTAAAACCTCTACACCAAAACTAAAAACTGTCACGCTTGACGTTCAACTCGCTAACAAGGTCAGCATCATTAACAGCCACTGCTAATTGTGTAATTAAATCAAGTGTTTATTGAAAAATTAAATTAAATATTCGATCCCAGAACTGTGTATCACCCTGTATCGTGAATTTTACATTTCGTTTTCGAATATGTGGAACGGCGCGCGCGACTTTTCAATGAAAGGTAGGAACGAACGATGGTATAGACATCGCCGGCGAGAGTGTTTTAAAATATTGGAGAAAGAATTGATTCTATTTTTGCTATCGAAACAATCTAGTCCGGTAAAATCTTTTAAAGCGCCGTCATCGAATTCCAAGCCGTCCCACAGTGGGACAAACAACCTTCAAAGTTGGCAATAAACAACAGACTCTATGAATGGACTTCCACATTATATATTTCGCTTTAGAGACGTTATTAGTGTAGAAAAAAGTCATAAACAAAATAATCAATAATAGTAATAGGATGTTCTAGAATGTAAATATTTTAATTTTGGATTTCTCTTCAATTACACTTACACATCAAGAAGTTCCCTTCTCTCTATAAATATATATAAATAATAAATACGATACGATAAATACGATTGACTAGACTATAAAGAAGTCGAGAAACGACAAAAAGAGCAAATAAGTGCAAAAAATTTAACTATTTCTGAAATTTACAATCAATATACAATGCAAAAACTCAATAATTAAAACTAGGACAATCTTGGAACACAACTAATAATCATAATATTTCTGAGATTAATATAAATATCAAACAATTAGAAGTTATGTTACTTTATAGCTATTTTTTAAAACTATATAAACTTTTCTGCTAATTTGCAGCTATTAAAATGTTGATACATACCTGAGCTTCAATGATCTATATCAAAATTATAATATAATTTGCACAATACAGTTGAAACACAACTAAAGAAACAGCTAAAAATACAGTATTGCCCAAAATAAACAGTACTGAACTTGTAATTGTTTTATTTATTTAAGAAATACATATTATTGACACTTTATTACATGTTCAAAATGTGCACCTCCTCGTTCAAGATAAACTTCATAACGATGTTCTAAGTTTCTCGTCATGTTATAGAATAAGGGTTGTCTCAGGTATTGCAGACTTGCACCATTACGTCGTTTGAGCGAAAATAATGCTCTACCAGAAACACTTTCTCCTCTGTACTTAACACCATTTTTAAAAATTAGGTCCTACTAATTAATTGTTTAAGGTTTACTTGATAGGTCTACACTAGCTAACTTGGGTATGACAGCGCGCCAATAGAGGCAACTTAGTTTCAGTACAGTTTATTTTGGGCAATTGTTATCATGTTTTAAGATCTTAAGATCGAAGCGACAGTGCGGACAAATATCGAACTATAAAAAGTCAGTAGTCGTCTTTATTTACATAAGAGAACGTGCTTTGATTTTATCATTTATTACGATATTATTGATTTATTTTGAAGTTTCAAGTATGAGTCGGTATTGTTCAGTGCCTTTTTGTAATTCCTGGGAGAAAAAAAATACTGAACTTACATTTCCATTTGTTTCCTAGACCCGGGCAACGAAAGGTTAGAATTGAAGACAAAATGGGCACACAGTCTCTAGTTGACTATCAGAAAGTTTGGATTTTGAGGTTAAAAACTGGAAAACCAGTTACCAAATTCATGAGAGAGTGTCATTTTCAACATCCGTTTTTTGGAAACATTTTCAGCTGAAAAAAAGTTCAACATTAATTTGAAGAACCTTCACACCTTTGTTGCAGTAATCACTTTCTGTGAAATGGAGAGAACACTCTCTCATGAATTTGGTAACTGGTTTTCCAATTTTTAACCTCAAAATCCAAGCTTTTTGACACTAGAGACGGTGTGCCCATTTTGTCTTCAATTCTGGACGTTAGTAAATTGGGCGAAAAAATAATCCCTTTACCTGTATTTCTAAAAGGGTCTGTAATCATAACCTGTAAATTGGACGTCGGCCTTTCTTAAGTACCTTTCTTAAGTACCACTCCAAACTCAATTATGAAATTAAATTTTCTCTACCTTTTCAGGTCAAGTAGGTTCATAGTTTAGTTTATTTTTATTTTCTTTTAGCCGATAGATAAAAGTGGAAAATGTCGGTGTCCGTGATCAAAAGTGAACGTAGAAAAGATATGATTTTATTTGAAAATTTTACTTTTTCGAAAGACAATCTGTCAAAAAGTGGAGAAACATCGTGGAGATGTACCCAAAAAAGGCTACATTGTAAAGCCAAAATTTACACAGTTGGTACAGAGCACCTAATTTCAAGTTTTTGTTGATTTTGAAAAGGCTATCGATGTAGCATTACTGTATGTTGAAATTAGTTGTTTCCCATTTCACTTACACCAAGCCATGGTATAGAAAGATAAAGTCAATCGGGCTGAGTTCTGATTATGAATCAATAACGGAAATCGGCATTTGGCTTAAAAACACTTTGGGGTTGACTTATTTGAATCCAAATGAAGTAGAAGACTGTTTTGTGTCCTACAAACCACACAATGAACTTTTAGATAAATATTCTGATTATTTGTTAGAGACATATACAGGGTGTCCCGTTGGTAAACGGAAATATTTTAAAGGTAGGTAGAGGTCACAAAGGCGGTTCTAAATAACCCATATACAGGGTGTCCCGTTGGTAAACGGAAACATTTTAAAGGTAGGTATAGGTCACAAAGGCGATTCTAAATAACCCATATATAATGGGTCTCTTGGCTTCCATAACCGAGTTACAGGGTGTTTTATCAATTATGCGTAATTATTCATTTGGCCAGAACTTTTGAATCACTTAGTATATCTATTCCATTTTTGGCATACAGCTTACACTTCTCACGAATAATGTACTGAAATATTAAGAGATCTGAAAATCCAGGTTCGGCTTTAGGAAAAATTGAAACATTAAAAATATCAAAACAACACCCTGTATATCACAATTTTAATATTTCCATTTTAGATTTGAATAGAGGGGAAAAAACTGAATTGAAACAAGTTGTTTTTGTTATCCCGCCACCGAATCGAATGGGAAAATTTTGATATTGAAAGAAAAACATATTATGAAACTCATTTTTTCTTTAACAATTTCAAAAATTCACTTGGCCTCATTTACCTATTTCTTGTTTATTCGGCTTAAAATAATTTTACACTGTACTGGTATACCTGCAGGCCCGTACTTAGGAGAAAATATTCAATTATGTATTTATTTTTTAAACGCTCAGTATAAAAGTAAAGCGGAACAATAAACGCTCATAGTAATTGTCTTCAATTCTAACCTTTCGTTGCCCGGGTCTAGGAAACAAATTGTATTTTTTTTCTCCCAGGAATTACAAAAAGGCACTGGACAATACCGACTCATACTTGAAACTTCAACATAAATCAATAATATCGTAATAAATGACAAAATCAAAGCACGTTCTCTTATGTAAATAAAGACGACTACTGACTTTTTATAGTTCGGATTCAGTCCATCAGGTGTCGTATCGCTTGTCTTGCATTTCCAATACTGAATTAGAATAACAACACACATATAGTCATCAAAGAGATACCTGGCTTAGTCTGAAAGCTCGATTGTGAACTAAAGCGTGAATAAGGGGGGACCGGTCAGTTGGACCACTAGTACCTGCATTAATCCTTTTTTGAAAAAGGTCAAGTTAAGCCTACCCTTCAGTTCGACCAGGATAAAATTTTATTTTCTAATCGATTTAATGGAATTCTTCGAAGATAATTACAAGATCATTAGGGTAGTAATAGTGGGTAGTTTTCGACACTTGCAAGTTTCTATCAAATTTTAAAATATTAGTTTAATTCCAGCAACGTTCTAGTAAGCATCATTATCCTTTATAAGTATCTTGTCAATTTAGTTTGTTTAAGAAGTGTAACTGCAACCAGAAATGGCCTTTTATCACAAAAAGATTTTGTAAAAATTATGTCTTATTATAATTCACCTCAATAATAAATAATATGTTAAGTAAATAGTGATTGTTTTAATTCTTAGAATACAACCTTAATCCGCTCGAAGAGCGGTCGTGGTCCAACTGATCGGTGTCCGACTCCCGAATAAGGACTTTGCATAAGCGTTATTATGGTAGAAGGGATAATGGTTTATTGAAATGTAATAAAAATGTATTTTTACGGAATATTTTAATTTTTGATTTATTGCCAACTTTAAAGGTCAGTTGCCCCACTGTGCGTCCGAGTACAAAAACCTAGGCACCTACTGATAACGTTTTTTCAATATTTTGATTCCATTTTCACCGTATATTCCGTTCTAGCCTAGGGGCTACACTGATTCCTCCACCAACGCCTAGGAGCTATCATACCAACGTACGGTACTGTAATTTTAAATTACACGCGCGTTACGGCTGAGTTACGAAACAATGAGTGGTGATGGAAGTTATCATTTTATACAGATTTAAGGATAAACCAGCTTTTGCCTGAATCATATTCATATACAAGAAATTGTTTTGTTTCAATCTCAATTGAACAAAAAATCTTCCAACGCATTTTAATGCATGCCAAACATTTACTCAGCAAACTCATACTCAATTTCCGGTAGATTTCCCAATAGAGGCTTTGGGTGCTTTGAAAATAAATTTCCAGTCTCGTTTTTCAGATTTTTCAAAATCCTTCTAACGCCGACATATATTGCCCTAAAACTCAAATGGAAATGATTGATTTGCAATGCAGCGGTATTTTTAAAGAAAAATATTGGTGGAATTTTGTAAGAATTTACCACTCACACACTTTGATCAGTTGCACAAATTTGCTCGTGGCTTTTTTGTGCTTTCGGCACTACTTTTGTATAATAAAACATTCTCCAAATCGAAATATACTGCTGATAATTTCCACTAATAAACTTGATCCACAACTGCAAAACAATTGTCCGTGGAAAATTACAGCTACATAAATCTCATTTATCATAATTATAATATTTAATTGCATTATGTAAATTTCCTACTATGTATGTAACTTATTGTTATTCGGATAAATCTCATATCATTAATTAACGCTTCCGATTTATTTGGTATGATTTACTTGCATTGTAAATTTTACGAAAATAAACTGCCGCTGTCCGGATTCTTGGTGCTCGCGGCCGCCGTTGGACCGCAGACGTAGTTTGGAGATCCATGTCTTAGTCCACTTATTGTCGGTTATTCAGGCTAAATGACCTGCCAACCTTCATTTATTTTGTGTGACTTGCTGAATTATATCGCTTACCTTATTGTTGCATTTAGAATTCTCTTCGCGTAATCCGTGCACTTCGTGCAACCTCAATTTATCATCTAGGATGTCTCGGCTTCGTTCTTAAACTGCCAAACCATATATACAGGGCCGATCAGAGGGGGGGGGGCAAAATCCCCGGGGCCCGGCTGCGGGCCCTATTTTTACGGTTATTGTACAAACAAAAAATTTTCCTTTTTTAAAATGAATGAAATTAATGCAGTTTTAGGTGCACAACTTTCAGAATTTTTATTTTCAATTATTCAATTCGATTGGAAAATATTTCTTCTCAGTTAACCTTTGACTTTTATAAGTTCACACAAAAAATCTATTATATAAGTAGATTTTCTTCAACCAAATTTCCTATTAATAAAAAATATTCGAGAATCTAAACTATTGCAACATAAGCAAGCGTCATATCCATCTATCATGTGTTCAATGCCCAATTTTAGTATAGTTCCCGGAGATTTGTTTTCTATTTTAAATGAAATTTTTCCATTTCCGAGAAAAAATCTAATTATGTTGACGAACAAATATCAAAATCAATATCAATATTGTCTGAAGAAATAAAATGGAATATACACACGGACAGCAATAAAACAAAAAACGGATAATAGAACCGGCGGGAAGTTTAAATTTGACGTTGACATATGTAACACCTAGCACAGCACAAGCGCTCTAATAAACGAAGGTGCCATCCCAGGCATCAGGTCTGTCCGGCACCATTTTTTTTTAATTTGCAGGCATTCATGGGTACATTCACCCCCAAAAATCTCAGGTGTCTGAAATTTGTGGAAGGGCGGAAAAATGGCCCATTGGTCTCAAAAATCTGTTTCTTTTCGCCTATTTTTGCCGATATTTCCGAAAATATGACAATTAGAGAATTTTTGTTTGGACTAAAATGAAGATCAGTTCATTACCTACAAAAATGATCCTCATCATTTTTGTCAAAAATTTGACACTTTTCGACATAACCGGCTCCAAAACGCATCCCCATTTGTAGCTCCTGACGTGACTTGCATTTAGAGAGCACGCTCAATAAATCACGTAAAAATTAATATTTTTTCATGATTCAAAGTTCAGATGAAAGAAGGAAACTGTAGCTATAATATCATGTTACTTTTTCCTGTTATCTATTTCTCTGGATTATTTTGACCTCCTATAAATTTATTCATATTTTTTTTAGTAAATATATCGGTGAATTACCTTAAAAAATATCCCACATGCTTAAACGTAAATTCAACAAAATATTCAAATAATGTATTACTCTACCCTCTCATACATTTAGCTCTCCCCGAAAAACTGTGTTTAAAAGTACATTTTGCGAGAAAAAAGAGCTATATGCAATTGACCTTTCTTTCCTTCCGTCATGAGGTATTTTAAAGATAAGAAGGTAGTACAAATTTTACGTCAAAAACTTAGTTATTTTTGAGTAGTATTAATTTTGTAGTAGACGATAAAATGCACAAACTATTTAACTGCAATTATATAAAATATAAACCATGAGCTGTGATAAATTTAAGAGTTTTATCATCATCATCATGGCCGTTCAATCCCGACGGATTATGGCTAGCTCGTAAAGACCTCTATTAAATCCTATTGACGAGGTGGATAACTCCTGATATGTCAGTACGTATATAATCTTTTATCTGTCCTGGCCTCTTTTGTTATGGTTTTCCATTTTCTTCTGTCTCAGCATTTTGTTTTCCAGTCTCTGATTTTCAATGCTTTTATATCTTCCTCTGCTTGATCCCACCATCTACTTCGTGGCCTTCCTCTTGCTCTCGTCTTTAATGAAAAGCCATATCGTCATTCTCTTTAAGTTTCTGTTGTTGCTCTTCTCATAATGTGTCCCATCCATTTCAGTCTCTTTACTTTTATATTGGACTATATTTCCTTCTCAATACGTTTATAATCTTTTATCTGTCCTGGCCTCTTTTGTTATGGTTTTCCATTTTCTTCTGTCTCTGCATTTTGTTTTCCAGTCTCTAATTTTCAATGCTTTTATATCTTCCTCTGCTTGATCCCACCATCTACTTCGTGGCCTTCCTCTTGCTCTCGTCTTTAATGAAAAGCCATATCGTCATTCTCTTTAAGTTTCTGTTGTTGCTCTTCTCATAATTGTCCCATCCATTTCGGTCTCTTTACTTTTATATATTGGACTATATTTCCTGCTCCTAGTTTCTTTTCTATTTCTATGTTTCTTTTTATTCTTCTGTCTCCGTCTGGTGTTATATTTGGTCCAAGTATTGTTCTCAGTATTTTCCTTTCTAGTATTTTTTTATAGTTGTTGTTTCTAGGGTGTACGTAATGACTGGTCTGATCAAAGTCTTATAGATTTTAATATTCTTTTAATTTTATCTAATAATATAAAATATATTGTACAAAATGCTACTTGTATTGAAGCTAGTTAAAATCAATAGTCTTGTCTTGTTTTGTGTTCATCCCGGAGGCATATATACCTACCTGCTTGCAGTCTGGCTGTGTGTTGTTTGTCTAATGCCCTGATCTATCCTTGGGCGAGATCAGTGTTTCTTTTCGAACAGTTTCCTTTTTATTAAAGAATGAGAATTCCAGATGAAAACATATATAAAACTGAAGA
This sequence comes from Crepidodera aurea, assembly GCA_949320105.2. Classification (NCBI taxonomy): domain Eukaryota; kingdom Metazoa; phylum Arthropoda; class Insecta; order Coleoptera; family Chrysomelidae; genus Crepidodera; species Crepidodera aurea. The sequence continues at coordinate 23,284,433 of OX439472.1, read as the reverse complement.
AAATAAGTAGCTGAATGGTTATTTCCTTCTACAATAATATTGTATTGAAAACTAAAATATAAGTAAGTTAAAAAAACCCAAACTACACAGTTTTAAAAACTGTACATCACTTAACATGGTCAAAACAATCAATAGGGCATTTATATTGATGACTATGGTTAACTTTTCCAAGATAATATACAAAGGAGAACCGGAGTTAGGGTTGGTTGCACAGTGTTTGAATATTAATGTTTTCCACTTCGTTAAAAGTTTTCAAAAGTTTTGAATATTTTACTTGTTGCGTGGTTTAATCAACTACACCAAAATCTAGCAGAAAAACTGAACACAAACAAGCTAATTAACATTTTCGGCATTTTGTTCTAGTGGGAACTGAGTTTATCAACAATGTGGTTCATATAAATAAGTTATTGTTAAAAAGTTTTTTCCTCTGCAATTTACTGAAAATTTCTGGGCTTAAATTATCTTCACAGCGCAGTTACAATAAGGCAAATACATTACTTTAAAGTTTTACAAAAGTTCTAACGTAAGCTTTAAAAAATTTCCTACATAGGAACTTCTAGTAATTCGTCAAGTTACTTTAGGATTTATTCTTCCCCTCTGTCTCGTAAATATTCTTAATATTTTTTCTTTTTTTTGTGCCCTCTTTCTATGTGACTTTTTGTGCTTTTCTATATACCCAGTACTTCAAAAACATTTTTGGTCTGCCATTTTATATGCAAATTGTATAGATACTCTGTAACCGTGGTACCATCTATCAGTACATCGATAAACAGCATTTATAACAAGCATTTTTTTTTATTTTATTTATTTTTATTTATTCAATAAATACAATGAATAAGCGATAAGTGCTACTGCACTTGTTTCGCATGAAAGTCATCATAAAACATCATCATCAACATTATAAATAGAATTATACCCAAAGACCAGACATCTGTATGAACCTTGACCGATCTTCTTTCCAATTAAGTATTCCCTTTTTTCCACAGCATTTACCTCAGAATTTCGAGGACTCAAAAGGGACGCCATGTGATAATTAAGCAGGTTTTTTCTTTACCTTTGATTTTCCAAAACTATCCATTCAGGCAAGTCGTTCCCGCATATACACCTACTTGAATTTTCGTTCTTTTGATATTGCTCAACAAATTTAAATTACAAAAATTTGGGGAAAATAACATGCCATACTTTTATTAGTTTGACAGTTGATTTAACTATGATTAAGGTAGCCCTAAAATGGGTGCTCACACATTAGTGACAGGGTTGCGGAAAAAATATAGCACGAAAAGGATTCTTCCAGTCTTAGCTTGGATTTCTCTTAACCTTTTTTTTTTCTTTTTCTCGTTTTTCTGTGGCAAAAATAATAACTTAAACGCAGAACGATACGTTCGTTTTCTATTTGTTCAAAATAACCCATATTAAGAGTCTTTTGTACGACATGATCGAGCATTTAAACTCCTTTTAATACGTTGCTAAGCTATTCAGTCCACTCCCTCGGAGATATTAATATTAATTTAGGTATATTTATTCTTAAAGGTCGTTTTTTTTTACTGTCGTTGGACAATTTAGAACGCATAGTGTGTATTAAAATCCTGTGATAAAATTGGTTTGGTGTTTGGTTTAGAAGTTGAACTAATAAGATATCAGGTTGTGATAAATAGTGTAGGTAAAGGTTTAATGAATAGCTCACTACGATACGGGGCGTAACTCCATATCATTCACATGGTGGGATTAGAAAAACTATTTTTATATCAATTTATTTTATACTACAATTTCAAATTCGCCCTTCTTCAACTATCAAATTCTTTCTACTAATTAACTATAAATACCACTACTTCTTGTCGGATATTCGTATCTATTACTTTATTGTTTTAGTGTTAAATTACTGCAGTAAATTAGTCTGTGCATTACAATTCAGTATAACAGCTACTTCCGAAGGTAACATCTATCGTGTAACTAGACAAATGTGTCTAACTAGATAACTATGAGTGACTTCGAACAATTACAAATTTATCGAGGCTTTTATTATTGTCATACCTCAGAGATATCACTTCTCCAACTTATTGCAAACTCTAGTTATTTTAGAGTTCAATCAGAAATCTCCATAATGAATGGCAGTATATTCACGTGTTTCATGGAAAGTGGGATCTATTTTTGAAGTAAAGTATTCGCTAACACTAACTCGATTGTGTTAAGTAAAATAGAAAAGTAACAGGTAACCATTTAAAGTTAAATTCAAATTCAAAAAATATAAACACTTCTCCACCTCCCTAAAACGCAATAGAAACAATCTTAAACGTGTCCTGATTTCATCCACAGTACGAACTCCGCCTAGCAGCCTCCGACAACTTGAAGGAAAATTACACGACAGTCGTTATACACGTCAAAGACGTCAACGATAACCCTCCGGTGTTTGAAAGGCCTACCTACAGAACTCAAATCACAGAGGAGGACGATAGAAATCTGCCGAAAAGCGTCTTAAGGGCGAGTTTATTATGCCTTACTTCCGTTGCTGCTATTGTGTTTTTTTTGCCGTTTTATTTTTATTAGCAGCTACCAAACCAGGCTGATGATGGCTTTAGATGTGTGTGTTTCGCATGAAAATAGCTCCTTTAGGCGTTAAGTTAAGAATCTGGGAAATATATCATATTTATGTGTACGTTGGATATACTTTCGAGCGTTAAGAATCCTATAATGGCTACTTAGGGAATATATACAGAGAAAACATTATGGCATAACCACATTATCATAAATGTTTTGTTAAGTATAAAAATTAAACTCATTCCTCATTGTTCTTTTTTGCTTCATTTCATTTAAAATTTCTGACATTGTCCAAATTTATTATGCATTTACTTATTACATCAGTAAGTTTATAATGTCACAGTTTTGTGAAAGAATCACTGGGTCTTATTGACAGAAGATGTACACATAAAAAATATAAACAAATCCGTAAGTAGATAGAAGATATATTTGAGATTTATTCTTGAATATTTCATTGATAGTTGAAAGTATCCTCTCAAAGTTTTCCTTCCATTACTAGCCATCTTGAAGGTTTAATACACAGAAACAGTTTTGGAATGTTATCCACAATGATTTTTTGCATCTATTTGAGTAAAACTTTTCGTTTGTACCCTACAAAATTTAATTTCTCCTATGTTACCACCTTCCAATATTTTAAAACAAAATAGAACATCTGTGTCATTTATAAATTGAAAAGCAAGGAAATGATATACATTTCAATCACACCATTCATAACTGAAACGATCGAATTCCGAATTTCCATTTTATCTCGTAAAATAAACGTTGAACGTATAGGTACACATAAATAAAGCATGCACAACTTGGTCTGTGTCCCAAAAATTTATTTCTGTTTCAAAAACGTCCTAGAGGAGTTCATTGAATGGAAATTACCTTTAAAATATACAAAATGTCACATAAAAATTGAATAACGGAAATAAAATATTGATTTTTATTTTTTAGTCAGTAAAAATTAATAATTACTATGAGCCAATTTGTATATTATTTTATCTTTTGTAGGTTTTTTTTATTTTTTTTTGTTTTTATTTTCTTTTATGTATTTGCTGCATGCCGTAGTATGAACTTACGCTAGTAGCTTCAGATAGTCTGAATGAAAACTATACCACCATAGTTATCTACATAAGGGATAAGAATGATCTGCCACCGGTGTTCAACTGTTCGATATATAGTAGAGTCATCGAGGAAGAATCTCCTGCACCGTATCCTTTGAGATTAACACAGGTTTGGAATACAGTTTTTTATTTTTTATTTACCACAAATGTACTTAATCTGCTTGGAGTTATTTCAATAATAAGAATTTATTATTAGGGTTTATAAATTATTAATAATAATAATAATATTATAGTCTTTATTCCCAAATCTGAAGAATACAAAATATAATTTAGACAAATTAGCTACATTAGAAACTAAAAAAAGATAGATCTACGAGTATTTTTAAAGTATTTCATATTAAATAGTAACTTAATATTAAAGTTATTATTATTATTTATTTTATTTAAAATTTAGGGTAAATTGTAAGTAAATTAAAAAAAAATCAATTGGACAGGTTAAAAGTTCCGGAAGGGGCTGGAGGGTTGCATATTGGTTTTATACGATTTGTGGCTGAAATATGTGTCCTATCGAAAAAAGTTTAACGTAAAAGTTGTAGATAATTAAATAATTTAAAACATTTGTATTAATTATTTTTCAAGATAACCTCAAAATTATTCAGAAAACCGATAAAAACAGTTCTTTTCGTTTTTAATTTTTATCTTCCGCAAAGTAATTTTTTTATGAAACTTGGTGAAAACGTTGTTCTTTGTGTTTTAAATAAGCTTTAATTTTTTCAAAGCAAAATATTATTTTTTCGAATTCAAATAAAAAAAAGCCTAATTTTCAATCGAAAAAGTTTTCCTACAAATTTTCAATTTTTTAACTTTATCAGTGCTAATTGTCTTCGTTGAAACCTCGACTTTAAGATATGAAAAAATAATCGATTTTTCAGTTAATCCCGACAATTTTTTATTTTTTTTCGCAAATAAGCTTTGAAATTGATGAAAAAGATTAATTTTAATGTAATATAATGTCATTGTCTGGATTAACTGAAAAATCAATTATGAAAAAGTAATTTTTTGGTTTTTGGTTTTTTTTTCGATATTTTTCCATACGAACAATATATTTTTTTCATACCATCTTAAAGTCGAGGTTTCCACGAAGAAAATGAGCACTGATAAAGTTAAAAAATTAGGCTTTTTTTAAATTAAATTCGTATAAAATCGAAAAAATAATATTTTGCTTTGAAAAAATTAAAGCTTATTTAAAACACAAAGAAGAACGTCTTCACCAAGTTTCATAAGAAAAAAATATTTTTGCGGGAGATAAAAATTAAAAACGAAAAAAACCGGTTTTATCGTTTTTATCGATAATTTTGAGGTTATGTTGAAAAATAATTAAGAAGAGTTTTTTTAACAATAAATTTATGGTACGCTCGAGTATAATTGCATAACTAACAAAGCGAACTTAAATTTCATTTTTCATCCGGTTATCAACTTTATTAGAGTTATCAATCACATTTAAGGACGTTGGTAGCAGAATGTTTGTAGCAGAAGTAAAGCTTGCTCGTGGCATAAAGTTATGTGGAAACTTATAATTAAATTACCTGTTACCTATTAGAGTTTGATGTTTCATCAAAGCGCCATGTTAACTAAAGAGGAAAAAAAGTCATTTTGTTAACGGGTTCTACAAAATTGAAATCAAACAAGAAATGATATATTGAGGTTATTTTCGTTTGGTTATAGCACACACCAAACTATTTAACTATTATTGATTATGGGTTTAATATATTCCTACGGAAAAAAACAAAGTCATAATTTGAAATAGTCCAGTACATTAAAAAAAAAATTGTATTTTACTCGAATCTATTAGATTTTGGGTTTCAAAACCGTTTTTTGCCTTTTGAGTTCATCACTTGGGTTTTAGAATCTAGAGCCAGTCTGAAATCTGTTTTAAAAAGTACAAGAAGATCACATATGGTTTAAGCATCTTACTACATTAAGAAAAGTAAAAAAAGGATTCAGTTGGGTAAAAACTTAAGACAAAACAAAATCATAATTTGAAATAGTCCAGTACATTAAAAAAATGGAACTCGAATATGTTAGTCTTGATGTCCCAGAACCGTTTTTTTGCCTTTTGACTTCATCAGTTGAGCTTTAGAATCTAACAAATCAATGAGACAGTTTGAAATATGTTTCAAAAAAAGCATAAGATAATCACATATGGTTTACGGTTTTGAGGAATGTATAAAAAGGATACCGATAGGAAAAAACTTGCTTCGACAAACGTTTAACCTGATTCTGTAGCAGTTTTCTTCAAATGGTAACAGAATACTGTCCGCAAATTGTAATTTTCAGACACAAAATTTGACATGTTCAACGTTATAAAAAACTATGTTGTTGTATAAAACTTATGTTTTTGCGAGTTGAAAGTCTTTCACAAATGTAAACATAGGAAAAATACGCAAATGACGCCTTTAACAGTAAGTGCATTGACAACAAAACTATAACAGATAATGTTTGAGAGTAATTTAGAATTTACAGCACCATAAAACAAGCAAAACAGCGTTGTACTATCTCATTCTTATTTTACCAATTTTTAACATAATCAAAATGTAAACGGTAAAGTTGAAGGTTGTGGTTAATTGTGGATAATACACAATAAAAGTGTGATTAAACAATATTATTTAGGAAAAACATCATTAATGAGTAATACTTATAAATCATTTCATCCCCATTTCAAAACTCATGGCAACGCTTTACAAATCTATATTTCTGTCTTTGTCCATTTCACTGATAAGTAGGTACATTTTAGCGAGTAAGTTGTTTTCCGTTTTCTACCTGCTAATATCACGAACGTAACATAGGGTTGGTTTAGAATAACGATTAATTTAAGGTTTTTAATTATCTACTACTTTTTCCTCAAATTTTTTTTTACAATATCAAAGTACAGTGTGCTTATATTATACATGCACATAGTTAAATTATAAAAAAATGAATTTTAATGATTTTTAACAGTTTGGATTTCATTAAATTGACAGAACCGTCCTTCATAAGTCAAAATAAAGTTCTTTTATCTGTATTTTAACAAAAGCAAAACTTTAAGGAGCTATTCACTGCACATGCGTACATGTCAAAATAAGAGATCCTTTATTAATATATCTGCCAAAAAGAGGTTGCAATAACTCTCTATTAAATGAATTCAAGGAATTAGCTTAGACAGATAATAACTGACAAATAGAAAGTGTCGTCAAAAGGCAGTCTTGATTGTGTAGTGATACAATATTCAAAAATTATAAATATATTGCGAAGATGATGAAGGTACAAAGAGTATAGAATAATGTTTTATAAAGTTTTATAATCTTGATAATGTGAAAGAATTTGAATTAGATTTTGAGATTTTACAATATTGACAATTAGTTAAAATTAAAATAAAACACAAAATACCCAGACTATGTACAATCCAATATTTTTTCAAAAGAGATAATTTGGCTTTCAAATATTAATTGAAACAGCACCTAAAAACGTAAGCAGATTTACTAAGAAATAAGAGAATTATGAATTAACTTACCTTTGGGATGATTTAATGTGAGATAACTAAAAATTTTTAAACCAAAATTAAATAATATTCTAGATTCAAAATTTTATTAACAAATTATTTGGGACAATCTTTATAATAAATTATAATATCAGGACAACCTGTATGGCAAAATAAAATAAGGTGGTGACAACTATTTAAAATGAAATGTCAAGATACCAACTTTGTTAACTAAATTAGAAATTAATAAAATGTATGAAATTGGACGTCAGAATATAAACCAAAAATATGCTAATCGTTATAAATAAAATTATGAAAGCTAAAACAAATAAAGTAGCACAGAATCAAAATTTTGAAATAATTTAAGAGTTTTTGCATGACGTCAGAAGGAAACCTAGCAACAGAAAAAAAAGGAAGTAGGAAGTTTTAAAAAAAATGGTGGAAGAGAGTTGAGTATAAAGATTATTAAGAATTTTGAATGAAATAAATAGTTAGTTTTTTGAGATGGTGGAAGTTTTTGAGTAGAGAAAAATTAAGGAAAATACTTTAATTTAAATGTTTAAAAGAAAGTAGTTAATTGGAAAATGTTAGAAAAAGGAGAAAAAAAATAAAATAAAATTATTAATCGAAATTTCAAAAGAAGAAATTAGTGAAATAAAGAAAAAACTTTGTATTCTGAAGTCTAATGGTAACTGCGACTATGTTTAGTGTTTAATAAGTGAAGTATCTAAAATAATATTTAAGCAAAAACTTGCCTGGAAGATAGTGATTTCACATTCTGTATATCCTGAGAATTGGTTCCAGAATAATTCACTTAAACCAAGAAAATATCCTTTGAAGAATCCACAAAGTTGGAGGAATCACATCATTAGAAGTCTTGTCAAAATACATCACTGGTTGTACGATTTGAAAGAATTTCAAGAACAAATTGTTGAGGTATACACTTTCCATTTTTACTAATTGCGTGCTTATACAGATAGCAAAGTGAATCACGTGTTTGCGTTTTAAGACAGACAGGTTAGCCAATTGCTGGTTCTAACCAACCTTAATTTTAGATAATATTCCGCCAAATTCTAATTTTTCAATTTTTTATAGTATTAGGAGATCATAGAGTGAATGAGTGTGCGTGTAAGAAATTCACATAATTAAATTTAGTTTGATTCTGGTTTATGTTTTTTTTTCGTCTATATTCTTTATTAAATAAAATTATATAATAGTTGAACCATTTTATTTTATTAAAAAGAAAATACAGAAAAAAATCAGTAGCATAAATTAAAAGAGGGCTCTAAAAAACTTTTGAACTCACAATTAAATACTCCCTGAGGTCAGAAAGAATTTCAAATTTCACAAACATTTAATTTGAATCCTTAAATTGGATTAAGTGGTTAAAGTTACGATAGTGAATATCATAACAAAATTAAATTAAATCAAAATAATTAAAAGTAGTAATAATTTATGGTCTATTTTTATGCATGAGAGAGTAATAAAACAGCATTTCTAATGCAAAACTTAGTACGGTCATTTTAAATATTTTTACAGAATAATCTAAATATTTCCTAAAATTGTCATAAATGTACCTGAGCTAATACAAATTTTGCGTCTTTTATTGGTCTTTTATAACCATAAGCTGTACAGAACAATAGAAAAAGGTTTAGACAGGCCAAAAGCCCTGTGTATTAAAGATAACATAGCCGTATCTTAAGATTATTTTCAATAAGTACCTATTTGCCAATTTTGTTTTATTTTAATTCCAAGAATTTCTTACAGTAATCGAATTATAAGTAGATAAATCCCTTAGTAAGGAGGTCCAGTTGTGTATTCTTGACAGCTTACTAAATGTCGTTTAGTTGCAACATGCAAGGTGCAGTGTGCAGTCTATTGTGAATTCTAGTGTGATCATGGAAAATTTGGAAGTACCGCGTAAACGACAAAAAATCGGTCCTTTAACAGTTAATGAAAAAACATTCATATTTAATTGTTTTAAATCATTTACAGACAAACATTTATGTAAAAGTGTTGATGACACAGTGGAATTAGTTTGTAGTACGCTTGGTGTTGGGAAATCTACGATTTACAGAGTTGTTAAAGAAGAGAAATGTGGCGAGTTTCAAACAGCACGTAAAGCTCCAGGAAAACCAAAATTTCAAATAGAAAATCATTTGAAAGAAAGACTTCGAAGGAAAGTGCATGCGTTCTTCTTTAGAAAAGAATTTCCGACAGTAGACAAAGTTCTTGCCACGGTTCGAGATGATAAGGATTACCCTGAAATGAGTCGAAGCACACTATGGAAACTTTTAAAAGAAATAGGTTTTCTATGGAAAAAGCATTCCAGAAAGTAATAGAAAGAAGCGATATTGTAGTATGGAGAAGAAATTACCTAAGGACTATAAAAGAAATGAGAAACCAAAGAAGAAATATATTTTATTTAGATGAAACATGGATCAACGAGGGATATACATCAAATAAATTTTGGCAAGATGAAACTGTTACAAGTCGAAGACAGGCTTTTTTAAATAATTTATCTACTGGTTTAAATCCACCATCAGGAAAGGGGCGCAGACTGATAATAGTACACATCGGTAGTTCAAACGGTTTTGTTAAAGGTGGTTTATTGACTTTTGAATCTACTCGTACCGGTGACTATCATGAGGACATGAATGCTGATGTCTTTAAAGAGTGGTTCGAACAAATGATAGATCTTCTTCCTCAAAACTGTATAATAGTAATGGATAATGCAAGTTAGCACTCGAGACTTACAGAAAAAATGCCCACAACCAAGTGGTTAAAAAAAGATTTACAGAATTGGCTAAATTCAAAGAATATTAAGTTCCATCCCGGTTCTGTGAGAAGAGAACTGCATCATTTGTGTTCCCTTCATAAAGAGAAATTAAAAAAATATGAAATTGCAAAAAATCGTGGGATGACGGTGGTTAGATCACCACCATATCATTGCGAAGTAAACCCGATTGAACTGATATGGGCACAGATAAAGGGAGAAGTTTCAGGAAAAAATAATTCTTTTAAAATGAGTGATGTTAAACAGTTGTTTTTGGAGGCTGTAAATAATGTGAAGCCTGAAAACTGGGAAAAGGCAGTAAATCATACGATTAAAGAAGAAGAGAAAATGTGGAAGTTGGACAATATTACCGATGAAATGATCGAGCCACTCATTGTAAATATTGGTTGCGACAGTTCATCTTCTGATTTCGATTCTGATTTGGATTTGTAGGTAAGAAGTAGTTTTTATATTAAAATTATTATTTATGAACGTAACGTTGTTTAAAAGTCAAAGTTTAAACCCTTATACCTACATAACCCGTTTGACACAATATTCTTAACATACCTTGTGGAAAAATAAAATATTTTAGAAAAAATTGCACTTTTTTACCTTCAGCTGCTTAGAAGTTATAAGCAGGTTAATTAGGTGAAAATATAAGTGTACACCCGATATATTTATTATATTTATACAAAGGTTATTTCATACGAAAATACTCGAGGTATAACTTCACAAAATATTTTAACTGTCTACTAAAAGAAGTGGTACGCCTATGGATTATGAACGCTTTATTATTTTAATACTCTCTCATACATAAAAATAGACTATAGTAAATATCGTAACAATATGTTTATAAATATAAAAAATTCGCAGTTGATGAAATGTCGTTAAGTTGTGGAATGACAGTTTTAAGATCACCTCCTTACCACTGCGAATTTAATCCTATAGAATTGATCTGGGCGCAAGAAAACAGGACATTTAAAATGGCGGATGTACAAAATTACCTTAAAGAAGCCATTCAAAGCGTCAATGCAGAAAACTGGAAGAAATGCATCAAGCACGGTTTGAAGGAAGAACAAAAAATGTTGGACATATACCAATTATCAACTTTGCAGACGATAGCGGTAGCGACAGTGCATCTGATGAATGTGAGATGGAAGATTAGACGAAAGGAAAAAAGTCTTTAGTTTATTGTAAAAATAATTTACTATTTATTTGGGTTAGTCCTTAACCCTTTCAAAAATTAATAAACACGCCACTGCCTTCAATATACCAAGGGTCAATAAAACCCTCATTCATTTTTGGTTCTAGTGTAGAGCCATCTAAGGCGTAATCAAACAAGCCCAGCCCTTTAAGTATGTTTTGCAAAGTTTTCGACTTACAAATTGTATATCGTCCATTGCCGAAAGAAATAATTGAGAAGATTAAATGTTTTACTATTTTTAGAATTTAAGTGATACACATCTAAAAATATATCTAAGTTGATGTAAACTCATGGTATCATCAGAATACATTATAAAAATAAGAATAATTTAAATCTGCCAATGTTTGTCATCAAAATTTACCAAATCGAATTGAAACAAAGTTGGTCAAGTTGAAATCAGTTAGTGTTGCACGTCCAAAACAGGAATGACCGTAAACGGACTATTTGATAGAATCACGAACGCCTTTTTATTCCACACTTTACGCTCGTGTTGTGCAATCAAAGTGTTCGAACGGCAACCCGGCCGTCATCGTCACCGAAATACCAGCATTTCTTTAGAAACTGGCCGGAAAATGCAATTTAGTCTTTGATTGATAAATGTGGTCGTAAATTAAATTAGATCCATGTTTTAGTATGCACAAGAGATATTTTCTTCGGAAAGCAACTTTTAACCTTAGTTCATTTTTCACTTCTTTCTTAACCGCCGACATTTTGTGGCAGTTCGTCTGAAACTTTCCTGTTTTCCATTTTAGGCAGGGATCTAAAGAATCGTAGACGCTCAAAGTGTTTCAGCGAAAGTTAATTGTAAAATAGTTTGAATTTCTAAAAAAAAACGGTTTTTATTCAATAAGAATAATTTGTAAAAATATTTTTCTTCAATAAAAGTTGTTTCTCCACGGCCACTACTGAATGTAGTTATTCTGAAACCACTTATAATAACAGAAAAGAAACATTCTCGCTCTAGAGATTGATAGAAAATTCTAAAACACTTGCCTCTTATGTATTTTATACGTATTTCATTCTTACTCTAGTGTCAGAATGTTCATTCTGTAATACCTAGCTGTAAATATCACGTCCGCATCCTAGATAGCCATGAATTTCATGTTTGAGAGTTATACGGGACGTGTTATTTATTTAGTTTGAATTTGCCTGATTAAATATTTCATTTTGTACAGTCTGTTACTCTGTTGAAAGGAATATTCGGCACTCTTGATTCCTCCACTCATATCGAATTCTCATTCCAACCTTGTTACAGAATATACTATTACGTTCGAAACACTCCAGAACAAATTTTATAAATATCTTCTTTTTTATCGGACGTACCTAAATCCATCCTCAGTATTAAAATTACCCACTTAGTTAATCTTCTACCTGAATACCTAAATACGTCCCCGAGAAGAGCACACGGAGATACACGGAAAAGTTTAATATGTCTTTCTGATAGGTCAGCAAATTTGTGACTGTGAACTTGCCTTTGGAGAAACCATGTTGTTGATTGGTTAGGGCATTGAGACAATCGTTAACTCATCAACGATTGGTTGAATATTAAATTAGAAATAGAAAAAGAAATGAGAAGATTTTGTATAACGTGTAGAATTTTTTTATTTATTTTAGCATAGCAAGCTTTCGAGCCTATTCATAGACTCATCATCAGTGCTTAATCTACAATAAACATATATCAATTCTAAATTGCAAGTGTGAACAAATTATAATGGGTGAAATGTTGATATCGAATTAAGTATTAAAATTAAATTGAATGACATTAGAATAAAACTAAGATATTGAAGTTGTTACAAAGAAATATTTTTTGATAAATTGAAATTAATAATTTATAAGTTGAAATTAAACAAGATATCTAGAAGGTATATTGAATTCCGAGTGATAAGATAGAAGTTAAATAAAAAAGTTAGTTTTTTATGAAATTAAATTTAAAAAGAAATTTAAAAAATACGTACTGTCAATTTAATAAATAAGTATCCTGGCTTCATTGCCTAATTTGGTTAAAATAATTTGTAACATTGTACATACAACACATAATGCAAAATTGCGACTCCACAATAAAATTAAATTTTCAAAAATTCGTTTTGTATGTAATTTTTTCCGAATTTCATGTTATTTGTCTTGATAAAGAAAATAAACATTTTCGAAAGCACGACTTAAAACGAAGAAATCGTACTAATTTATTTACTATTGACTGCTTCCCACTAATTTTATCAAAGGTAATACCACGAGTCCTCCAAATTTTATCGATTAAATTTTTGGTTTTCACGAAACGGCTTTATTTGGAAAAACCACGAAAACAAACTGATTGATAAAATCACGAGTCCGCAGGACGAGTGATTTTATCTTAAATCAGTTTGTTTGAGTGGTTTTGCCTAAAATAAAGGCGTTTGAGTATGAAGATCAAAAATTTAATCTATAAAATTTCAGAGGACGAGTCGTATTTGAAAGGATTATTTTTTGAATCATTTTGTATTAAAAACAGAGAACATAGTCATTTATGCAAAAGACACTTTACACACAAATATTGAAAATTTTCTTTACCAATTTAAATTGAAACCTGAGCTGTTATAGTTTTACATACAGAGCCACCAAGGCGATTTTTTGACTGGCTACCCCGCGAAACGGCGCCGTAAATAAAAGCGAAGAAGAAGAATGAAATGAAGTCTTTCTTAATTTAATTAATTTTAAGTTTAGTGTTGAAGTGAGGTTTGTAAAAATGTTAAAGGCGTTTTGAAATAAACTAATAAAAACAGGTTAGTTTACAAATACATTTTGAAATTTGGTTATTAACACAGATTTGCAATACATTTTAGTATAATAATAATTGTTAAATGTTTACATTTGACATTTCAAAAAAGGTAAACACAGTTTAATCAAGAAACAAATACGAAGAAGCGGTTTTATCAGTATAAAACACAATGATTGGTTAGGATCCTGAGCTGTTATTGGCTGAAACCACAAAATCTGACTGTATTGACAGATGAAAAAAATAATCTACATAAATTACTATTGAACAGTCACAAAAATATCCACTTATTTAATTCATTTCTGTAGTTCATAGTGGTTTGTTCTTTTAAATGTTCTTCTTTCTGGATAACAAAACCAATTTTTTTATATTAAAATGTTTTTAATTTGACCTTTCAACTTTTACTCTAAAGCCGTTTTCAAAAAAATATAATAATAATTTACAATAGAAACACATCACTGGACTATTTCACAAGATATGATAACAACATATAACAGGGAAATAGATTTTGAAATTTAAAATGTCAAAACCTGTTGTCAACATATTTTTTCCTACGACCATCTATGAAAATAGCAATTACCGTTAAAGTTGAAAAGAAAAAGCAATATCATACAGTCCTGTGATATTTTTTTAAATCGCACAGCGTCTGGAAAAGTATTGTCAATCGCTGCGCTACGCTAAGCGGCTCGTGCTAAACTCTACTCATGCGTAATTGATCACTTTCCACACTTGTTACGTAATATAATATTTGTGACGTTTCTGATAAAGATTTTGAAAGGATATCGCATTTGCATATTATAAGAGAATTATTATGTCAATTTTTTGAAAACGACTTTAGCCTAAAAGTCGAACCATCAAATTAAAAACATTTTAATATAAAAAAAGTGGTTTTAGCGTCCATAAAGAAGAACATTTAACAGACATTAATATTATTTGTGTTAGAACATGACAAATTACTATGAAGTTAACGCTTCGCATATAGACAAGCCACATAAATCCCTTCTGGATTATTAGTAGACCCTGTCGAGTTTCTAACAGAAGGGTCCATTTAGGTAAGTAACCGCAATTTTCCGAGGGTTTCACTAATCCCGGCTCTAAAATGGCGTATGTAGTTTAACGTGGTGTAGAAGGCAGATCAGTCACAAAACAGCGCTTAATATAACTATCCGCAACTTTGAGGAATGAGCAACTCGGCTACATAAAGCACATTCAGTTTTGAAATTTTTTCAAAAGATATGAATATTTCTGCATCATACTTTTTATAATAATTGCAGTATTCAGTGTTTTCTGGTACATATTCCAAAGTATAAATGTTATCTAAAAATAACAGAAAATTAGACCAGGGTCGATAATTTTTGAAACCAAAAAAAATAATAGTAGGATGAAACTCATTGGAAAAGGAAGAGAATATAACAAAAATGAAAGGAAAAATAATTTACGGGCGATCTGAGGTTGGGAAGTAGAAGGGGGGAGTTTTTAAGGGTAGAAAACTGTTTATCTCGATTTCCGGCAAAACTACAAGTCCTATGGAAAAAAGTTAAATGGCAAACTTGTAGGTAATAAAAATATCTACAACTTTTGTATTTACACTTTTTTTTTTGTTTTTTAAAACCAAATAACCAAGTTTTGGTTTTTTATTTTTCTTTTACAAAAAAAAATTTTTTTTCACGAAATTTTGTGAAAACTTACCTTTTTATGTCCCAACCACACTAAAGCACCCCAATTTTCAATCGAAAATTCTCATGTCAGAATATCTGCTTTTTTAAAAAACTCGGTTATGTTTTTATTCGTTGAAATCTATACTTTTTTGTTGGTGTAAAAAAAATATACATTACTATGGTAAATGTTCTAAAAAAATGCAAAGAAACGAAAAAAACTCGAATCCGATTTTTTTTTTAAATCATCATGTACAATTTTGAGCTATTTGTTAATATTTATACTTTAATTACTCTTTTGTTTATCAATGTAATACGGAATCTTACGTTTTTCGAGTAATTAAAGCGTAAATTTTAATAAATAGCTCAAAATTTAAAAATTTCGGATTCGAGTTTTTTTCGTTTCTTTGCATTTTCTGAGAACATTTACCATAGTAATGTATATTTTTTTGCGCCATCAAAAAGTAGAGATTTCAACGAACAAAAAGCCCATCGAGTTTTTTAAAAAAGCACATATTTTGACGTGAGAATTTTCGATTGAAAATTAGGGTGCTTTTTCGATATTAAGCCAAAATAAGGTGAAAGAATAAATATTTTAAATCAAAAAAATTACAGTGTGTTTGGGACATAAAAAGGTAAGTTTCGTGAAAAAAATTTTTTTTGTAAAAGATAAAAATAAAAAACCAAAAACTTGGTTATTTGAATTTTTCACATAAATTTTGGGGTTATGTGAAAAAAGTGTAAATACAAAAGTTGTAGATCTTTTTATTACCTACAACTTTGCAATTTTTTTCCATAGGACTTGTAGTTTTGCCGGAAATCGAGATAAACACTTTTCTACCCTTAAAAGCTCCACTTCCCGACCTCAGATCGCCCGTAAATTATTTTTCTTTTCATTTTTGTTATATTCTCTTTCTTTTCCAATGGCTTTCATCCTACTATTATTTTTTTTCACTTTTTACCATTTTCAAAGGCTTCAGCACTGGTCTAAATACCGTACTTTCACCTTCAAGTAGCGGTATTCACCGGTTAAAGTACCCTTATTCCTAGGATTTGAATAAAATTTGGTACATAGATATGAGGCACTATTTTGGAGTGACAGACGTATAAAAACAAAATGACCGACTTCCGGTTTTGCCAGAAATGCCACCAAATTCGATTTTTTAAATGGAACACCCTATATATTCGATATTTTTTGGATTCTATGGCTCAAATTACATACGACAGTGTTGCCAAATTTTTTATTTTTCAATAAAAAAATTGAAATTCTCAGATTTTTTTTATTACAGGAGGGCTTGATCAGGTCAAAATTTAGTCTAATTGATATCAGTAATTCATAGTAATCGTCATTTCATCAATAAGATCAATAACAAATCCTACAGAAGGAATTTCAATTTTCTGAATTCATTTTTAACGAATAAATCCTTTTTTTCAAATGGTACCTACCGAGGGCCATCTTGCCATACATTATGTACCATTTTCTTTTTGTTAAAACCTAAACATAATCATTTCTTGAAAAAAAAATCTGAGAATTTGAATTTTTTTAATTGAAAAATAAAATTTTGGCAACACTGTCGTATGTAATTTGAGCTATAGAATCCAAAAAATATCAAATATATAGGGTGTTCCATTTAAAAAATCGAAGTTGGTGACATTTCTGGCGAAACCAGAAGTCGTTGTTGTTTTTATACGTCTGTCAATCCAAAATGGTGAATCATATCTATGTTCCAAATTTTATTCAAATCGGTTGAAAAGTGAAGGAGATATAGGTATGGCCCTAGTCTCATTGTCACCCGGTATATAAAAATAATTTTTTAATACAAAAACATAAATTACATTTTTTTATTTATTAAAATGTTAAGATTTATAAATTCAAGCTCCTTCTTCTGCTTTTTCTGTTCCTTCTCATGCTTTTCTGCTTTTTAATAGCTCTTAGAGCATTTTTGTTGCATTTGAAAAGAATAATTCTTTGACATAGAACATAGGAAGTTCCGTAATTTGACGTAAGACACTTTTATCTTTGTTTCTCTTCTTTTGGTGTCATTTCATTTGGCTACATTTACAGTGAGAGTGTCTATTAGTACATCTCAGAGATAGCTATTAACTCGAAATGAAAGTACTCGTATCAGTTATCTCTTAGGTAACGAGTTCTAGTTAATTTATTTGTAGAATAGTTATCTGGCGTTTAAAGCTTATCTATCTATAGGTGAAAGTACCGGGCCTTAAACTTAAACTTTTTGATCAGCTGTAAACAATTCTTTAAATGGCACTAAGCGATAACTATAGGATAATTTATTTCGTCTAGAGTTCTATTTTGCTAGTTGGACCATTATGGTCATATATACTTTCAAAATGCACATGTGCCCATAAATATATTTTTGAATGAATATCTGCTTTAAAAAAATAACGACCATTTTAACATCTGGCGAACACCTGCATGATGTTCCCAAAACATTTATTTTGCCTAAGGTCATCGCTAGCTCTGTTCTATAAATAAATAGGATTGTAAAATGAATACGAAAATAAGCAATGAATTTTCAGTTTTTAATTGTTGAACATTCGAAAGTTAAAGAAACAATTTATATTTGAAATAATTCCTATAAAATTAATATTATTCTAAAACTGTTTTGGAAGAAATGATCTTTGATGGAATTGGCCGAAAAATAATTAATTGAATTTTTGTTGATTTAATTCTACAACAATTTTAGAATCATACAATTTCCGAGTTTGAAGAAATTTGTATTTTTCGTTAAAAAATTATCACAAGGAAGTTTAGCGAAAATTATTTATTCAAAATTTAAAAAAATAACAGATGCTTATTTGCACTCAAAATAGGGAAGTTTTAGCCCCAATAACTTTTTGAAAAAATTAAATAAAAATAAGCTGTGAATATGGAAACCTACGTTTAGATTTTTACATATTGATAAGCCCGGGAAATAAGAAATTAACAATATAAATTATTATTAAACTTAAAATGTACAACAGCGAAGTTTTATTTTCTTAAAAAATTAGTTTGTATAAAAATATTGTTTCCTTTTTTTAATTTTCCTTAATCCAAATTATTCAAATATTTGTGTTCACATTCTTAGAGCGTCCGTAGTAGCTTTAAAAACGTAAAAAGAGTCACATTAACTGCATGAATTATTTTGGGAATGAAAAGAATTTAATTAAAATACAAAACGTGAAGCTAAAGTAAAAGAAGTTGGATCAATACAGCAGTTGATGAAATTTCATAAAGTTCGTGAGATGAACAATTATAAAAATTTTTACAGAGAGAGAAACGCAAAGAAAATAAACCATTAATCTCTGAGATTTAATAGAACTTTTGTTCTCCTTAAAAATAAAAGAAACATGTTTTAAATGTCGGAACAAAGTATTAAAATGTTGATCTTAAAACAAACAGAAAATGAAATGCTGGAATAAATCAAAAAAATTGTCCGAGCAGAAATTAAATTGCTGCAAATAAAATTATTTGGTTGGACATTTATTTTCACAAAAAAATGTTTATAATTAAGCAGTATAGAGGTAAATCCAACGTTTTAATTGCCACTAAATTATTAAACCTATAACAACACAAAAACTGTCGGATTTTGGAGGTAAATTGAAACCATCAGAGCTAAAATAAAGTTGAAAATTAAATTTATAAATGGAAATGCATGTTTTTAGGATGACATATACAGGGTGTTTCCGCCTGTTAGAAGAGTATGTCCCCTTTTTCCCACTATTTTCTACTCCCATGGTATTTGAAGCTATTTTTATTTTTTTTCGTAATGCTTAACAGTTTTCTCGTACCGAAAATGTTGTGGTTTTTAAGATATTTAATGTTTTTATGAAGTCTGCAAGATCGCTTTTTAAATAACCACCAATATTTTTCTTGGATGTCTTTAATAATTTTTTCTTAATTTTTTATACCCACTGACTTTTAATGATTAGAAAATGTAGAAAATCTCATATCTTGGAAAGACTGTCAATTTTTGTTAATTCTCCATATAAATGTATGTGGTGTGGGAAAAGTGCCGTTAGAAAAAATATTTCTCACAGTATGAGCAATACACGGTTTTGAAATTAAGTAAGCCATGAGAAATACGTTATTTTCATAGCAGTTGTAGAAAAAATATCATTTTTAAATCCATTACTTTCACATCTAAATTGAATTTGTTTTAAAAACGTCGATTTCTACGAAATAGCTTATAATCGGTATCATCGTAGTTATACCAACAATACAAATGTTTGTTGAACAAAACGCGAAAATTATTTTTCTATTTCCGATTTGTTTAATTAAAAAACAGTGCAAGAATTAAAAATAATTTCGCATTCAAAAATTTTCAATTACATTAATCACAGCTTTGGTATTTGTCGACAAACAATTATTGAAAATTTTTGCGGAATTTTCATCGAACGGATTATGTGAATCAAATAAATTTTTGCTCGTCAGGTTATTAACGCTATTTACAAAATTGTTTCAGTTATCGAATAGATTTATTGGTTATAATAATTTTTATTTTCGATCGGATTTATCTATTTAGCTGTAACAATCTGGATTTATAACGGCTACTCTGGGATTTTTTTTTGTTTAATTAAATATTATTTTTTGTATCAGTTGCCTCAAATTACAATATTTTGGTGACTATCTTTTCTATTTGAAATTTTGGTGGTTACTCGCGAGATCAGCCACCAAATGTTTAAATTTAAAACTTCTATCAAAAATAATTTTTTGTAATAATCCTAATCAAATTGCTGAGGTTATTTGTGGTATCAACAGTACCATAAATTCTAGTACATTTAAAATATTAGTTCTAACTACTGATGTTTAAATATTAAAAAGTTTTGTAGTAAGATTCGGTGAAAATCTCGAATTAATTTTTTTCTGTCAATATTATTAACTGTTAATTATCAAAGTAAAACAAATAACGAACAACTGTTAAAAATTGTTTTAAATGCATGTAAAATTCCCTACCGCATTATGATAATTATAGGGAGTTAAAAACTTCATGCTGATGATTCAGAATAGGATTCAAATGCCGTAAGAAAATAATAATCATTCGAACAAAACATAGAAATAGAGTAAACCTTACGTATACAGGGTGTGTCGCGTAGATGGCCCATTAGTCATATATAGAGAAGTATAGATATTTGAAATTTGAAAATTGGGTTACGGGGCTTTGTCAGTACGCTCTATTCAATAAAAATAGTTTCAACTTTGTTATTTCAATGTACCATTTTTCTTTTCATTTTTGGATTCAGTATCAAATTTTGAACAGTTTAACAGTTTCCGAGATATTTGAGATTTTTATAAAAAAATTTGAAATACACGCATTTACTTTAATTTACGTATCTGGCTTAGTTGTGAATCTATTAATTTGGAATTTAAATTTTATACACAGATTGAGAGAATATCCTTCCAATGTCCATATTTTCAATTCTCAATAAGTCGATAATTTCAAATGAAACATCTTGTATTTTATTATCACGCCTGAATCAGTTTTTTACTCTCTTTCGATCTGTATCAGCATTCCCTATACCTAAAGTTACGTATTTCTGTGTTATTGCTAGATTTATTATAATTTGGAGATATTGTAATATAATTTATTTTTATTAAATCTCGTAATTATTTATGGTAAATTACTCGTACGTGCCAATTATTCGCAGATACCCAGAAAAACGCAGACCGAGTAGGAAAATGGTCAGGAATATTATAGACAATCCTTTATTAAACGGTTCGTTTAACCAAAAGTTAAGAAGACCAAACCAAAAGTTGATGATGAAAAATTGGAAATAACAGTTTTAGCTCATTTTGGTCCTAAAACAATTAATAGGATCTTTATTACTGTAACCCAGAAGAGCCATTTTCACTTACAAATTGAACGAAGTTAGAAAATAAAATAATCTAATTGTCCAGTAGTTTGTTTATTACAACTGTCATTTTAAATTTTTATGGCATGCTAGATTATATTACCAATTCTAATCTAGCAAAAACTCAGATATACGTAACTTTAGGTATAGGGAATGCTAATACAGATCGAAAGAGAATAAAAAACTGATTCAGGCGTGATAATAAAATACAGGGTGCTTCATTTGAAATTATCGACTTATTGAGAATTGAAAATATAGACATTGTACGCTCCATTCTAGACACCCTGTATAAACTATCGCATTTGACGTTTCACCGTATGCTAGAAGAATGTTCTCACAATATGTGTATAAAATTTCAAATTAATAGTTTATCAACTAATCAAGATACATAAATTAAAGTAAATTCGTGTTTTTTAAAAATTTTTATAAAAATCTCAAATATCTCGGAAACTGTTAAACTTAGACATGTGGTATGTTAATAATTTTTTGTTCAAAATTTGATACTGAATCCAAAAAGAAAAAGGAAAATGGTACATGACATTTGAAATAACAAAGTTGATGTCTATTTCCGGTATAACCGGAAGTTGAAAATATTTTCATTGAATGGAGCCTATTGACAAAGCCCCGTAACCCAATTTTCAAATTTCAAATATCTATACTTCTCTGTATAAGGCTAATGGGCCATCTACGTGATATACCCTGTAGTCGAATGTAGCCTTTTAATAACATTTAGCCGAGTTTCACGAGACCTCTACAAACATATCTTGTTATAAAGAGTGGCCAAATTATTCAGAATCTGGGGCTGCGTAAAGCAATGAACAAAACGCATTATTAAAATATTTGCGTTTCTTTTCACTATTACGAATAAACTAACAAAAAGTTATAAAATAAACAATATCAATCGCGTAATTTGTGCCGACTCATTTTTGACATTTCTCATCAGTTAACGCTCAGAACTCTAATCTTAAAATATACTTAGGTTTCGAGTTATTGCCGCAATACATTATGGGCTACAATAGATTTTCTAGTTCACAATGCTAAGATCTTTCCCAACATTAATTTAAGACAAAGTGCTCGCCATCTTGAATTATTGTGCATTCACGGGCTTTCTATCCATTACAGCAGTCAAAACTAATCATTTATTACCGGTACGGCTTAAAGTGTAAAGCGCATTGACAGTATGATTTTCAACTTAAAAGGAAACTTATACGTGAAAACAAAAACAGAGAATGACCGCTCCAGCCGAGTAGTTCGAAGTTTGAATTTAAACACACATGGCCAGCCGTTATCGCATTTTATTTATGATCCAAGTTTGCTGCAAAATGAAAGGATTAACAGCGAAGTGACGTGCAAACGCTGTTCGAAATTAATGCATAATTAAAATTATTTTCCAACAACGGGTAGCGTGAATCAGCTTCTTCTATTGTGTGAAGATTTTTTATTTTGATAGGAAATTTGGGTCACTAGAAGTTAATAGGATGAAGGATGGACATAAAAATCTAGCGGAACGGTACATTTTTTGTCACTACGATGGGTATAATAGTTTTTTCATTACACAACGAAAAATTTAAATTTTTACCTAAACTTCCACCGATCCCAGATTTGCCAAACTAAAAACTGACATCTACCTACTCGATGATGACATTATTAAGAGTGAGAGGGTGAGTGACTACACGGTATATCTAGATAGATATGCAAAAAGGATGGCCCTGTTGCCTTTGCAGATCTGTTGTGGTTCCCTTGACAATTAGATGACTTGCGCGAGATTCATCCTTTTAAGTATGTTTAGGATTCCTGACAATGGCTCTTCAACATAGATTTCTGCCTCTGGGTACTCCGTTTCCGTCTGTGAGAACATTGTCCTCTATATTCCAGCTCCGACTCCTTCTTCGTTCTTTGGTACATCTGTGTACGAGATTGTTGCTGCACTCATGGGTGCTCCTCCCTCCCAGTGTTCTCTCTCTAGTACTTTGACTTCGTATTTTCTATTAAGGTTTCCATGGCGTCGCTGGGCATTCCTGTAGTTGGATCGGCCCTTAGCCCTTCTTCAAACCTTTGATATTTCATCCCATGGAGTTTGGTGATGGGTGATGACCCTTGCATCGCGGCTGGGGGTGGTTTTCATGGCCCCTGTGGCACTGAGACCCGCTTGTCTTTGTATGCATATTAACTGCCTTATGATTCCTGGTCTTTGGCCACCACACCACTGACCCTCGTGTATAGCTATATGTTCATTTTGGCATTGAGTCCTTGCCACACATTGTCCTGCACCTGCCTAGTGATATGGATGCCTTTTTGGCGTTTTTTGTCGTATGGCCTTTCCATGTAAGTCTTTGATCAAAAACTACCCCTAGGTACTTTGCTTCTTTGACCAAAGGAATTGATATTCCCTCCAGCACTGGTGGTTTCAGGCCTTATTTTTAATGCAATAAATATTTATTTCGTGAACAATAGTAAAGAAAATTCGTAAAATTAACGCTTTTGAGCCACGCATTTTCCCCTATTGAGCTTAAAAAAAGAAAATATTTTCTAATGTAACGAAACTAGTTACCCCCCCCCCGTTTTCGAGGATGCTGAACACGATGGCGGTGGTTTAAACTCTTTTCGAGTTGACCTTCACCGCCAAAAGGGGTGAAACGCGAACACACCGTCTTATACTGAGAAAAACTGCGTCACCTCCCGTTTTCGAGGATGCTGAACACGATGGTGGTGGTACAAACTCTATCTCAGTTGACCATCACCCCCAAACGGCCAAACACAACCCCCAAAAGGGGTGAAACGCGAACACACCGCCTTATACCGATAAAAACTGCATCATCTCCCGTTTTCGAGCATGCTGAAACGGCGGTTCTTTTGAATTTCTCCGAGTCAACCCCAAAGTTTCTTTTTATAACGATGGTGTTTTATATTTACGTGTAATGAGTGTCACTCTATGCGTCAATAAAAATGTTTTGTATGGATATATAGTGAATCTTTTTTATATTTATATATATAGCAGGTAAGTAATTGTATGCGTCAAATACACATGTTCTTAATTTAATATAATAAAATATATAAAATTTACCACTGATTCCAGACAACAGGTTTCCCCGCCTAAAAATCATCAGACCCTATATATGCACCTATTTTTTAGGGTAAAAGATCAATCAACAAACGAGGAATCATCATCCAGTTTGTATTCAATGATTTGTTATTCATTTTCTCTTATCGGGATTTTCTTATCAACTTCATAAGACATGGTCATAAGACAGGGTCTGGTTCAACGGTTGGTTTGCTTCGGGGAGAAGATCCAGAATCCCCATCATGTTCCGCATACTCGAAAACGCAGTTTTTTTCAGTATATAAGGTATATTCATGTTTCACCCCTTTCGGGGTGATTATTGGCCAATCAAGGGGTGGGGTTGACTCGGAGAAATTCAACAGCACCGCTGTCCTGTTCAGTTTGCTTGAAAACGCAGTTTTGAGGGTTGTTTTTGGCCGTTTGGGGGTGATGGTCAACTCAGAAAGAGTGTTCAGCATCCTCGAAAATGGGAGGTGACGCAGTTTTTTTCGGTATAAGGCGGTGTGTTCGCGGTTCACCCCTTTTGGGGGTTGTTTTTGGCCGTTTGAGGGTGATGGTCAACTCAGAAAGAGTGTTCAGCATCCTCGAAAATGGGAGGTGACGCAGTTTTTTTCGGTATAAGGCGGTGTGTTCGCGTTTCACCCCTTTTGGGGGTTGTTTTTGGCCGTTTGGGGGTGATGGTCATCTCAGAAAGAGTGTTCAGCATCCTCGAAAATGGGAGGTGACGCAGTTTTTTTTTATATAAGGCGGTGTGTTCGCGTTTCACCACTTTTGGGGGTTGTTTTTATCCGTTTGGGGGTGATGGTCAACTCAAAAAGAGTTTAAACCACCGCCATCGTGTTCATCATCCTCGAAAACTAGTTTTGTTACGTTAGAAAATATTTTCATATTTTTCCGACTCACAGAAGCCACTAATGGGCGACAGAGTTTTTAGAGTGAGTAGTAGAATTTTTTAAAGTATTAAGTATACTTATAGTCAGTGAGCCAAGCCAGGCCAATTTGTAAAACTTAACGATTGTAATGTTTTCTTTTTTCTGCGTTTGCCGGCTTTTTTTATTGTTTTCCAGCGTTACTCTAGGGACAACACTTTTAAATCGAACCCAATAATGAATTATCGAGTAAAAATTGCACATGATAAGTAAAATTCAAGTTAAAAATGTTTTAGATAATTAAATTGGAAATTTTTCCCTTTGTTGGCGTACAAGCATGACCTTCAAATCATGAGTGAGTCGCCCACCACCTTATTCTCAATCTATTAACAAAAATATATTAATTTTTAAGCGATCTAATACAAAAATCGGGGAATTTAAAAAAATGACAAGTTCAAAAACGATTTTGGCAACAAAAATAGAAAAAACTGATCTATATAAAAAAAAGCAAATAATCTTGTTTGCTTGATAACTACTACATCAAAAATGTATAATTTCTGTAACATTCCGTCTTTAATGTTAACATTTTTCGTTTCATTTAATATTTTATTTATGAAAACCGAAAAAAAAGAATTAATTCGCCCTAGGTTTCAGCAAACATGATTGATGCTTTTATTTTCAAAATATTCGACAACCAAAACAAACAGGCCCCGTCAATCAAGCTCAAATCAATATTTTAACCTATAAAAAATTTATATTTACCGCAA
This sequence comes from Crepidodera aurea, assembly GCA_949320105.2. NCBI lineage: Eukaryota > Metazoa > Arthropoda > Insecta > Coleoptera > Chrysomelidae > Crepidodera > Crepidodera aurea. The sequence continues at coordinate 23,258,398 of OX439472.1, read as the reverse complement.
CATTCGGTTACAGGTACGACAAACCTTTAACTGATTGAAAAGTCATTTGTTCCGGAAAAGTTTTCTAACGCCTTGTTACCCCGATGTTGTGGTTTTGACGTATTTATAAACAAATTAAATTCTATTAAAATGACGAATCGAATGGTTAGATAGCATTCCACGTTACTATTGAATTCGAAAGTTAAATTCATCAATAGTTAATAGAGAAAAACTGTAATGCAGATACTAATTCAAGTGACAATTATAGCTACTTGATTTATAAAAGATCCAAGTCATCTCAAATAAAAATATTGACTTTTGAATACGACACAGAAACTGTCTACCACAAATAATTTTTAATAAATCAAATAGAGTCCATATTTTTGTACTGAAATCTGTGTTATACAGAAGCAATTTTTTAAATAAATAATTCATAAGGACCTTCATATATTATTGGCTTACTTCGAAACCTGAAAAAATATGGGTCGTAAAAGAAAAAAATGGGTATCTTCTGCCTTTGTGAAAAATATCTTAAAATTCCCTACTTGAAGGAGTAAACTAAATCTGACGCACAATTTTTTTATAAACCCTGAAACTTTTTTAAAAAGAGCGATCAAAGCAGATTATTTTTAAATTGTAATCCTAATAATTATGATTCTCTTTGTATTTCCTACACTTAAACACAGTGAGATTGTTGTAATCTAGAAAATAAAAAAATGAAATTTATCAACACATTTGTACAAGAACTTCACGGAGACAAAACTATTTAATATTGCTCAAAGCTTTTGATTTTAGCTTCATCATCGAAACCCAGGCTTGACAGAGAGCCATCACGTGATTGTTGACATACTTTCTATTGATTTAAGAATAGACGTGTTTGTTTGGAGAAGTGTCACCTCATTACAAGCTATCGTAAAAAAAATCAGATATTAATTTTTTTAAATAAAGTTAAAAATATACTTTATAATATGTAATAATTCAGAAATTGATTTATGTAAATAAACACTATTTTAAAAACAAATATGATGTCGAATGAATGCTGTCAAAAAATGAGACAATGTTCATCATTTTAATTATTTCTCAGCTATGGAAAGTAGCAGAGGTTATAATGATACCTAAGCCAGGCAACCTCCCCAAGAAGTAACATCATATTGACCAATCTCTTTGTTGCCTGTTATTTCGAAACCCTACGAAAAATTGCTTCTTAAGAGATTAAAACCTATAATAGAAGAAAAGGACCTGATTCCCTCCCATCAATTTTGGTTTTAGAGAAAAACACGATCGTCTTCTTAGACGTGGTCCAGGCTTTTGATAAAGTTTAGCATGAGGGTCTTAACCACAAGTTAAATTTGTTACTACCACGTCAGTATTCACAACTCTTACAATCCTATTTATCAAACAGATATTTCAGAATAAAGCAGGAAAATGTATATTCTGATCTAAGAGAAGTAAGTAGTGTACTAGGTCCAGTACTCTACTTACTGTACACCAGTGTATTCCTAACCTTGAGCACGATACTATTGCAACATTTGCTGATGATACTGCCATTCTGGCTGTTGGAAAACACCATGAAGAAGCTAACCAAAAATTACAAACATCTGTAGACCAGATTAACACCTGGACCAAAAAATGGCTTATTAACTTAAATGAAAATAAATCTGTTCACGTTAACTTTACTAATAAACGAAACCAACACATTCCCATAAGAATAAGTAACGGTCAGATTCCCTATGCTAATACAGCAAAATATCTTGGAATGAGACTCGACGCTAGACTTCGCTGGAAAGTCCACATTAAAAAGAAACGTGAAGAGCTTGGTATAAAATATAAAAAGATGTATTGGTTATTAGGAAGAAACTCCATGTTGTCCATACATAACAAACTGCTGCGCCAGTAAAAATAACATTCAAGTTATCCAACATTAAGGAACATCGTCGATGCACAATAAGGAACATCGTCGATGCACCCTGGTACTGTCGCAACAGTGATCTTCATAGGGACCTTGATGTAGAAACTGTTGACAAGACTATATTCAAATCTGCCAACTGCCATGAACAACGGCTGCTCCATCATGGAAACGTTGAGGTCATCCAGCTCCTCGGTAATACCAATTTAGTAGGATACTCAAGAGGACCAAGACTTTTGAATTAGTTCAATGCCTGTGCTAGTTACAAACAGAGTATTGTGCGGATTTTGTTACGTTACAGGTAGTGTTACTAAAATTATCAGACCCTAAGGTACCTACACTAGTGAGTAGGACCTTAGTCTTTAAGAATTTTTGTTAGGTTAGAACAAAATTGCTTATTGATCTTCATGATCAGATTGTAATTATAGAAAACATTCCCACAGAATGTTTTGCTAAGAAAAAATATTTTTACATCAAAAGTAAAAGTATAATAATGATAAATGTACAAGGATTATTTTGTCATGCGTCTATTAATATATATCTTCAATTTATTTAAAATCAGTGAGAATTTTAAAAGACGTAACTTCCGGTCAAATTTTCTGAGTAAAAAATAAAAAAAAAATAAAAACAAATAGCTTCCTGCGAAAGGTTAGATTCTCCTCCTTAAAATGCTTTCTTTTTTTTTTCTTTGCGTACACTTTAGGTAAAAATACTTTAGTTTTTTGCCGAACGGCTCGCTTGAATATGCAGGCGTAGAGTTTTCGAATTCGCTTTCTTATTTTTATTAATTTTTTATAATATTAAAAAAAAATTAAATAACTTGTAATATAAATTTTAGTAGAATTTTCCACTCTTTCATGTGCTGCTATTAGTTTTTCGATATTTTTATTATTTTTCGAGATATAACGCAAAAACTGTGAATAAAAAAGCATTTAACCAATTTGACCCAATATTGTTGGAATTATTTCGTTGCGGTACAAGATGCGAACTATGCAAATTGGAAAATCTGCAAGGATAATACAAAAGAGGGGAAACGCAAATTCCGTCCGCTCATTGTACTTTGTATCCTCCGGTACGCATTTAAATTGCAACTAAATTCTGTCATCAGGCTCATTGATTGTCCAATCGGATTCGCATTAAGCGTCATGATGTATGTACCAGTTAAATTGCACGCGGATTATAAATCGTTCGCGATCAATAATGAAAATACCGCCTCACAATATGGTCATACTTTCTGCGCGATATAGTGTGTAAGCGATAAGCTGTAGATAATAAATTATACTGAAAGTCATTAAATGCTGCACGGGTTTAATTTTTGGTGATTGTTCCGTATGCAGCCGCCAAAATTTAAAAAATATACGTTTTCGTGTAAATTTAATGTTAATAATATTGAAAGGAATTAATTTTCACTTCTCTGATTAAAAAAAAAATTGTTAACATGCAAAAATCAAGTATCCTGGCAAAAATAAATAAAACTGAAAAAAATTGATAGGTTTAAAAAAATAAAATCATTACTGTTAATCTATTTGTTGCAAATTTACTCTCATTTTTTATCATTATTCTAGATATTTTATGTTTAATATATATTATATGCATTATTTAATGCCCTTTTCGAATGTATATGAGTGCAAATATTTTATCAAGTAATAGAACAAAAATTCCTAAAAGAGTTTCGGTTTATGATAATATTAACAGAAATAAAATTTGAAATAGTGAGATTTGACAACATCGCTTAGGCTATAAATCACACATACAGTTGACCCACAGGAATTAGTACTTGACATAAAATTATTTTTTGCCTGTAAACATTGTGGAGAGCTCATTCTAACTAATTTTCGTATTTATGTATTTCAGCAAGGAGCCAAAACTTGATATTTTAAAATTAATGATAGGTTAAATACTCCAATTTTACTTTGTTAAAATGGTTTATGTTTTTGGTGACCGCTATAATGCCTCACTCGCAGTTTTAACATCATAATGGACCGTGATAGTCGTGACGTCACAACGAAGTTGGTAACATGTAAATGATTCTAAACAAAACAACGTTACCATGGCAACGATGTCACTTATCTGTCAAATAAACACATTTAAATTTAGATAACTGACAACTTTGACAGCGTTGCTATGGTTACGCTGTTATGTGTACAATCAGTGACGACAAACTATACACTCTCCTGGCCCATTACATATATTTTGGTTGCAAAACGGTTGCCAATCTATACAAATTAATTTATTTATTTTATTTAGGAGTTTATAAACAATGTTTTTCTAATGAAAATATAATTGTGAATTCGTAGTATAATTTATAAATAAAGTTAGATGAGTCATAACAATAATTTTATCAAAAACTCTCTGAATGTGTATGCAAATGACAAATATTCGAAAAACTCTAAATACGAAAAGATTTTAGTGATTGTTTGGTTGTAAATGCTCTTAAATATCTTCTAAAATATAAATACAAATTTCAACCATATATTTTTAAATTACCTCGCAAATATGTGAATTATATGAATCAGAAAAAGGCCCTTCTCCAGTATTTGCGGTATTTTAATTAAAATTGAAGTTCTTCCATCAAAATTTGAATAAGCATTTACTAAATTAAATTTCTGCTACCCAAAACATCTTCCTGGAAATCCATATACATTTTGAAATTTCATTACATATTATAATTATAATTAAAGTTACTTCATATTAAAAAACAAATATTTATTTTATTCGCAAATGTGCGGGTTTGGAATTTGATTTATTGGATTCGAAAGACCAAACTAACGAAGCCGTAAGGCAGAAACCAGTCTTAGGATGTCTAATCGAATATATTAAATCCCTAACTCGTTTACTGAAAATGTGAAAATATCTTTTTAGTAATTTTCCGGGACAACAGCTGGAAAAAACTATATTTCTTAATTCAACAATATTTTAATTAAAACTCCTAAAATACGCGACGAACAAAAGTGGTATGCAGGTGGAAATTGCAACTACCGAACACTTATTTCTCCTATATAACACGTTGAATATCCGCAGTAATGCTTTTAGGAATTGGCTTCGAAATTGTTTTTTGTTTTATATAGACACTTCAAGAAAATAGAATGCTCAAGTATGATAGCATGAAAGTTTCGCAATACCTTGCACTTATGCTCACGTATTGATATTTTAGATATATAAATGGTATTGGCAATTGACTTGTTTTTACGATCATACAATGGTTAAAATTATTTATTTACCCGTGGTCTTGCTTTTTATTATTTTATTAAACTTTTAAACACTGAAATAGCAAGATCTGTCGAATAAAGAAACTTGATAAGTGATTATTTTTCACCAGCTATTTTGGTTATAAAATTATTTAGTTTTATAGTGGCAAAATTAGAAAATAATTTTATTTTTGAAGATCAAATGACACGTTGTCTTAAAGATAAATTTCATCCATATTAATTAAATGAACCTTTTGAAAAAATTGATTTTTTAACACACTAAAATTTCGAATTCATTGAATTAATTGTTAAATATTTAAAATGAAATTTTCTTGCCAATCTCCTAAACCTAAACGAATAAAAATATTACATTTGTTTTAATAGTTCCCTGAATAATTATTAATATTTATATGTTATATATTAATATGCTTAGTTAAATTTTGTTATATTTCACGTTTATTGACAGGAATTTTTCTTTAAAATAGCGTAATAATCAAGTGACGTAATATCTGGAGTTCTTAAAAGTAATTCCTTTGTACCACTGTATAATTTGAACTCTAAATCAATTATACATTAGTATGATGTTGTATAAAACTTGTATTATTGTAAGTTAAAAGTCTTTAACAAATGTAAACACAAGAGAAAGACGGCAATGACGCGTTTGACACCTACATTGACAATTAGAGCCGTCTATGAGCAAATTCAGATTTCAGATTTAAAGACCTGGTACATCTTACATATTTTATAAAGCCAAATTGAGAAAATAATTTTTTTAAATTCTTAAACATATATTACATATTATGTTTTTAATTTTTATTTTAATAATTGTATTTTTAAGCACTATAGCGTTATAACATGGCAATTACTCAAGTCTGACGATGATTCTTTGAAAAAACATAAAACAACTGATTTTTTATTCAACTTAAATAGACCTAGCATGATCTTGATTTACACATTTTCTGATTATAGTTGCGACCTATTATAGCAAAAATTTAAGGTAAATAGTCAGTATGAGCTAAAGTGTAAGGTTTGCATCATTAACTTCCGGACTATAATATGTTTTTTTCACTTTAGGTAACTGCAACAGACGGGGATAAGGACAGGCCACAAAATATCGTTTATTTCTTAACGGGACAAGGAATTGATCCCGACAATCCTGCCAACAGCAAATTTGACATCAACAGGACTACGGGAGAAATATTCGTTTTGAAGGTAAGTTTAAAAATATTTTATGTCACCGTATGTTTTCAAATAAAATTCGTCAAAAATATCAGTAGAATGAAAATGTATGGTATAAAATAAAAAACCACATAAGCACGATGAAATTTTAATTAATTTGAAAATTTCTCTTATATATCATTGTAACTGCAGTTTGACTCAAAATATGGGCGGTGAAATTAATATGAATTTATGGTTATAATTTAAAAGTTTGCTTCAGTTGAATACTTAAATTGAAACAAAAGTTTGTTACCGTTAACCTTTGAAATACTTTGCAAAGTTCAATATATTCTTAGATACTTTTCCCAGATGTTAAACTTCTCTGTACCTATGTAAAAAGTTCCAAGAATGACGCTTCATCGTACATATTTGAGGAATAAAAGTTGTAGCCTAATTAAATCAAAAAATTGATCATATTAAATCATATTTGTACAGAGATGGTTCCCAGGTTGCTGTTGATAAAAAACACAAGTGTGTTTTAAACAGTTATAATAGAGAATTCAAATCTCCAAAAAAAAACAGACAACAAAGAAAATTAAATAGTTTAGTTGAAGAAAAAAGTTGCCACAGTCTTAGAAATTCATCAGAGAGAAATTTAGATGTATTTATATAATTTATATATCAGGGCTACAAATGGAAAACCATCGTTTTTTTTTAATTTGTATAGATAAAGATGAGTACAAAAAATACTTGAAGAACTTTACGATTTTGGGTAAAATTCGGTGTGGGGAGTTTTTGAGTTTGCTGTTTATGAATTTCATGTGAAATTTGAGAATGAAACGACTAATTTAAGATTTTGGATGCATGTTTGATAAACATTTCCAAATTTCATGATATTAAATATGAAGGAATCCTAGTATAATAAGGTCTTTTAACATCAGCGACCCAGAAAATCCCCCTACGCCGAATTTGATGCAAATCTAGTAAGGCTTTGAAAAAGTGTCCGCCATTTTGTTTTTTGAAAACATGATTTCAAATCGTAATCGTCGACCCCGGAAACTCCCCTGCGCCAAGTTTGACTCACATCTACTAAATGCTTTGAAGAAATGTTCGTCATTTTGTTAGTTTAAAACCTTACTTCAAATTTGTAATCAACGATCCCGAAAACCCCCGAGTAAAATTTTTTATCAACAATAATTTAACGTCTAACTTCTTTTTCTGACAACATCTCTGCGCATGATTTTTGTTTACGTATTTAATCTATACCCCCCTCTGTAATACATTGTCGTTTTACGCATTTAAATTGCCCCACTAACAACGAAGTTAGCCCCACATCCAATTCTTTAACTTCTACTTGCTTTTGAAATGAAAAACTACCCTGCATAGCGCTATATCCTCTAATCCTTATACTACCCGTTCTGGGCATTGACAACCACTTCTACCCTCTTTGATTCGGATGGAAACTACCCCTTTGATTTAGAATCCGCATATCTCTACTACTACTTCCTTCAAATGACGCTTATTTGGCACAAACTTCGACATATTCGTGTATAAGAAAGTATATGATGCCGATAAAGTTCACAAATCTAATGACGAGGAGTTGTCGACAGATGCCTAACCTTACCATATAACGTTTCCATTTAATATATTTCCGTTTTAGCCCTTAGATCGAGATCAACCGAACGGTAGACCGCAATGGCGATTCACAGTTTTTGCCCAAGACGAAGGAGGTGAAGGTCTCGTTGGCTACGCAGACGTACAAGTAAATCTCAAAGATATTAATGACAACGCTCCAATCTTCCCTCAGGGAGTCTATTTCGGTAATGTCACCGAAAATGGCACAGCTGGGATGGTCGTTATGACAATGACAGCCGTGGACTACGATGATCCATCTGAAGGCACAAATGCTAAGTTAGTATCAAAATAATACACGAATAAGGATTAAACAATCAGACTTCTCTGATGAGTACAATGTGTCTGTATTTGTTAACGGTTAATATTTGTCGTCGACATTTAATATTTTATTAAAATAGCGTACAAAAATTAAAATTACTAATTCTAACTTAGAGAAATGAATGTAATTAGGTAGTTAATGGTTCAAAAAATTTTTGCTTATTTTAATGTTTAAATACAAAGTTGAAACAAATTTACATAAAGTTATAACAAAAAATCAGTAGCAACGTACGTCAGAAGGTTTAAGTTTTGAAGGTTAGTTTTGGGAAAAGTTCCACGAGTTGCCAGTGACAGCGCTACAATCCATGATATTATTGAAGCTCTTTCAATATACTTCTCACACGGTCAATATATTGACAAAAATCAAATATTGAAACAATATATTGACCGTCTGAACGGCCCTTAACAAAAACAAATACGCCGTAACTGTATATTCCAATAACAACCTATTTTGTCGCTAGTAGTTTTTCGTTCTCAACAAATTTTTTTTCTCAACACAATTTGCGACACAAAAAGTTTTACATTTCCCCTTTACGATTTGTGTTGTATTTTATATACCCATATTTTTTCCTAGGTTGGTCTATTCCATTGAGAAAAATGTGATCGAAGAGGAAACGGGTTCGCCAATATTCGAAATTGAATCAGAAACGGGCGTGATAAAAACAGCCGTATGCTGCTTGGATAGAGAAAGGACTCCAGATTATTCGATACAAGTAGTAGCGATGGATGGGGGCGGGTTAAAGGGAACAGGAACAGCTTCAATACGCGTCAAGGATATCAATGACATGCCACCGCAATTCACGAAGGACGAATGGTTTACGGAAGTAGATGAAACAGACGGCGCCACACTTCCGGAAATGCCTATACTCACTGTTACTGTTCACGATGAGGACGAAACCAACAAGTTCCAATATAAAGTAATAGAAAACAGCGGTTACGGAGCGGATAAATTTACTATGGTACGCAATAACGACGGAACAGGCTCCCTAAAAATCGTGCAACCGCTCGACTACGAAGATCTCCTTCAAAGTAACGGATTCAGATTTAGAATTCAAGTTAATGATAAAGGAGAAGACAACGACAACGATAAATATCACGTGGCCTACTCTTGGGTAGTAGTTAGACTTAGAGACATTAACGACAATAAACCACAATTCGAACGACCTAACATCGAAGTGTCAGTATTTGAGAACGCCGAAGTTGGTAAAAGTTTAGAAACTTTCAAAGCCACCGATCCCGACCAGGGCGGTAAAAGTAAAGTGTCTTACGCTATTGACAGGACGTCGGATAGAAAACGGCAGTTTTCAATTAATCAAGAAGGCACTGTGAGCATACAACGATCATTAGATAGGGAAGATACACCCAGACACCAAGTGAAAATTCTCGCTATCGATGACGGGATTCCACCGAAAACTGCCACTGCTACTTTGACTGTAATCGTACAAGATATCAACGACAATGCACCAACGTTCCTGAAGGATTATAGACCGGTAGTGCCGGAACACGTTCCTCCTAGGAAAGTTGTCGAGTTATTAGCCACGGATGATGACGACAGGTCTAAGAGCAACGGCCCTCCGTTCCAATTCAGACTCGATCCCAGTGCCAGCGACATCGTCAGAGCTTCCTTTAAAGTCGAACAAGATCAAAGTAAGTCTATACATTCTATTATAACCTGAACTAAATTGCTCCAGTAACGCACTAAAAATATTTTGACTATGATAGAATTCTTGCATTAAATACACTTTATTAAAAATAAACTTGATAACCGGTAACATGTAACATAATCCTATAGTTGGTCCAATGTCGGAACAGGTAAAAAATAATAAAATCAACTAAATAATAATTATATTTATTCCAATGAAGTAGGTAAATATTTGACAAGCATTTAATAAAATTAAAACGAGACAAATAGTCTTAAATTTTATAATTATATCATCAATAAATGACTGTCTTAATTTTTATATATATCTCAATTTATTTATTTTTTTTTAAAGTAGGGTTAGCCATATGTGAGTAGTAATTACTGAAGGTATGGAAGAAAATAAAGTCCTTTTTATCTCACAAGTTATTTATTTGAAGAAGCGACCGGTTTCGGCGATCAAGATATCGCCATCATCAGGCCCTGCGTGGAAAAATTATGGAGTTAAGTTACATGATTTAAAGAATTTATTTTAATTTAATTTTATTTTAATTAAAGCAAAAAAACTCACCATAACTTTTCCACGTAGGAATTACAACAGAAACACAACAAAAACATGTCAGCACAAAAATAAATTACAATTCTATTTTGTAGAAAGCAAGAACGAATTGTACAGGTCCAAATTTATATAATATAAAATTTAATTTATATATTAATTTAAAGTATAGTTATAAAATTTAAAACTTTTTAAATAAAACCAGTCAAAAGGACATTTACAAACAAATTAAAACATTAAACCTAACAAAAGAGACAAATTTTAAAAATTAGCTGGTTTAAACAAAGGAATTAATTTTTATCAATAAGCGTTATTATATAAATGTGACGTCAAAAAATTTAACCAATAGAAAGTGTTTGATTTAATATGGGTAAAACAGAAAATTAATTAATAAAATGATAAAGTTATCTGTAATAAGAACTATTTAAAACCAGGTATGGTTTGTTGAATATGAGGTAGGTGGCGTTAACATACATAATATTAGATTTATTTCAAAATAAATAAGAAAATATAATGTAACAATTTAAACTGAAAACATTTAATATGAAAATTTAATATTAGAAGTTTTTGTATTTGTTCAAGGGTTAGACAATAAAAAGAAAAATAATTGTAGGAAAGAAAAGGACAAAAAATAATGAAAGAAAAGAACAAAACGTCTCAATCTGAAAAATAATTGGAAATATGAAACAAGTGGGGGTTCACTGATAAATAGCATGAAAAGGAGAAATGATGTTCTTTTTAATGTGCTATACAATGGAAGACTGAAGTTATTTAACGTAAGAAAAGTCAGTTATAAAATTGGAAAATGTGATTGAAAAGATTTTAAGGAAATTAAGTTACTAAATGAGAAAATATTAAATTAATGCAGAAAATGTTGGAGTACTATTGAAGTTAATTTGAGCGTTTAGTGAACACGTGGGATTGAATTTGACGTTTTTTGCAATTTCTAGATTTTCAAAATTATCAAGAAGAAATCTATTACTCACTGTATGTAGGACTCTGAAACGAGAAATAGAGTCGAAATCATGTCCAGTGTCTGACTCTCTTTCTGGTTTCAGAGTCCTACATACAGTGAGTAATAGATTTCTTCTTGATAATTTTGAAAATCTAGAAATTGCAAAGAACGTCAAATTCAATCCCACGTGTTCACTAAACGCTCAAATTAACTTCAATAGTACTCCAACATTTTCAGCATTAATTTAATATTTTCTCATTTAGTAATTTAATTTCCTTAAAATCATTTCAATCACATTTTACTTACCCTGTACAAATATTTTCCAATTTTATAACTGACTTTTCTTACGTTAAATAATTTCAGTCTTCCTTTATATAGCACATTAAAAAGAACATCATTTCTCCTTTTCATGCTATTTATCAGTGAACCCCCACTTGTTTCATATTTCCAATTATTTTTCAGATTGAGACGTTTTGTTCTTTTCTTTCATTATTTTTTGTCCTTTTCTTTCCTACAATTATTTTTCTTTTTATTGTCTAACCCTTGACCAAATACAAAAACTTCTAATATTAAATTTTCATATTAAATGTTTTCAGTTCAAATTGTTACATTATATTTTCTTATTTATTTTGAAATAAATCTAATATTTAAATAATTATATTATGTATGTTAACGCCACCTACCTCATATTCAACAAACCATACCTGGTTTTAAATAGTTCTTATTACAGATAACTTTATCATTTTATTAATTAATTTTCTGTTTTACCCATATTAAATCAAACACTTTCTATTGGTTAAATTTTTTGACGTCACATTTATATAAAAACGCTTATTGATAAAAATTAATTCCTTTGTTTAAACCAGCTAATTTTTAAAATTTGTCTCTTTTGTTAGTTTTAATGTTTTAATTTGTTTGTAAATGTCCTTTTGACTGGTTTTATTTAAAAAGTTTTAAATTTTATAACTATACTTTAAATTAATATATAAATTAAATTTATATTATATAAATTAGGACCTGTACAATTCGTTCTTGCTTTCTACAAAATAGAATTGTAATTTATTTTTGTGCTGACATGTTTTTGGTGTGAGATAAAAAGGACTTTATTTTCTTCCATACCTTCAGTAATTTATTTATTGTTTAAAATGTTGATAAAGTTCAAAATATCGGAATGTGCCGAATAAAAATTTGAGTTAAATTGGGAGTAGAATGACTCGCATGCATTCGTTGTTCTACGCATGCTGTACATGTACACATGACCGACATTTGATTCCTTGTTTTTAAATTCAGCTACTAAACCCAAGTTTTGAATTTTACAAAACCATGCTTGGCATAAAAGGAATATGCTGCCAATTATTTTAGAAAATGGCACAACTGATGAAATTGCATTAAGAATAGCATGTTCAAAGACTACAACAATAATTTTTGGTTTAAAGACACTTTTGAATTACTTTTGACAGCAGTCGAACACTGATATCAGTTGTTTTCCTAGGTAATAAGGCAATAAGGTAATAAAGGTACATAATAGCCATTTTTAAAAGCATGTATCGTATACATTTGCTGATAAAATTCGGTACAATATTCAAAACACATAAAACGAATTCAGAGATAGAGAAAAATCCTCGTCTCGTGAAGTTTTAGGCTGGGAGTTAACTAACACATCGAGCACTTCACTACACGTTTGAGGAAGCTCCGGTAGAATACTACGACGAGCTATACACTGTCGGAACAGATATATCTATGGTATAGGCCGAAATCTACAAGAGTAAAAAGGAAAGCAATAATAATATAAGGTCATATAAACGAGAGAGACGCAATGCTGTACTCCCCTCTGTTGACCCCACTTAGCTCTCACTTGAAGTGACTGAGTGACGGACACAAGCGGTAGCGAACGATTCGTTATAGGTCAATATCCCCCTCTTCGCGATAAGTGAGGAGAAATTGTAAGACTGTCTCAACATTTAACAACCTTTCCTTTCTGCTCTCGCTAAATCGTAATACCAGAATTATTTCTTGTCCGACAGTGTATACATCTCCGCATGCTATTTACGTCTTTATTTCATCAAACTCGTCACTATCCTAAATTCTGAATTCATTAAAAACATTAAAACAGGTACCTACAAGTAAATTAAAAGGACATTAAAGGTTGGGGTAGTTAATCTCTTGATTTCATATTTTTTGCCCAACTGAATGGTAGGATTAGGAACTACCTGATCTTTTTGCCCAACTACGATAATCTTTTCTTTATTATTACAGAGGGAGCAAACGGAGATGGAATGGCTATTATCACGTCTCTCAGATCATTTGACCGAGAACAGCAAAAGGAATATTACATCCCGATAGTTATAAAAGATCACGGAAATCCCGCTATGACAGGTACAAGTACATTAACTGTAGTCATAGGTGACGTAAACGACAACAAAATGCAACCCGGTTCAAAAGAAATATTTGTGTACAATTACCAGGGCCAAGCGCCAGAAACTGAAATTGGTAGAGTGTACGTTTACGATTTGGACGATTGGGATCTTCCTGATAAGAAATTTTATTGGGAGGGACCAGATCACCCAAGGTTCAAACTGAATGAAGATACTGGTATGATTTCTATGAAATCTGGTACCAGAGACGGAATCTACCATCTACGGTTTAAAGTGTATGATCGAAAACATACTCAAACTGACGTGGCCGCTAATGTAACAGTTACAGTGAAAGAAATTCCGCATGAAGCAGTTATTAATTCCGGCTCGGTCAGAATAGCAGATATTACAGATGAAGAATTCATCAGAATTTGGGATTATCATTCTCAAAGTTTATCTAAGAGCATGGCAGAAAAATTCAGAGATAAAATAGCAGATCTACTAAACATCAATCGCGAAAATGTTGACGTATTCAGCGTTCAATTGCGAAGAAAGCATCCTCCTGTCACAGATGTCAGATTTTCAGCGCATGGATCTCCGTACTACAAACCAGTCCGTCTAAATGGTATAGTTCTAATGCATAGAGAGGAAATAGAAAGAGCTGTGGGTATCAACATTACCATGGTGGGAATAGACGAGTGTTTGTATGAAAACCAAATGTGTGAAGGTTCTTGTACCAATACTTTAGATATAAGTGCCTTACCTTACATGGTCAACGCGAATAAAACCGCTCTAGTAGGTGTTAGAGTTGATGTCCTAGCAGAATGTACCTGCGGAGCTAGAAACTTCAGTAAGGAAGAAAATTGTCGAAACACTCCATGTTACAATGGTGGAAGATGCGTGGAAAGTAGATATTCATTGTCTTGTTCCTGTCCCGCTGGTTATAATGGACCGAGATGTCAGCAAACATCTCGCAGCTTCAGAGGAAATGGATGGGCGTGGTATCCGGCTCTTGAAATGTGTGACAAATCACATTTACACTTTGAATTTATAACACGAAAACCTGATGGGTTATTATTGTACAACGGACCCATTGTTCCGCCTGAAAAAGATGAAATAATGGTATCTGATTACATCGCCGTTGAATTGGAACGAGGTTATCCTCGCTTGCTCCTCGATTTTGGTTCTGGTACCCTTGAACTGAGAGTTAAAACAAAGAAAACACTGGACGATGGTGAATGGCACAGAATAGATATATTCTGGGATACTGAGAATGTAAGAATGGTAGTTGATTACTGTAAATCAGCTGATGTTTCAGAAATGGAAGATGGTACACCTCCAGAATTCGACGACAGTAGTTGTCAAGCTCAAGGAACCATCCCACCTTTCAATGAATACTTAAACGTCAACGCCCCTTTACAACTTGGTGGATTATATGTAGAACAATTTGATCCTACGCATTATCATTGGCAATACATGCCGGTGGGTAAATCTTTCGACGGTTGTATCAGAAATTTGTTCCACAATTCTAAACTTTACGATTTAGCCCATCCAGGATTATCTAGACATAGCGTACCTGGTTGTCCTCAAACAGAAGAAGTTTGTGGGCGATCCGAGACTACAGCAAGATGTTGGGAACATGGTACATGTGTGGGAAGCTTTAATGAAGCCAAATGTCACTGTCATCCAGGATACACAGGTCCTTCATGTACCCTAAAAACAACACCAACCTCGTTTAAACCTCAGTCGTACGTAAAATACGCACTGAGTTTCGAACCAGATCGTTACTCAACACAAATGCAGTTAAGATTTAGAACGAGAGAGGAACATGGAGAATTATTCAGAATTTCCGATCAACATAATCGCGAATACGCGATATTGGAAATAAAAGACGCCAGACTTTACTTCAGGTACAACTTAAACTCTTTAAGAACCGAAGAGAAAGATATTTGGCTGAGCGCTGTCCCTGTTGATGATGGCCAGTGGCATGTCGCTAGAGTTAGTAGATACGGTTCAGCTGCCACTCTTGAACTTGATGGTGGAGAAGGAAGAAGATACAACGAGACGTTCAACTTCGCTGGTCATCAATGGTTGTTGGTCGATAAGCAAGAAGGAGTGTATGCTGGTGGAAAAGCAGAATACACTGGCGTAAGAACTTTCGAAGTTTATGCTGATTACCAAAAAGGTACGGAATGTAAAAAGTATATTTTTTTTTGTATTTTGCTGTACAGACCCAAGAAACGTCTGTCTATAACCTTTTTTTTTGTTTCTGTGTCACAGACGTCGGTGTGATTTGCCTCTTAATTGAACAACTTTGGAAAGAGTATCTATTTTGCTAAATAAATGTATGGGAAATTCTTTCTCTCTTTGATCTATTTTCATCGGTTATTTTTCCTTCTTGTTCTTTTTATATTGCATTTTCTTGTCTAATACTTTGTCGCGTTCTAAATATCTTTTTCACATTATTCCTTACGTTTTCTAACTACCTTTTCCTATATATTCAATTATTTGTTTATTACATATTTTGGTTACAAGGGCCAGTCACCCTTTTTTTCACCCCTATAAGATCTAAAAAGTGTAATAGACACATTCGTTTTCTGTTTTGTTTTGTTACAATGTTTATTACCTATACTTGTCGTTTAATTAAATTTCATTCACTTCATACAGGTTGTTTAGATGACATCCGACTGGAAGGTAAACATTTACCGCTACCGCCAGCGATGAATGGCACTCAATGGGGTCAAGCTACAATGGCAAGGAATTTAGAGAAGGATTGCCCATCAAATAAACCTTGTGCAAATGTTATTTGTCCGGATCCATTTGAATGTGTCGATTTGTGGAACGATTACGAATGCACGTAAGTATATTTTTGTTATAACCAATCCTTGGTTTACGTTTCTAATTAAAAAGGAAAATCTATTATATAAACTGTAATAAACATCTTCAGTTTATTGAATTTGTTTTGGTGTAGTAAAGTATTAAATTTAATATCTGTATTTTTTAATTCAGCGTTCGGCAAAGTTCCTTCGATCCTACGTTACTACCATATAAGGAAGAAAGTTTCTTCAAAACAGATTTTTTTAGTTTTTGTTAATTATTATATATTTTTTTCTATTTCGAACCGCCTAATCATCCAATAATTATTCTCAAAATATTTAATGATATGGCCTTTGTCTAAAAAATATCGTACCTGTAATTGCAAAATGTCGTATGTCAAAAATTCCGTATGTGCATATAAAACACAAACACGTTAAGTTAACGCCTTAAATGCCATATAACATGATGTTACATCATAAAAATAAGCTATAAACTGATTTCTGAAATAATTAAACAAAAAAGTAAAAAGATATTAAGTTTTTTTTGCTCTCCTGAAAAATGGCCTTTTTGACATACGACATTTTGCAATTACAGGGACGATATACACCAGGAACTGAATATTATAACAATCAAGTTCGGTTTTCTATTTGTAGAAATAGAAACTTTTCCAATTTTCTTGAAAATGTGCTATTCTTTGAAGAGATAATGGATTTATCAACCAGAAAATTTTTTATTATTATTCAACTAAGAATCCAAAAATTATTAAACAAACGCATAGTCAATAACGGGATGTACATTTTTGTGGGAAAACTAAGTCACTGTACCATATTCCTTTAATAGAAATTCAAACGATGTGATGTATTCCGATTTTTTGAAAAAAATATCTCAATGATATGAATGAATAAGATCTTTATTGTAACTTCTTACAAAGGGCTATCGACCATGGTCTTTCTTTACATTTTTTTAAGCATTTTATATCACAAAAAAAAAATCTGTTATAAGTCAAGTATTTACATGAAATAAAAGAGCATGAAGTATTTTCTGGCAAATGGATACATAGGAATGATTATTTTTAATGATCTTGCTACGCTAGCAAAATAAGAGTTTCATTGCCTTTAGTGTTAGGTTTTTATTTTGATCGTCTCTTGTAAACAGTACAATTTTTGTTATATAATTTTTTAAATTGGGAAATTGGAACCTTTGGTTTATCAACTAAGTTGAAAACTATCGTCGACCACTCAACCAAAACACAATTTTAACACACTCTACGCGCGTTTCGCCAACTATGTTGGCATCATCAGGAGTTGATCTATAATTTTTTATATACTTTCTGAATTAAACTTTCATTTGATCCTATAATCATTATCGTTTATCATATCAACAAAATAAACTTTTTTTGATAAAATACATAACAGTTTATCTCAGGCGGTCCGAAATAAGGAAAAATAGGGAGCATCCTATAAAAAATATATATAATTAAATAGACTAGATTGACAATTTTTAAAAATCATCCTTTGAATATAATCGTATCATGTTTACGGGCAGGTCTCAGATGGGGTATGGAAGAGTCGACGAATTTTTGCCGAACCCTGTATATATGGTCATTGAAACTGAGAAAAAAATTTAAATAGTATTTTCTTTTAGTTTCGGTAGAAAATTTTTAAATAATTATTATACTAGTTTATTTATTCTTGGTACGTAACACTTTTATATTCATTTTAAGTTTTACTTTATTTTATTATAATATAATTTTGCTTTATTTTTATAAATAAATTAAAAGTAGTTTTGTACCATGAAGCTATAATTTGCGACGGCACTGAGTTTTTATTTTTTGTTTTAATCTAAAATGTAGACATTTTTTTAAACACTAACATTGTAAAATTATTTTTTAGTAGTAAATTTATTTACAATTTTATTTTAACAATAAAACGGTAATATTACTAAAAGTTTTTGTTAAACAAAATGTACAAATCTACTATATAAAAATAAGCTGTTCAAAAGTAGAGAAACATTAATTTTGATATTTAAAAGATGTTCTTTAACAAATGACTAACTCCGTTCTTAATCTATTATGTCATTCCTTTTATCTTTCTCTTTTGAATATGCTTTACACTAATCACTTTCCTTTTGCACGCAATCAGTAAATTTAAATTTTATAAAATGTATTTCCAAATTCCGGATTTTTTAAATAGCCATCGAATAAAAGCTATTGATCTAGGGTTGGCAGTGCTGTTCTTATACATAATCTTTCCATTCATTTAAAACTAATGACAATGACAGTTGTAGACCAGTTTTATACGGCACAGGAAACATGGAGAATCGAAATAACATCATTCAAGCACTCTCTGTGTCCATTTTTATATAATTGTTTTACGTAAACCATTTCATACTAACTTTAAGGTAGTACTTTCGATACCACAATAGTCAAATCTGTGCTTTGTGTTATTTGACTACTGTGGCAACGCCGCGTGAAAGGAAAAGAGACAGAAGTATGCTTTCAGTAACTTTTTGTTCTGTCAAATGCATGTGGGTTTGACATTAGGTTATAAATAACTTAAGCACCCCGGAAATTAGATATTGGAGCGACACCACATTATTTAAAATAAGTATTCAGATTACAAAGCATTAATGATAAAATGTGCAAACATCATTAATAATTACTTTTATTCAAAACTTTAAATACGATAACAAGCTTCATATGCCAAAAAATACTTTTTAATTAATATATTACTCGAATCATCAATTTTATATAACTTATCTTAATAAATAAGGGGGTTCTTCAACTGGGGAAGGAACTATCAGTTCGGAAAACTATTTAGCTGGTATTTTCTTGTTCAGCTCAGGGAAATCATTTTTTGGTAATTCACATTAGGGCTCTGACTGGGACATCAGCACGTAAAAACGCGACTAGAGATGTGACACTAGAGATAGGCAAAAAATAACGGTATCCTAGATATACGTTACAATTTCGCGCCCGTCATATCCTCTTTGAAGGCGTTGTCAGATGTAATTAACATGGTAAAGTTTTCCTAATTATCCTCAATGGTAAAGCCAATTTTTTTTTATATTAATATTTTTTTTGATGCAGCTCTTTAAAAATTTTACTGGTTCATTATCTTATTATAATGTACAAATATGCCAAGTTTCATTAAATTCTGAACAGTAATTCTAAAATCGAGAGTACTACCTTAATTCTAAGACGAGCTGAAAAGAATTATTTCAGCATAAAATATATTATGAATGCTCCTGGTACCTTCGAGATTGTTAGCGATGACACATAAACGTAGGACAGTAGGTAGCTAATGGGAGATTCCTAGTTTCTAACTCTGTTATGATATGATAATAAAAAGTTACCGTGGTGTTTTTTGTAGTAATAATTGTCTGTGCTAAGTTTTGGTACCATAGATTACCCAACAAAGCAATAAACATTATCTGCAAAATTTACTAAATATAAAAATAATAAAGAGACGAATTTGGAACTCAATTTATTTGATTTGACATCCCACTTAAATAATCCAACCCTGCCATTGCCAACTTATAGAATCAGCACTAACATTGTAAACCACTAAACCACACGTGATACACAAAAAGCTCAAATTTGTTCAAATGCTCGTGAAAAAACAGTTAATTGTTAATCAAGCAGAATAGTTAAAAATTAGGCACTATGTAAATTATTGACCCTATTATTAAAATATAATAGATTAAGAATTTTACAAAAAGAAAAAATATTAATGGTCAATGTCAACTCGAATCTTTCGCATTTTTTCCATAATGAGTAAACAAAATTACACAAATGAATGTAAATATATTTAAACCAGGTTATATCACAAAATCTTAATCAGATTTTTTTTAAATTCTGTATTGAAGAGACATCATCTGAGTAACAATTTTTTGCAGTCTGACCTTATTTCGATCATCCCTGTTTTTTACTTTAAAATTGTTTCAATTATTATTTAAGAAAAATTACATCAGCTGTCAATATATAAAAAATGACACTATTATTCTCCCACCTCCTAAATTTATATTTGAGTGAATATTTTCCCCATAAAGAACACAATAATATTAATATGATACTTATTAAAATGATACTTATAACTTGGTATTTGTGAGTAAGCTTGCAAAAGGAGAGTTACTAATATTGTATCTAAAAAATTGTACCTAAATATGTTTGGTTAACTCCGTGTAGTTGTGGAGAGGGACGGGTAATGTCGGCAGACGGCAAGGACTGCATGGATAAGGACGAATGTATCGACTTACCCTGTCTGAATGGTGGTTCTTGCATCAATCTAGAACCAAGATTCCGATATAGATGCAATTGTCCTGACGGATTCTGGGGAGAGAATTGTGAATTGATACAAGAAGGACAAACTCTTAAACTCAGCATGGGGGCGCTGGCGGCGATATTGGTCTGCTTGCTCATCATCTTAAGTGAGCGTCATTGCCGTCTCCACCTCTGGTTGTAGAGCACTCAGCAAAAATGATGGATATTTGAGTTTTTTTAGCGAACTGTGTGAAAATATCTTAGGAAGGTGTTAATATTATAATTAATTAATTTTTTAAAAATCAATTTGATTGGGAATGTCATTTATCTGTGATATTTTATAACATATTACTAAAACTGGAAATAAATTAGTTAACAGCAAATTGTTGAACAAGAGTATACAGTTACAATTGATCGTCGTACAATCCCCAGTTATTTTAGCGCAAAATATATTTTTTGCTGCTAAAAATCTTCTAAAAAGTAATTATTCAGAACGATATTGAAAGATTTATATCAAGTAAGTAGCTATGATGAATTTTGACACAAACATTATTCTACATTTCCATTCATATTTAAAAATAAATTTCCATTAACAGTTACGTATTAACCACGTTTAATATAAATAATCACAAACTGCTAATAATCAAAAATTTTAAAATATTCTTCCTATATGTGTTTTTTTAACATATTAAAATTCTATAGCAAAAATTGATATCTTCTACACTGCCTTCTTTTACTTATTCAATCATCTATTTAACTATAGAAACAACGCAAGGCCCAAAAGGAATTCTGACATAATTACTTTTTTTTACTGTACAGAGTAATGAGAGGATATTTTCTGCTAATTTTTACCTGCGAAATAGAACCACGGTGTTTCAATTCACATTACTTTACTCACTTAATCCAATATATCTTGTTTTACGTCTCTCTTTATTTATTATTTTTGTTTCTTTTGATTTCACTTTTGTCCGCCGCTGACCGAAGTTTTTCCTTCCAATATGAAAATCAATTTCTAACTTTTTAATTAATTAAAAATCAGAAAATGATGTTGGTGGGATTGGAGCCCATAACCCTTGGGTCATGGATCCAGTGCTCTACCGCTGAGCCACCCACTCCCCCTCCCCCTGTTCTTGTTTATATCTCTAGTTTAAAATACTTGCTGCAGCAGTTTATGTAGGGTTGAACTAAATAAGGATTTCTTTTTTGAAACTCTTTCCCCTTTCTCTTAAAATTATCATCTGCATAACGTTATCTTTTTTATATTCCAAAATCCATTATTTTTCTTGTAGTGTCGTCTTCATTTAATAAATGGTCAATAAATCTTCAAATTCTTCATATCCAATATCTGATGATTCCCAACCATTACATCAATCCCCAATGAGCAAAAATTGGCAACTTGTTTAACGTCTTCTTTTATTAATCAAAATAGAGAGTTTTAGCAAATTTACGTTAGATCGCTAACGTTAACGCTATCATTAAAGTAATGTTGCGTAGATTGTAACGGCAAGTGCAAAATATAGTTTTAGCAAAGTTAAGGAACTTTTACTTTTACCATGGTTGTTTCCTTGTTCTGTTAGCGGTCAAATGCAACTATTGTTTTTTTTCTGAATTTTATGATGTACTTATTTGTTGATGCCAATACTTTTTAATTGTTGAAGTCGTTCTATTATCTCATAAATCAAATTAATTTTTTTACTCCGAAATGTCAAATGCAAATGTCAGTAAGGTCATACAATAGGAAGTCCCTAGTTCGTATAACGTGTCACTTTAAAACACCCACTATTTTCGCCAATCTAACGTGTTCCGCTAGATTTGCGACACGTAACAATACACTTAGGCATGCGCAGATTGATAATCGACAGTCTAACGTTAACGTTGGCGATAGCGGAAAAGTGCTAAAACTCTCTAATAATTCTCTACGTAACTCGTAAATACAAAGCTCAAAAAAACTTTTTGGCTTCAAATACTGATTTTTGTCTTAATAAATTTCTTACAGTAGATGAAACCATTCACATTAGTTTACTTACATATTCCTAGGGGGCTTCATTGGTAGTCTTCATTTCTTGCTGCCTTTTTCCGTTTCAGTTTTCTTTTCTCCACTGCTGTACGAAAGTCTTCCTTCCAAATCCATGAATGTCTTCTTCTCGTTCTCATCTTTATATCTATAGCTTTAAATAATTGTTTTATTGGTTTATTTTTGTTTTTGTCTTAGTAGGATTTCCTTTTTGTCTTTAAAGTTTGTCCAACCGTTGTCCTTATAAAAAATATATTATTTTTTCTCTCGATAATCCCTATTCTTACTGCTTTGATTTTTTTTTAACTATTTTCATGTTTATTTCTTGAAGTCGTTCATTTAATATTATTAGGTTTTCTTGAAGCTATTTTTCCGTTTCTCCTAATATTATTATGTCATTTACAAAACACAAATAGAATTAACGATATATTTTTTATTTTCCTTAAATCCTTTACATTCTTCTTCTTGTAGTGTCGTCTTCATTTAATGATGGTGGATGATAACTTCAGCACTTCGTATAAGTTCTTCGTAATTCGACCCTGTCCAATATCTGATGTTTTTAAGTTTCTCAAGCATGACAAATGTTCTCTACCAATTCCTCATATCTTCTATATCTTACCTTTTATTGACCAATAATTTTTTTGTTTCTCTGAATGTGCCCATCATGAACTTTTACCGTATAAATCAGTCCAAGACATTTTTCGTTAGAATCCATATCTCAAACGCCTCTATCCTATTCATAGATAAAGTTGTAAATGTCCTTGTCCCTGCGCTATTTCATGAAGTTTTAATAAAGTCAAAATAACTAGTTGCCAAACATCATAGTTTTAATCATATTAACCACTAACTATGGTCTATTTTTATGAATGAGAGAGTAATAAAACAGCATTTCTAATGCAAAACTTAGTACGGTCATTTTAAATATTTTTACGGAATAATCTAAATATTTCCTAAAATTGTCATAAATGTACCTGAGCTAATACAAGTTTTGGGTCTTTTATTGGTCTTTTATAACCATAAGCTGTACAGAACAATAGAAAAAGGTTTGGACAGGCCAAAAGCCCTGTGTATTAAAGATAACATAGCCGTATCTTAAGATTATTTTCAATAAGTACCTATTTGCCAATTTTGTTTTATTTTAATTCCAATAATTTCTTACAGTAATCGAATTATAAGCAGATAAATCCCTTACCAACAAATTTCACCGAAAATGCGATTGTAGGTTTTCCATTTAGTAAGGTCCAGTTGTGTATTCTTGACAGCTTACTAAATGTCGTTTAGTTGCAACATGCAAGGTGCAGTGTGCAGTCTATTGTGAATTCTAGTGTGATCATGGAAAATTTGGAAGTACCGCGTAAACGACAAAAAATCGGTCCTTTAACAGTTAATGAAAAAACATTAATATTTAATTGTTTTAAATCATTTACAGACAAACATTTATGTAAAAGTGTTGATGACACAGTGGAATTAGTTAGTAGTACGCTTGGTGTTGGGAAATCTACGATTTACAGAGTTGTTAAAGAAGAGAAATGTGGCGAGTTTCAAACAGCACGTAAAGCTCCAGGAAAACCAAAATTTCAAATAGAAAATCATTTGAAAGAAGGAAAGTGCATGCGTTCTTCTTTAGAAAAGAATTTCCGACAGTAGACAAAGTTCTTGCCACGGTTCGAGATGATAAGGATTACCCTGAAATGAGTCGAAGCACACTATGGAAACTTTTAAAAGAAATAGGTTTTCTATGGAAAAAGCATTCCAGAAAGTCTATTTTAATAGAAAGAAGCGATATTGTAGTATGGAGAAGAAATTACCTAAGGACTATAAAAGAAATGAGAAACCAAAGAAGAAATATATTTTATTTAGATGAAACATGGATCAACGAGGGACATACACCAAATAAATTTTGGCAAGATGAAACTGTTACAAGTCGAAGACAGGCTTTTTTAAATAATTTATCTACTGGTTTAAATCCACCATCAGGAAAGGGGCGCAGACTGATAATAGTACACATCGGTAGTTCAAACGGTTTTGTTAAAGGTGGTTTATTGACTTTTGAATCTACTCGTACCGGTGACTACCATGAGGACATGAATGCTGATGTCTTTAAAGAGTGGTTCGAACAAATGATAGATCTTCTTCCTCAGAACTGTGTAATAGTAATGGATAATGCAAGTTATCACTCGAGACTTACAGAAAAAATGCCCACAACCAAGTGGTTAAAAAAAGATTTACAGAATTGGCTAAATTCAAAGAATATTAAGTTCCATCCCGGTTCTGTGAGAAGAGCACTGTATCATTTGTGTTCCCTTCATAAAGAGAAATTAAAAAAATATGAAATTGATGAAATTGCAAAAAATCGTGGGATGACGGTGGTTAGATCACCACCATATCATTGCGAAGTAAACCCGATTGAACTGATATGGGCACAGATAAAGGGAGAAGTTTCAAGAAAAAATAATTCTTTTAAAATGAGTGATGTTAAACAGTTGTTTTTGGAGGCTGTAAATAATGTGAAGCCTGAAAACTGGGAAAAGGCAGTAAATCATACGATTAAAGAAGAAGAGAAAATGTGGAAGTTGGACAATATTACTGATGAAATGATCGAGCCACTCATTGTAAATATTGGTTGCGACAGTTCATCTTCTGATTTCGATTCTGATTTGGATTTGTAGGTAAGAAGTAGTTTTTATATTAAAATTATTATTTATGAACGTAACGTTGTTTAAAAGTCAAAGTTTAAACCCTTATACCTACATAACCCGTTTGACACAATGTTCTTAACATACCTTGTGGAAAAATAAAATATTTTATAAAAAATTGCACTTTTTTACCTTCAGCTGCTTAGAAGTTATAAGCAGGTTAATTAGGTGAAAATATAAGTGTACACCCGATATATTTATTATATTTATACAAAGGTTATTTCATACGAAAATACTCGAGGTATAACTTCACAAAATATTTTAACTGTCTACTAAAAGAAGTGGTACGCCTATGGATTACGAACGCTTTATTATTTTAATACTCTCTCATACATAAAAATAGACTATAGATGTCAAATATATACACTAACATGAGTTCTGCCCTTTGTAAGGTTTTATTAGATTCCAGTGACATTACTATGTGAAATTATTTATATTCGATAAGCAAAATTTCAATCTTAACTCGCTGCTGGAATAGTCTAGGCCAAAAAACTAAGAGAAATTGAAGATTATTGTGCTTTTTAATTTTAAAAATTAATTTCACATGGGGGGGTTCATTTTGTTAATGGAACCGAAACTGAGAAATTCATCCTGAATTAATACCATCTCCTAGAAACTTACTATTTAATCCGCCATCAGTGCAGGCTAAATAACTCAAATATCATCATTTGCTATTGAAATATCATCAGTTTAAACACGATAGACGTACACTCTCTTAGAATAAAATGCACGAAAATAATGTTTTTTACTCGTAATTGTTTGGTGTGATGGTTTCTTTCTTCTTGGGTTAATTAACTAAACAAAACGATATCCAAAATAAAGTCACACCAAACAATCACTGGCATTGCTTGTTAGCTTAATTCACCCTTATCTGCATTTTGTATTCGTTATAATTTTAAGACTAAAACCATAAGATTCAGTGCCAAAGCAAGGAGATTTTCGTCGTCTTAATACCGTAAGTACTTAGCTCTACTACAATTTTATGTACCCGTTAATTTAGATGTCGACAAGGTTACAAGTTCCATGACAGTACCTGTATCAACGAAAACGAATGCATGTGGTTGCCGTGCGTTAATGGCGGTATATGTAAAGATTACGATCCTCCTTTAAGATATGAATGTTTGTGTCCGTTGGGTTACACAGGAGGCCACTGTGAATTAGAGCTGGCGTCAGCTGGAGCGATAATGCCCTCAACGGATTTCATACTAGCAGTTATTGTCTGTTTGTTGGTTCTTCTTGGTAAGTATGGGAATGTGCGGAATCTGGGATATCCTTATGTCGTTAAAAGTTTTGCTGCCCTGCCTACAATAATATCGTGAATTTATTTTATACAAGGTGTGCCGTATCGTCATGTTCAAATTTTGGAAGCGTAAAGTACACTTCTTTTTAAGAAAAAAAACGCAAAACTTGTATATGCCTTTTTAGTTACACACCTATGAATAATTATTTGTGCAATTTTCTGTTCAGTATACTTTATTATTGAGTGCAGATGTTTTCTCTATTCAAAATGCATTACCGATTTTCGTAAGTAATATCGTAAGGGCATCTAATTTTTCCGAAAAAAATTCAAAAACCACGTTGCTAAGTAATATTTTAACAAGAAGTCTGAGTGCTGGTGGCAACAACCTGCACGAATGCATTTTGTTAAAAAAATATTACTTTGCATTGGGTTATTTCGATTTTTTTCACAGGAAAAATTAGATGCCCGAATGGTATTTGACAAGACTATTTCATGAGTAACAGATTATTCTGCATACACATAGCTTACAAAACATACTACCTATTATTATATGCATACATAATAAATATGTACGTATTAATTTGAAAGCTGAAAAACAGGTAATTTACAAAATACTGCAAACTTAATTATTTACGGTACAATTAAAATATAATAGTAGGGGAGGCCGAGATGCTAAATTTGCAGTTACTAAAGCGTCATGAGGACCTATTGGATTGTGAAGATTAGGTTCTAAACGAAAAAAATGTAAGTTAAGTTTTCCATTTTAGTGGGGCGAATAGCGTGAAAAAATTTTCAAAAATGTAAAAAAAAACAGTAATATGGTAGACGCGACGGTCCATTGTAGCTAAACGGTTAATATTTTGAAAATTTTATTTTTTCATGGATATGTGGGTTGATAAAGGCTACATTTTAAAATTATTTTTAAATATACAGGTTGTCCCAAATCTATTAATTTTGGAGTTATTTTTATTTTTGGAGTTATTTTTATTTTTGTTATATTTTACATTATTTTTCTAGCGTAACGCCTAAATATAATACCCTGTATTTGATCAGCTTGGACTATGATCCGAAAAAATTATCTTTGAAACTATGTGTTTGGTTTTGACATTATTAAAAATGTTTCGAGATGCATAAAAATCTGTATGGAAAAGACGGATAGATTTTTGTTTATGGGCATTGGAGAAGGTTAGTGAAGATGATTTTTTTTATAATATGCTGTTTACAGATGAATTTACTTTTCATAATAGTGGATTAGTCTGACGGTTAACCATACAGATTTTGATGCATCTCGAAATATATTTAATAATATACAAACCAAACACATAGTTTAGTTAGTCTAAGCTGATCAAATACAGGGTGTTATATTTAGGCATTACGGTGAAAAAATAACGTAAAATTTAACAAAAATAAAAATAACTCTAAAATTAATAGATTTAGGCATAGTAGACCTTTATAATTTTTAAAAGGTAATGGAATTTGCTACATAATAGGATTATAAAATACAGGGTGTCCTATTTAAAATAAGAACGATATTGTCGTTTGAATATGTCATTAGAGAATCGCCCCGTTTTGGACGCATTGTATAATTTTAAACAACTCTAAATAAATTATGGCTTTCAATTTTTTTCAGTTAAAATAGGATTTGGCTGATTCCATAGGTTTCCAAGTTATTGGTTTTCTTGTAAGTGCTTCCATTTTTAGAAATATCAAAATATCTCGAAAACTAAAAAGCTTAGGTATAGGGAATACTTAAGAAAATTTATCTTATTTTTAACGTATAATCTATACATGCCATAAAATATAGGGTATTCCATAAGAAATAATATAACTTTGATACGCCACACTTTTTTGGGACAACCTGTATATTTTAAAATAATTTTAAAATGTAGCCTTTATCAACCCACATATTCATGAATAAACAAAATTTTCAAAATATTAACCGTTTAGCCACAATGGACCGTTTTTTTTTACAACTTTGTGACTCGCCCATTTCCTTATGCCACGATCAAATTGACAGATTATTGAAATATACACTTTTCTGGACGTACTTAACTGACCTTTTCTTAATCTGACGCGCTCGAGTTTTTCTAAGGATCTATTTTTTTTTTACTAATCTGACGCACCTCCCCATATTAAGAGTTCATATATGATAGGGGTACATTACAGGGTGCAAGGTTTCTCCCCATATGTATTTCTGACGCGCTCGAGTAACGCGGAAAATCCCCGCTTGGCCTCGCCTACTATAAATTGCAATTTTGGTACACAGTAAGAGTATTGTTAACTCATTGATAACGTTTTGGGTGTAGGTAAATCATTAATGTTGTTGATGGGTCCAGCTGTAGAGTGAGAAGCTCAAGGAGTGGCTGCGGGATCTTCTGTTTTCTGTTTTTTAGCTGGAGGTTCTGAGGCGTCACTTCTAAGGGTCATAGAGTGGTTTGTTATTTTTATTTCTTTTGTATTTAATCCTGCCTTCTCTGCTGCTTTTTTTGTCCATTTCGAAAATTCGTTTTTTCCCACTGGACTGTTTTTGTACCATCCACTTGTTTGTTCTTTGTTCCATGATGGGTTTACTGTTAAGAATAATCTATAATTTGTTATTCTAGATGAACGTTTAACCATTAGAATTTTAAAAAGACGGACTGGACAAAAGGTAGGGTTCTTCGTGTTGGGAACCAGCCATTTACTATCGGCCATTTTTTTTTTCACCCTGGGCCGTTTTATTGAAGAGAGGATTATATTCTACTCTTCCTAAAAAGTAGGATTTTTGAAAATCAGTTATTTTAAAAAATATGTAACTATGTTATCTACCTGTTGTAATGCCTGAATTAGCCACTTCCTCTTTAAAATAATGAACTCTGCAATTGACTGCTTCTCCACCTCTCCAGGCAAGTTCTACTGAAGCGATATGGTAAAATTTCGCTGGAGTCCCGCCGGAGTGTCTTCGTCCCATAATCAAACCATTGCGATTTCCTTTTATTGGCGCACGTTCCTTCGTTTCGCATTACGACTTGAAGATAATATCTTTAAATGGATCATAAAATACATCTCTTGCATTTTTTTTACGACGGTGTTCCACATTGTCTTCACAACTAGTTCTTTGTAATTTTCACCGTTTTCTTTCTTCATATTTCACGCCCAACCTTCCAGAATTAGGTTTAGTTGCTCTAAACTTGTAGTTTCTAAGAGCTCGTATTTCTTTGCCTTGCAGAATTCCGTAAACTGTTTCCGTATTGACGTATGAGTTTTAACGGTATTGTACGGTACACTTTTCTCAATCGCCACATCAATAGTAGTCATAGAATCACTTCCAAAGCGACTCATTTTCACTTCATAAGCTGACTAGCACTGTTTAAAAACAATATTACAAAATTTATTGACAATAAAATCAGAAAAATTGTTTAGCGTCGTTTTCTGGTGTCCTAGGAGACCATAATTACTTGTTACAGTCAAGTTTTGCCGCGGGTAAACTCGAAAAAACTACTGACAGGAGCTGTCATACAGTTTTTTCATCTAGAAACCATTTGTAATTCAAAATTGCGCGTTTGTGATTGGTGGAAATTAAGACGAGGGAAATAGTCTTGTCAAGAGTATGAAGACATGCATTTTGTATATGGCAGTGCACGTGCATGAAACAGTTATTGAATACCGACATCGGTTTCCAAATAGGCGCATTCCTCATTACAGAACGTTTCGGCAAGTACACAGACAATTTAGGGAATGCGGACTGCGTGATTATCTTTTTGACCGGGGAGTGAATTTACCAGCAGACTTTGGATCAACTAGTAAGAGATCCAACTATCAGTGTACGTCAAATCTCTAGACAACTTGGAGTGCCGTGAATGACTATTTGGCGAATTTTAAAACGGGTAGGCTTACATCCGTATCATTATCATATAAGAGGCAAGGTTTGTTTGAGGCAGACCACTATGCTCATCTGGTTTTTTCTACATGGATATTAAGACAGTCACGGCTTAAGTTTATTCTCTGCCGAACAGTCATCTGGACAGATGAAGCTACATTCACAAGGAGTGGTGTTACAAATCTGAGAAACTTGTAGATGGGCATTAGAAAATCCCAAAGCTATAAGCCCATCTAACTTTCAACATATATTCTATATTAACATTTGGGCTGCCCTAATCGATGGCTTGTTGATTGGTCCTGTCATTCTTCCTGATAGGTTAAATGCCTTCAATTTCTTATTGACGAACTGCAATGTTCGCCTAAACATGTGGTTTCAAACTGGGTTACCGTCAATTATCCAAGAAGGAAGTGGGTGCCATGTCTCAACGGTAGCGTATCCGCCTCGCAACGAGACGACCCGGGTTCGATTCCCGGTCAATTCAAGTGGTTCATAATATCGGCAACCCACCGTACCTCGGAGAGTACGTATAAACCTTAGATCATATATGCTTCGCTAGATACGGCATCCTATAGTTTTTGTTTGGCTCTAGAGGGGTAAAGACGAGAGGGGGTGAAGCGGCAATAGCGTACCATGATACAGTGGCGTACCATTCGGAATATTTTGATACAGTGTAATATATTGTCATATTTATACAACACATATTTCATTTTCTAAGGATTGAGTGACTGTAGGTCACAGTAAAATGGGAATTAATGTGAATCGAAAATAAATAAATTGTTTGGAATGGAAATAATCTGAGAGGTTGAATACCATCATCTTGCGCTTCTGTAAATATTTTTTTATAGCAAATTAAAAATCCCATCGATTATAAACTCGTTAATATAGAAAAAACAAAATGAAAAGTTGGTAGGTATATTAATACAAAAGATACTTACGTCACAAATGAACCTTCATATAGATTAGGTTGAGTAATAAAAGAAAAATTTACTGATGAACATGGTTTATTTTAATAAAACATAAATTGACATACAATAGATAGATATTTAAACAATTCATTTACAATTCAAATAAAGTATACATAATTTACGTTTAGTTCTTATTTTCACTTCCTGTCCTATCCAACAACACGCCTATGGAATACATACCGATGACAGCACCTTTCTCAAATTTGATGTTGTACACTTAACAAGGCTTTGGCATTTTGTTGAGAAATGCGACAACTGTTCTCTAAACTAATTGTACCTAGCAAAAACTTTCAAAAAACTATAAAAATACACAATATTGGCACAATAATTCCCAAAAAACAGTTTATCTGACATCTGTCAAAACTTTACGATATGAGCGGATATCGTCGAAATTTGAAATCGTCCAATCAGAGGGATGGTACTCTAACTCCCTCCTGTACACCACAACAAATAACCTGAATATAATCTAGCGTAGCATATATGATCTAAGGTATAAACCACCGACATAACCTTAAACTAGACGGCTAATGCCATATGATAAAAATTGATCAATTACGAGGATGACTGGTGTCCTTAATGCATGCGCATTGTGTTTGTCATATTCACCGACATAACCTTAAAGTCTATGTTCCGACATTGGCGTACCTTAGGGAAATTGATTGGGTCTAGAACGAAAATAAGTGGAATAATAAAAACAATTTAGGATTTAGGTTGGAGTTTTCATTCACTGATTGGAAATATTATTATTTGTGAGAACAGGATGTTTTTTATAAAATAGTATAGTATAGGTATAAATAGCTGTATCGTTCGAGTAAGACAAGTATCCTCAATTTATATCATTGAAATAACTTTCTGAAGCAAAATGATCTGAACATATTCTTGTTGACGAGTGCGGAAGCGGTTCTAAAGGTCTTCCGATTGCTTTCAACCATTCATTACGTTGGTCCTCAGGTATTCTAAAATATCATTGTGAAGCAAATATACATTTGTTCGCGTAAAATAATTACTTTTTGGTATAATAAATGTGTGTGAATCATAGTTGTTGAATAGATGCATGGTATATAACAATTTTATTGTGTTTCTTATATTGACTTACCTATGAAACATAACACTTTTGGGATGGTTTGTTGAACGGTTCTTACACCAAAGTACAAAACACTTCATTTTTACAATAAATTCACTATTTCTCTATCAAATATCGGTCAAACGCCAAACAGAACAGTGGACGCCTATGAACAAAAAACTATATGTCTCGTCTCCTCGAATCGGCAAAGCTCGAGAACCGAAACCCAGATGTTAGACGTACTGGTGTCCATTGCGCATTGCGCAGAGACGTTTCCGGAATGTTCAATTGGATGAGTTTCTTGTGTGGTGGGAATATGGATATTAGCCGTCTAGTTTAAGGTTATGTCAGTGGTATAAACCGTCGGTCCTGGCTAACTGTAGTCATTAAGCCATGAAGAAAGCGGTAGTCGCGGACTAAAAATTTCTGCACCAGGCGGACTGAACTAACCGTCACACGAACTTTACTTTATCCAAGAAGGATTGGTCGTGTTGCCTGGCTACCTAGATCACCCGATTTCAATCCCATTGATTTTTATTTATGGGGGTATATGAAAGATAGTTTACGCGCAAGTTTCAAATACAAGAGAAGAATTATTTTTTGTTTAGTTTAATATTTATCTGCCAATAATTCGCAACTTTGAAATAAATAAAAAGTCGTATAAAAGTTTTGCAATTTTTTTTTTACTTGAAAAGAAGTTTACTTTACGCTCCCAAAATTTGAACATAACCATACGGGAACACCTTGTATATAACACAATCCGCCTTTTTAGTAAAATATAATTTTTTCTTAATAGTTTGGCACAAGTCCGTCAAATTTCCAAAAATTTTCTTTCCGTAAGCACACAATAAAAATAATAACTATATATTTAAAAAAATTGTTGCCCTAGAGTATCCATTTCTCATCTTCAGTTATAAAATATACTTCATGCGAACAATCGCGTGCTCTCTTTGATTGATCAGCTAAAAATGAACTTTTAGAATAGCGAATATTTTAAAAGATAAAAGTGATTGTATTTAATATTATTTTTACGACGCTTGTCTGGGTATATCCGAAATTTTTACCCTAAACACCGTTCTAGTAATAAAACTTCCTCTTTTCGGATTGTCATAAAATATATGAAAATAAGTTGAAAACTTTATATCATACCGCATCAAAAAAAACGACATTCCCTTCATATCTAGCATCTCTAGATATTGGAATTCTTTTCCGACCGAGTTTTCTTGCAAATCTCCCAAATAATCCCCTTCAAGAGTCCTTACGTCTTTTTATACGTCAAAGAAGCAAGTGCAGACATTCAAAATTAGCATATTTTTTGTACGCGGAAATGAACTTTTAACGACTAAAGCAGAATTTTTCTGAAAAATATAATATGTGATAAGATATTAAAGGGTATGTTTTCAATATTTGAATATCCTAATCTGTAAAAATACTATTCACAATGAGATGATTACACCGTGAAATACTGTAACAAAAATTAATATTTACTACACTAACATAGTTCTAATCTTATAAATAATCTAGGATTAAGGAAAGAGCGATTCTTTAATATAAAATTCCTGTTTCTTGTAGTCTAATTGGATCCAGTATTTTTACAGATTTAAATTTAAATGTTCCGTTGCATGCAAAACTAGATTATATCACACACCATTTTAAAATAGGTGCACCTATCAAATAAATCATGTTTTTAATAACTTCTCATCAGATACAGTTTGGTAAATGATCGTAAAAGAATAAAAGTTTTTAAAAATTCATGGACGTAAATATCTGGTTAAGAAAAATTCATTCCAACATAAGGAAATCTTTGATACTTTGAAAGTTTTATATAATTTTTCCGCCATATAAAGAGAATCTAAAAGAGCTGTAGGTTTCAGAAAATTTGAAATTTATAAAGTAATAAAATTAAAAACTTTTGAACAAAAATGAATTAAACTTTCACAACCATTTATCAATCCCTACCAGAGAGCACCATCTCCTTAGGAGATATTATCTCAATGTTCTGTTACTGCTAGTTCCTTTATTCCAACTGATCGACATGTTTAACCAAACGAAATTTTCAGTCCTAGTGTTAGTGTTCGTGGTGTACAACAGAAGACGAGAGTCTCACATTAAATACCCAGGACCTGACGATGACGTCCGTGAAAACATCATCAATTACGACGATGAAGGTGGCGGCGAAGACGACATGACAGCCTTCGATATTACTCCGCTTCAGATACCCATTGGAGGACCCATTCCTGAACTAGCACCACCAAAGATTGGATGTAAGTATGCAATTAACAGGTTTATTTTGTAGAATGTCTAAGTCGACCTTGATCTGAAATGATATTTTGTTTATTTTAATTCCTCGAGTGTCTACATTTATTTCTACAGTGAATATATTAGTTGGGGCTTTCTAGGAAGCGTTTTTTAAAGATGCTCTATACAACTCGCGAACATCCACCTAAAAAACATGAAATCCTATGTAAAATGACCTGCCGGATTCGAATTTTTTGTTCGCCCAGAATTGCGAAATATGTCAAAACACATTTTTGAAAAAACTGAAAATTTTCCTTAAAATAATATTTATTGCAAACTAGTGCGTTACTTTGTTAAATGATGTCCGATCGTTATGAATTTTGGATATGATATTTTTCAGTACTTTCCTAACCTACTTTCATAACAATAAAACACCAATAGCCGCTGATGAAAAGTTTTTATTGTGAAAATTGAAATTGATATTGCTCGCTTGAATACATTACTAGTTATGAATGAAACAACAAGTCCTGCAACAAGCGCGCAGTTGATAGCTACAGGATGG
Source organism: Crepidodera aurea (assembly GCA_949320105.2). Lineage (NCBI taxonomy): Eukaryota > Metazoa > Arthropoda > Insecta > Coleoptera > Chrysomelidae > Crepidodera > Crepidodera aurea. Next base: position 23,222,992 of record OX439472.1, on the reverse strand, counting down.
TACAAGGAGATTTCAGGGGAACTTCCGAACTGTATGGACTGCGACAACGATTCTGGTTAGCTTAATTAAAATAAATGAATTTAATAATAAGAAATGGATGACGTGGTTTTACTACTTTAATGTATATTATTTTTGGGTTCTCGTGCTTGCGGAGTGTTAACCACCTTCTCGCGTTGGGCAGTTGTTGACCACCTTCTCGTGTTGGGCTGATTGTCATCCAGATTCTCGTGTTGGGCGGAGTGTAACCAGATTATTGTATTGAGCTGACCTGACCTGACGAGTTAGTGGCTGCAAGTTGCCGAAATTTAATTTAGGAACAACCGCAAGTTTTTCCTTTTTTTTATATTTGTTCATAGACATTATTTGTTAATTAGTAATTTTTACAGGTCTCTAAATTAGTATTTTCATATATTTTTCTCTAATTAAATTTTTTTGGTATTTTGTAGGCGACGTATAGGGGCGAGTGGTATTTTTTTTTTTACGCCCAATTCCAACGACCTTGACAGCTCTCGCGGACGGTGTAACACCCCTATTGTTCGTCATTTAATTAATTAATTAAATAATTTAATCATTTTTTTTTAACTAGTGAAATTTTAGTGGGATCCCTTGGATTCCTTTTTTTTTTATTTTTTTTTGACCTGTACAGTTTTGTGTAAGTGCAATTATTAAACAGTTATTGAGTAATTAATTACTTTTCTTTCATTTACTAATAGTCACAAATAGTCTTGACCCGAACGAAGGTAAGCAAATTTTTGGTTGCGACGTAGTTTATTTTTTTTATTAGTGGGTTCAATTTAGATCCATTCTGGAGGTTGAGTGACTAAATTGACTGTATTTTGGATGATGGTAAAACGATCTCCTGTCGCCCATTTTTATTTTTAATTAACAACATATATCAATTCACATCCCACTTCACTGTGGTTAGCCGGCATCCAAAGCGGATTACATAATCCCACGAAGGAATATATAACCGAGAATAACTCGTAGCATGGACACTAATTTTGGCACTATACAATTATTGTCTTTGCGATCGTAACCAAACTTTAGAATTTCAGGCAGATCAGGCTTTAACATATATGCCGTTTTGAAAATTGTGCATTGTAAAAATGCCCTTCTCACATGAAAAATAAAAGAATCTTCAGTCGGAGGCAAATCCCTAAAAAAAAGGTCATTATTAAAACATTATTTACCAGTATAATAGTATAAACTTCAATGATATATTTTAGAAGGTAATAGGTACAGAGTTCTATAGTGAGCAAGAATCGTTAAAAAATATCATATCTTAGGAGCATTATTACTAAGGACAGTTTGTAAACAACTGTTAATTTTATTTAGACGTTTAGTTTGGGTTGTTTACTTTTTTAAACCCGAAGAAAATTGAATCAGTGCTTCTCATCTCCTTAATCCGACTTATTGGTATATGGATATTTCATTATTATAATTTTGTAGTTCACCCGCTTATGTGTGTTATTGTGACTTCCTGTCAAAGACATCAATTATTTTTTATTATGAGTACAAATATTGATTTCATCAAGTATGTTTTGTGTCAATCAAATAGTGAGGAAACGGTACAAAAGAAGCCGTACATTACCTGTTTCAAGCACGCTAAATTTAGACGAGCCACTTTAGGAACAGCACTGTTAATTAGAACTCAACAGTGAATGGTCGAGTGAGGAATCACACCTGGTATATGAAAATCAATTTCTAAATTTTTAATTAATTAAAAATGCTCTACCGTTGAGCCACCCACCCCGCCAGTCCCCCCCAGTCCTTTCTTTTGAAACTATTTTTATTAAAAATTCAATCTTATATAGAAAATGCCCTATTTATAGAAAATAAGGTTTTCACAATATCAGAAATTAGGCATATTCTACATAAGGAAGCAAAGTTATGGAACGTTGAGTGGACTGCACAAATGCACAATATCCATCGTCAGAAGATATTATAAATAAGCTGCAAAGTCTGACGATTTACTATCATCATGTAGACTATTCTTTAAGCATTTGTATGGCCGAAAAGACTTTAGAGGAAATTTGGATGAATTAAGAGCTCATATGTTTCCAACTTGGAAAACAGATAATAAATAGGTAAAGATTAAGTCTAAATAAGCTTAACATTGGTTTACAATCTGTCAGTAATAATGCTCCTATGATATTTTTTAATGATCCTTGCTCACTATAGAACTCTGTACCTATTACCTTCTAAAATATATCATTGAAGTTTATACTATTATACTGGTAAAGGTTTTAATAATGACCTTTTTTTTAGGGATTTGTCGCCGACTGAAGATTCTTTTATTTTTCATGTGAGAAGGGCATTTTTACAATGCGCAATTTTCAAAACGGCATATATGTTAAAGCCAGATCTGCCTGAAATTCTAAAGTTTGGTTACGAACGCAAAGACAATAATTGTATAGTGCAAAAATTAATGTCCAAAGAGGCAAAACCTACATTTTTAAATATAACTCAATTTTGCAAATAAAAATTATTTAACTGTGGTAACAAATGCAAATGTCTGAAAGCAAATGTAAGATGCAATATAAGTTGCCAGTGTGAGGGAAAATGCATTGAAAAATAAATATTTTATTTAGATAATAATAATATTGTATTTTAATCCCTATAGTGTCATAATAATATTGTAATGCGCGTCATCTTTGTTGCATGTTTAAAGAAGGATGTGGTGTTTACTCTCTCTGACACACTGATCGCTTTATTCTCTCCACAGCATCCTGGCAGTGGCAATGCGACGCGCCGATTCAATTTCCTTCGGTTTTAGAAAAGTAGATAACCCAAACTAAACGTCGTATGAAAAAAAAAGTTTTCTCGACTCACCATTTTACTCTGCAAAATGACGATATTTTGTGTATTCTAGCCAAAAAAAAATTACGTAGCTTTTATGAGACGTCCTAAATTTTTTATTGTTATGAAACTAGGTCAGGAAAGTACTGAAAAATATCATATCCAAAATTCATAACGATCGGACAACATTTAACAACAATAAATATTATTTTAAGGAAAATTTTTTTCAGTTTTTTCAAAAATGTCATGTTTTGACACATTTCGCAATTCCGGATCAAAGGGCAAACAAAAGATTCGAATCCGGCAGGTCATTTTATGTTTTTTAGGTGGATGTTCGCGAGTTGTATAGAGGTGGTCGAATTCAGCGCCTCAGATTCCCCACTATATGATGGGCTCAAACGATAAACCCTAATAATCCAATTGCTATTAATACGTGAATTATCCCAAGATGAGTTCGAAAGGCTTCTTTTTTCCTTATTTCTTGTCTTACAAAGACTTTTGTGGAATTAAAAACTCTTCACTAGATCCTAAATTAGACGATCTAGGGTGTCTAAAATGTAGCAGGCGACAGGCGTAATTTGTGCGACTGCTTTAATACTTGCTGATACTTTTTGTGTTTAAAAAAGCCCGACTATGGGGACTAACTTGGTACAAAAGTGACATAGGGGTAACATAGTAGAATCAATCAGGTTTTTTTATCTGGACACCGGTCCTATACATGTAAACAGGATGTGCTTGAACTTGATTTCAAGAAAAATTCTAGGTCCAGTGAAGTTACTTTTATATTATGTAAACTCTTCCTAATTTTTAAGACTGGAAAGAGACCAAATTTATAATTATTAATAATGTATCATTACTTTTTACTATTGCTTAGTTATTAAAGTCTATTATAACTAAAGAAATATTCAGAACCTACAAAAAAAACGACGTGGATTTTTCAAAAAGTGCGGTAAACCTGTAATAATCTTGCATTTTTCAAAAAAATTTTGTCATTCCCTTGAAGACAGTAATCAAGTTGACATTATCTACACATATATTAAAAAAACAATTCATACTGTTAGTCACCTTTCATTCTATTCGAAACTGGCACCAGTGAAAATTCGTGGCAACTATGTAAAATGGCTGAGGGACAGTGTGAAAACATTCTTGTCGGTGGTGCTATTTCTAGTCAAATACTAGTACCATCTGGTATAGTTCGTGTAATACATATAGTAGCCCCAATTTTACAGCTTTAAGGCGGCGCCTTTGTTGCTACCAAAAAAACTTCTAACGTAGCGGTATCCTTTGAGACTGTCGCAAAGGATGCCACTACGTTGCCCAGATCGCAAAGACCACTTAAACTATGATTTGGTCGGGTGGCCAAGCGATTAGTCGCTTCGATTACATCTTAGTGAATGCATGTTTCTATTTTATCAACTCGAGAAATATTCTCTGGCTCCCGAGCTATATATTAAAGTAGAACACTCGACATCGACTTTAAAGAAATTTTTTAGATGGCTGGACTATAGGGATTACTTAAACTATACCATCTGGCAGAAACTTATTCTGTTAATAATAACCTAAAATTTCTAGTTTCTAGCTCAGTTCAGGATTTTTATAAGACCCAGAAAAATATTTACTGTCTTGGTGTGACAGGAAACAATCATTTTTAAACATTAGAAATTGAAAATTTATGAGAATCCTACTTATATATCATTACAAAAAATTGTTTCTCCACGGCCACTACTGAATGTATGTTATTCTGAAAACACTTATAATAACAGAAAAGAAACATTCACGCTCTTGAGATTGAAAGAAAATTCTGAAACACTTGTTTCTTATGTATTTTATACGTATTTCATTCTTACTCTAGTGTCAAAATGTTCATTCTGTAACACCTAGCTGTAAATATCACGTCCGCCTCCTAGATAGCCATGAATTTCATGTTTGACAGTTCTACGCAACGTTTTATTTGTTTAGTTTGAATTTTCCTGAACAAAGATAAGCTGCGATTTTACTATATTCAATTCCTCTCTCTCTCTTCACTGGATTAAAACCACTTATTTGTTAAAAAAGTTTTTAATTGACGTTTCGGCTTTCTATATCGAAAGCCGTTATCAAAATGACATAACAAAATAAATAAATTTACTATAGAAACAGAACACTTGATAATCTTGCAAAAATATGACATCAACATAGTACACTTAGAATAGATTTTGAGATTGAAGATGTCAAAATCTGTTTCAATCATATTTTTGTGACGTTTCTGGGAACGAATTTTGAAAGGATAGCGCATTTGCATATTATAAGAGAATTTATACTTCGTCACAAATGAAGTTTTCTTATTAATATATAATATCATAAGAAAAAACCAGATAAAAACTTATGATACTTATGAAGTATAAATTCTCTTATAATATGCAAATGCGCTATCCTTTCAAAATTCGTTCCCAGAAACGTCACAAAAATATGATTGAAACAGATTTTGACATCTTCAATCTCAAAATCTATTCTAAGTGTACTATGTTGATATCCTATTTTTGCAAGATTATCAAGTGTTCTGTTTCTGTAAATTTATTTATTTTGTTATGTCATTTTGATAACGGCTTTCGATATAGAAAGCCGAAACGTCAATTAAAAACTTTTTTAACAAATAAGTGGTTTTAATCCAGTGAAGAGAGAAAGAGAGGGAGAGAGAGAGGAATTGAATATAGTAAAATCGCAGCTTATCTTTGTTCAGGAAAATTCAAACTAAATAAATAAAACGTTGCGTAGAACTGTCAAACATGAAATTCATGGCTATCTAGGAAGCGGACGTGATATTTACAGCTATAGGTGTTACAGAATGAACATTCTGACACTAGAGTAAGAATGAAATACGTATAAAATACAGAAGAGACAAGTGTTTCAGAATTTTCTTTCAATCTCAAGAGCGTGAATGTTTCTTTTCTGTTATTATAAGAGATTGAGAGAGAGAGAAATTGAAATACAAACCACTATGAGCTTCCGAAATGAATTCAATTCCTACTTTCTGTGGCCGTGGAGAAACTACAGTCTGTTACTCTGTTGGAATGAAAATTCTACACTCGCGGTTCCTCCATTCGAATCGAATTCTCATTTCAACCTTGTTACAGAATATACTATTTTAACCGATTTATACACTTTTTTCTTAAACACTATTTTCAGGAATTAATCGGTTCCTACTTTGAGGAAAATTTAGTTATAAAACGTGTTATTTTTCAGTTATTGTCGGCGTCGGCCAAGAACCCAACGTGGGTGTATTTATCGAAGAACACAAAAAAAGAGCTGATAGTGACCCTAACGCCCCACCTTTTGACGACCTTAGAAATTACGCTTACGAAGGTGGTGGTAGTACAGCTGGGTCGCTTAGTTCTTTGGCATCAGGTAATAAAAGTATGTTAAATATTTTATCGTTATCCAATATAGACACTATTTGCAGAATAATCTGATTATTTTTATCCATGTCTCTTTGACCAAAATAGAAGCAAAAATAAATAACTTCTTTGATTTACTATGGAAAGTATAATCTGGGGTAAGAGAGACACTAGTAGCTTAATTTTTATTAATAATATGTATGACTCATAGTTCCACCTAATTCGGAAAGTTTTAGAGCTTAATAGTATTTGGATTTAGATAAAACTAATCAGATTATTCCGCCAAAAATTATTTAGAATCCTTAGGGTGAGTTGTATAAAAATATGTTATTCGTTTACTAACTGCATAAATAAATGTCATTTATTTTAGCAAGGCAGTGACGTCAGGTAGAATTTTTTTCCTTCACTTAAAGATAAAACTGTGCCAGTTATTTTTTTTCCTAGCTTGAACATAAGTGGATCTAATGTGCCATCCTTTAACAGTTAATTTCCCCTTCACGTTAAGTGTAAATCGTATTTGCTCTTAGTGTTTTCGTGTTTATACCATTGACAATAGAAATAACTAGAAATTACACGTCACTGCCTTGGTAAAATAAATGACCCATACTCATTTATTTCTTTAAATATGTATGGCACTTTCATAAGCTTATCGGCATCAGCTGTGGCGGATCTACTAAAGAAGCACTCCCTTGAAAAGTTCAAGGGTAGATGGGATGACGAAACAGGCTACAAGCTAGCCAAGCAACTTCTACAGTATCCGAACAGTAAAACAGCCAAAAAATACTATGAAAAGACAGAACCTGCGCACAGCCACAGGTATCCTGACTGGCCACTGTCATCTACGAAAACACCTCCACAGGATGGGGTTATCTGACAATCCCCTGTGTAGAGGATGTGAACAGGAAGACGAGACTCTCGAACACATTCTTTACGAATGCCCGACACTCTCACAAATAAGACATTTTCTTTTCGGCGAGCAGAGGTTAACACATGCCAACATGAGGGAGCTACTTTTAGGCGACGTCATCACCTACTCTAAACAAGTAGGCTGGCGGACGAGCTAGAAGGAAGGCTCAACGTCAGAAGGATGCACAATGGGCCAAAAGTGGCCTACGTGCTTCTAGCTTTACAGATACAGAGGTGTATGGGTTACCATGACGATAATGTTTGACAGATATGTCTATCAATTTTCTATATAGCAACTTTTAATGGCGCTTATTTAGATATCCATGACCAGTAAGTAGTGATGCTATTTCTACTTTATTGGTGATAAGTTATTGCTTTGCGAGGTTCCTTTTATAATAGACAGCTTGGCGTAACCCACTCTAGTTAAAGCCCTCTTCTCATTTTTTAATGGAGCTTGTTACATACCATATTGAGGATATATCACATGTCTATCTTCTTCATTCATGACGAAGCAGAACGGCAGAAACCGGTCTTAGGATGTCGAATTGAATAAATTAAATTCTTTACTCGTTTGCTTAATCTTGTTATGTCAAAAAAATATGTAAATTAATCCATTGTTACGATTTGGCAATAAAAATCGCGATTCATAAGTTTTCTTCATATTTTTTAACAATTAATTGACGTAATCCTCAAATTTCAGACAAGGTGTTGCACATTTAAGTCTTAACTATTATTTAAACAACTCACCCTCAGAATCAACCTATTAAAACAAAACTAATTGAACCATTAAACAGGTACTGACGACGAGACTCAAGAGTACGACTACCTGGGTGCTTGGGGCCCCCGCTTCGACAAATTAGCAGACATGTATGGTCCAGGAGAAGAGACTGAGCAGGAAGAAGAATAAATGTTAAAAAAAAGTGAAAAAAAAAACATTCCTCCATCTAAAAAATGCTTTCACGCGCCCTCCACTCTGCGTGTCCAATAAGACTGTTTTTGCAGTTGTACTGCTCCTTAAATAAATCTAGACAATTTATAAAGCACATTTGCTGGAAAAGTACTACATAAACGCTATTAAGATCCTTTCCAAATTGTTTCGTAAGCTCATTTTACTATTGAGATTATAGACTTTGACGATTATAATGTAGCTGTTAAGTAGTAAAATGTTGTTACTTATTAATATTTAAAATATTGACTGAAGATGTTAAAGTGTTTGATTGGAAAGGTCTTAATGGAGATAACCACCTGAATTATTCTTTTTCCCCCACTGCCATTTTAAAAATGTTCTTTATCCTACGAAATTTATATGTTTAAGTTTAAGTTTATGTAGTACTTATGCCCTACAGTGCTGCAAAGTTGCATAAGTTTTATTGTATTTACGGCACTAAGTGAAATAGGACTTTAATACAACTCCACGTTATAATTTTGCTCTAGATTCTTCCTTTAGATACGAAATTTTAATCTTATGAATGTCAAAAATGAACAATCACTAGTTAGATTCTTATTTGCGTATTTGTGAAATAATTATTCTCTATTGCGCCTATTTAATTTACATACTATGTAGTGGACAAACGGTTCAAAAAAATCTCGTTTAATATCTAAGAAATATTATTTAACAAGTTATTTTATTTTCAAAAAACTCTCTTTATTTTTACGCGTAAGTACTCATAATGTGCCCAAAAATATTCTCTCCAATTTGTTTCAGCTTCCGTCCGCCTCATAATTTTATTTAAAATTATTCTTGAATTTTGAAGCTAAAACTAAATTTCAACTGTTTCAGATGTGTAGAGAGAATAACCGCGAATTGTCTGCTGCTGGAGCAGTTTACTAATTAATAACCTGTCAATTCACATAAATGTAACACTTGCGTGGGATCAGAGCTCTTTTGCTGGAAGTTACAGGATGAACATCAGATTGAGAATCTTCAACCCTTACATAAAACTGTCTGTTAGTTAGAAAGGAACTGATCCAGTGTAACCAGAGTCATCTAATACCATAGTGGTTATAAGTTTTAATAAGAGCCTTTTTTTCTGTGTTTGGAATTAGCAGAACTTTTGATAGACTGTAAATCACTCGAACTCGAGCATGGCAAATGAGGTAGTACAACTGACAAGACACCAGTTGATTTTTCTTATAAAATAATAAAGGGGCATCGCATGTTGAAACATCTATACAGTGGATCCACAATGTGTATAGAACAAGAAACTTTTTACCACATCTTTGAAAATTAAGTTTTGACCAGGAAGTGACGCCCCAAGAATAAAAACTTTCACTGCCACGCCACAAGCAATTCTACTGGTGAAACTTTGTGATATTAAACAAAGACAAACCTTATAGTTTTATCAAAAACAATATATTGTTTAAGGTCTAGGGCGTGTATTTACATTCTTTACTATATTAACATATATTATAACGTTGTTTGCTTTTATATACACTTGTTTTACAATCTTTTTTATCCAGTTTTTATTTTCCAGTTACTGGCATTTATAAAACAAAGGTTTTCTACTACATTGTCATACCATTTTTTCCTTGTCTCCCTTTTCTTCTTCTGCCAATTGCTGTTCTTGTCAAAGCAGCTTTAGGCATCCTTCATCCCATTTCTCTTTGAGCTTTGATGAAAGCGTTTCTTTTAGGTTCATTATAGAATACTCTCTGTTTGTCCTTCTCCTTTATCCATTATCTACACCTATTCCTCCATTAATATGTCTTAACAAATTTATTTCCCTTCTCAGAATTTTTTTTTATCGTTTTCCTTTAATGTTTCCGTTAATGTTTCATGTTTCCATTGGTCTCGTAGTTTTTTTATTGTTGTTGTTGTATTAATTTTGATTTCATCACGTTTGTTAAGCTGCCAAATTTTTAAAACCAGTATTGCATTTTGTGTCATGTCCAAGCTGACTGATGGCCACTTGGTTGGTTTCCTTTTGGGTCGAGATACTCGATTAAAATAGTACCACATACACGCCCTATTGTATTTATCCATCACTTTAAAATATTCTTGTCCCTTTAACTAATATCTTCCCTACAGCAAGGATGTATTATCACTTATAGTAACATCAATGAATATGAATAGAATAATAGATTGTGTATAAACTGGAATACTTTTACCAAATAAGAAGTAAGATAAAGTAAATTCGGCCCCAATATAAACAAGGGCATTCAATGAACCTGTTGTTAGACAAATGACAATATAAGCAGTTATTCAAATAACGACACATTACTTGTCGTGAATGTGTCGACCAATCAGAAGATGGGTGTGGTCAAGGATTCAAAGCACTCCTCAAATCATATGATGTGGAGAAAACAAACGATGTACACATTCAAATATTTGTGTTGCTAATAATAAAATAGATGTAAAAAGAAGTCGCCAAACAAGAATAGCATTTAATTTAGTATAGCCGAACAAAAATGAAACTTAAAAACGAACGTAATGCAGTGGCGTAGCCAGGAATTTTCGGAGGGGACCCACCATTTCTCGTAGATATACAGGGTGGTCCTTAACTAATTGTACATAGAAGTATGCTATGGTATGGTAAATTTTTTTGCCGACCAGTGTATCATCCCTAAAATGCGATTATCTCGTAAACCGTTTTAAGGTTAATAACAAGTATGCTTTTTTCTACTAAAATAACTTGGATTTAATATTCTTTTACAAAAATTGCGCTAACTTAAAGAGCAAAAAAGTTAATCGCTTATTTATACCACAAATGTGGCCTAACTAGGGCCCTCTACAAATTATATCGGGTTTTCAGGAAAAAATAAGATTTTTTATTCCCATAATCATGGGTCCTAACTTGCCTTGCCTTGCCTTACAATGTCAGCTATTTAAATACATTATTTTATTCAACAACAATTTGTTAATTATTAATATAATATTAAAAGAGCATTATTCAAAGGCGCAATTCTGCGAGTGTGTCTTGTAAAATTTGTCTTTGACATCAAATCTAGGCCTGTTAATCAATTAGTAGATGTATTATTCCGCAAATATGATTTCAGTCTTTTCATCGTTGAGAAACTTGCACAGATGCAGTGGTAACGGGTAAAACGGCTAAGATTTGGATTAGCGTAAAAATATTCTGAAACAAACAAGGATCTGCTACCTTTAAAGTATGAACTGCACTTTGAGGAAGACAGGAATCTACTTTTTGTCATTTGACTGTTCAAATATCGAAATATCCCATTCACTGCGTAGAATAACCGTGTTTATTTTTTGTAAATCATCTGAATATAACTTAATTGCTGGTTCAAAAAATTTTCTTATAAATTTATAGAAGTTTCGGGAGGGGGGCCTTGGCTACGCCACTGACGTAATGAGTGTGTATGGGATATAGACATATGTATAGAATATAGACAACATAAAAATAAATTCTTTAGGCACATTTCGCGAGTATTGTGACCAAATAAAATTACCGAGGAAGAAAAAGTACAGATCGTTATTTAAAATTTTAAATGGCAATGGCTAGGTGCATAACAATCACAGTAACATAACAAGACAATCTACAATTCTTGGTAACAGGAAAATGGATAGTTTGTAAACCACATGATAACGAAATTTTAACTGGTATAACATGGACTGAGATGAAAAACAAAGCAAAAATAGAAGTGTAAAAGATACTAATAAAGACAACAGAAACATTACAGCCAGACCAAGTAATACCCAGGCGATACTATTTACGACCACTTTTTGCCATGATGAAGAGAACAGCTGCCATTTTTCCATACTCTGATATTCTCCTAAATGCCTGAAATATTGTGGTTCGAGTGAAATGGAATGATCATTTGTCCCACCCTTGTTGGTCATTCCTAATTTTGATCAGAAATTTAATTATTTTTGTTTCACCAGCGCTGTTCATTACCAGAAAATTTATCTTAGCTACCTGCGTAATCCTATTTGGTGTACCCTCTGGAAGATCACACAAATATTTATTAAAATATGTAGGAAGATTTTTGAAAACGAAATCAACTTGTCTAGTCTCTAATCTTAGATACTGAATAATTTTTCTAAAAACAATAAGATTGCACCGTTTGTACACGTTATTTTATACGCTATAGTCTTGTGTTAAAATAAAAATGGTGGGACTGTATTGAAAATACCTAAAAACGAAAAACTACTGTCCTGTCTTAATGAGCCAGTATTCCTACAATGAAATATTTGTAGGACAGTCACTAAATTTTAGGTCAAATTACAGGTTTAGATTAGTTTTATCTGCGGAATGTTATGAATGGATAGATAAAGTGAATGTAAGAAAGTGTGTTTTATTGTATATAGAGCATCGACTTCACATCGTTTTTATATAGCACTCGTATTATATACAATGTTGCCATAAGTTTTATTATCGGACATTTTGTAATAATTTATTAATGCTCACTAGAAACTTTTATGTTGTAGTTATGTACATATAGTTCACAAGAGAGTATGTGTGTGTGAATGAGAAGAGAGCCAGTGCCAATTATAACCTATCTATGTAATAAATTCTGAATGCTGTGTACCAATTATAATATGTGTTTGCACTTGTGTATTATTTGAAATGTATACTTAATATTCTTATGACATCGCACTATATTATCTAAAAATCCGTGATCATTTGTCCATATTCATTCGTCATTCGTTATAAATTGTGTAACTAGAAATTAGTTTTGACTTCAGTGATTTTTAAGTATTTATTAGTTGTTTGTCTCAATAACTTTGTAGAAAATTATGTGTATCTTTTTTGTACATGGAAAATATTATTTGAAATTTTATTGAAATAAAATTCTATAGTAAATATGTCTTTTTTTGCAAACATGCATCAAACTATCAAGAGGGTAGTGCAAAAATCCCTGTTTAATTTTCAAAAACAAATTAAACATAAACTCAAATCGACAACATCGCATCAAACAATCCGACAACACCGCGAGACACACAGAAGTCTTAACGGTTTTAAATTATGCGCGGTTTGTCATGTAGGCCCATTTCGATACAGCGTTGAGGCGCAGAATTTTTAACGGATGTTTTTTAGGACATGCAAATTGTCACGTCCACCATAAATCTCATAACTTCGCAACCAAATTAATCCTTGTCTTCTCCAGCGTGAGAGAAAGAGACAGACATAAAAAACTCACCCATTTAGCCGAAATTGATTCGCCCACGCGATAACAATCTAGAACCTTCGGACCGAGTCGAAGAGACTAGACTTTGCGAACTTTTAAATTAGTGCAACATCATCACTCATAGACAAAACACCTAAAACGCGCATTATAAATATTTTCTGAATGACGTGATTATTTTAATTTTTCACTAATATGGTTTAGTGATTGTTAACACATACTTTTACTAATAATTTGTGCATTGTTCGTTCATTACTTCCTAAAGTAACTTTATTGTTAATTTGTGAGTTATTTCTTCAACATTTTAATAAACCGTTAAATACAAGGTGTTTGTTTTTGTTAATGGAGTTGGGAAGACAAAAAATACTACAGTCCATTTTAAGAAGCTACAATATAGTTTAAAATGGCAATGATCAATACATCGGTTGTCCTGGTAAACTGATACACCATAGGGATAGTTCCAGAACCCTCAACAATCCCCAAAAATATTGCGTTTTATAAGACAAGCGACACCAAATTAGAAGTAAATTAAACTAGTTTTGGAAACCTACGTATTTTATTAAATCTATCACAGATTTCGGGTAATTCAAAACACTTTTATTATTTTTCTTAAATCAAAGTCTAATTAATAACGGACTTTGTGTTAATCTTAAGCCATACTCTATCCACATACTGATTTTCAATCCAATCGAAAAATCTATAGACTATAGTAATACACGGGGGTTGTTCAAAAAGTTTTTTGTTTCTTTGATGAAGTTGTATGAAAATTGATAGAATTTGATATGTATATAATACTCGAATACGGGGGTAATACAAAATACATGTTTATAGGCAAATTACTGGTGATAAAAAATAACTGACTTCTGTTTGTAAATCTACATATTTTCTTTTGTCTTTATACCAATTTTCAGCCCGATCGGAGCAAGAAAAATAGAAAAATAATTTTTTTTTCCGAGAAACGCACTTTTTTTAGTTAAAGGCCTTACTCTATCCACATGCCGATTTCCAAGCCTAAATAGGAAAAAAATCGAAAGACTTAAAAATTTGGGGAAAGGACCCTGCACGGAATACATTGCGAAATTTAATGAAACTTTAGTATGTTGTAGATCATGACCTGTCGGTAACACTTTAAATGAACCATAATCAAATCGTATGATTAGTTTCGGAGAAACGGTGATTTTAAAAGTAGTTACAAAAACAGAAAATAAAGGTTATTTATCACAAATTGGGACTATTTTTGGTTTGTTCTCGTGATTTGGCTAAAATATGTCATGACTTTGGAAAGCCAACACTATTATGATCAAAATCAGTACTTAGTTTACCGGGGTCATCACAAAGGTATTAAAAAAAATCATATTTCGTCGTTTTGTTTACTTCACTTATCAGATTTGAGATTTTTTCTACTTTAATTTCGAGATTTGTCTGAGTAGTGTTGACAATTTGGAAAAGCGATACAATTATTATACAAATACAGTATTTTACCATATCGGGGTCATCGGAAAAGTACCTAAAGATACTATTCCAATGTTAATTACCTACTTCATTCTCAATATAAACCTTAACTAACCATATATTTTTAACATTCAACGTTAATATGTGAAAACCCTTAAACCAAACTTATATTTTTAAAATATATAATAATAATAAGATCCATACTAAAAAAATTGCCAGCGTACTATATCTTTGTAGTTTCTCTAGATTCTCTGTAATTTTTTTTCAGAATGTTCGCCAATGGCGGTATTTTTTCAGTTGCGGCTCTCTCTATCATATATACAGGACGGAAAATACTGCATTGATATAGATACGAAACTCAATAAAAATGGTTTTATCAGTCAGATTATTTTCCAGGTATAGAAACAATACTAAATATCGGTTGTTCATGAGATTTGATTTGTTTGCGAACGAAATAACAGGACATTACTGCACATGTCGGTCGGGTGCCAGGGTGGTGAGAATGTGCTGTCATGTGGCAAGTACCATTTGGTACCTCAGCTACTGTAGGCATATTACGGAAAATATAAATTTTCCAACTACCAATACTTTGGAATACGTTCAAGATGTCGCTATTCGTGAGGTTGCGGAAGAAGAAAATTAGCTTCCTGAAATGCTCTAAATTATTATTACATGCACATCAAGTAGTCATGTACATATGTAGAATTGCTTTTCGTATGGCCCTTGTATTTTAAAAATGTAAGCTTGGCTAAAGGTTTTTCACATATTATAGCTTTTCATTAATATATATCAAGTATTTTATTAACTGCTCGAGAAAAAACTCTGCCTTCAAACTTTCTCAAATTGGATTTTTTTACAATAAAGGACCCCGCAGTTTTTGATAGAAAAATGGCTTTCGGTGGATTTTTCTCAAACTTCGGAAATTTATTCTTCATCCCATCCCGATCAAAAGTGTTCACGGGCCCAACTCAATCCTATGTACAGATTTCGAGCTAGCGCGAGTTTAAAATGATTAGGGGGAACTCGATATATGCGCATTTATCGGCAAGTTAGGCGTTCACCTCTTTACGTTTATGGTTTATATGATGGATATATGTCATACACACCCAGATACACACACACGCACACATTTAGCGTCTTTTAGAAGATTTTATTTTGATTTCTAAACTATTTTTTAAGAATTTTTTTTTTATTGACATTACATTTTTCATTTTTCAATCACTTTTTTGTTACCATGAATACAGCTAGACTATGTCCGACATGGGCGTTTCATTAACAGGGTTAAACACAGCCAGACGGACACCTTGAAATAAATACAAAACTAAATGTTCAATGGAGAAATACTCTTTGTAAGAGAACACTTAACAATTATGTCCAGAATAAAATTAACATTGCTAATGAATTTAATAAGAGCTTTAGCAAACCAAATAAAAAGCGATGAAAATCTATTCCTAATTGCACCTATTTTGATTTAAAAAATGGGAAAATCGTTGGAATAGATAACACAAAGTCTGAAATAATTAAATTAAACTGTGATTATCTTTTAAAACCATTTACACATACTCTATCTAAATGTATAGAACAATTGTTACTCTATTACATAAAAAGGGAGATTTAACAACATCAGCAATTACCAACACATATGTTTAATCACCCACTTCTCAAAAAAGTTTGAAAAATTAATTAAAAATGATTAGTTTCATACCTAAACAAATATGAAATACTCTCAAAACAACAGTTTGGTTTTAGATAGAAAACATCCACACAAAACGCCGTTAGTGTCCTAACTTCACAAGTACCTAAGTGAATCACTTAATGAAAGCAAGTCCTGTTTGTGTATATTTCTGGATCTTTCAAATGCATTTGACACGGTTAGTCATCATCTTATCCTGCAGAGGGTGCCATGGCTCAGCGTTACCATATACACTTCTCAACGAGACGACCCGGGTTCGATTCCCAAGAAAATCAAGTGGTTCATAATATCGGCAACCCACCATGGCTCGGTGAGTACGTATAAACCGTTGGTCATGGCTATGTAACTGTAGTGCCATGCAGAAAGCGGTAGTCGCGGCCTGAACCACCCGTCACACGAACTTTACTTTTTTTTTCTCCTGCAGTGCTTGGAAGATATTGGTATATGAAATAATTATTTAAATCTTTTTAAAAGGTATCTCACCAATAGACAGCAGACTGTGAGAATAGATGATGTACTTAGCAGTGCAAGAGTTGTTGAATATGGAGTGCCGCGAGGATCCATACTTGGTCCTATTTTGTTCAACATATACAGGGTGTTTCATAGTTAAACCGACATACGTTAACTGTAAATAGAGGGAACTTAGGTGATTCCAAATAACCTTGGTTAATGGGTCTAACGCCTTTCGTAACCGAGATACGGGGTGTTTCATCCATTTCGGCCAATATTTTGATAAGCCGTAACTTTAAAACCACCCTGTAGATTTCTCTCATACTTGGTACAGGTATAGTGTGTTAATAGTGTAATAGTGTAATAACTACAATTAAAATCCAGATCCGGATTAAGAAGAATTTGCAAAATTTGAAAATCCGCAAAACAACATCCGGTATATCAGATTTTTTTAAATTGGGATGGATATTTGAAAAGAACGGAAAAAAATGAGTTAAAGTGAAAAAATTTTTTAAGTGCACATCCCATTCTACTACTGGAGTTTTAACGTCCAATTACATCAAATGCATTTTTTTCATTTTCACAAGCAGTAACTTTCGAAATACCTGGTAGATTTCTTTCATATTTGGTACAGGTATCATTTTTTAGTAGCCCAATCGTATAATGTAAGGACTATACTACAGTTAAAATCCAGATACGGATTAAGAAAAATTTGTAAAATTTGAAAATCCCCAACGCAACACGCTGTACATCAGATTTTTTTAAATTGGATCAGACATTCGAAACGACTGGAAAAAACTGAGATATTCTGACATATTTTTATAAATGCACATCTCGTTCTACATATATCTAAACTTTTAAAGTAAATTCAATTAATGCAATACATACTGTCATTTTCATAAGCCATAACTTTGAAAACCTTCTGTAGATTTCTTTCATATTTGGTACAGGTAGATTGTTTAAATAGCCCAATTGTACAATACAAGAACTAAAGTTAAAATTCAGATCCGGATTAAGAAAAATTTGTAAAAGTTGATAATCTCTAAAATAACACCCTGTATATCAGATTCTTTAAAATGTATTCGGATACCTATTTGAAAAAAGAAAAAAAAAGAAAAAAGATGTGTTATTGCCGAAGCTTACTTGAAAATTAAATCTGTATTTTTTTTGTAAAACGCCCTTGTGCACTCATAAAAATATTTTAGTATAACACATCTTTTGTCTTTTTTCTTTTTTTAAATAGGTATCCGATTACATTTAACAAAATCTGATATACAGGATGCTATTTTAGAGATTACCAACTTTTACAAATTTTGCTTAATCTACCTGTACCAAATATAAAAGAAATCTACAGGGTGTTTCCAAAGTTATGGCTTATGAAAATGACAATAAGTATTGCATTAATCGAATTTATTTTAAAAGTTTAGTAATATGTAGAACGAGATGTGCATTTATATAAATATTCGTTTCGAATGTCTGATCCAATTTAAAAAATATCTGATGTACAGCGTGTTGCATTGGGCATTTTCAAATTTTACAAATTTTTCTTAATCCGTATCTGGATTTTAACTGTAGTATAGTCCTTACATTATACGATTGGGCTACTAAAAAATGATACCTGTACCAAATATGAAAGAAATCTACCAGGTATTTCGAAAGTTACTGCTTGTGAAAATGAAAAAATGCATTTGATGTAATTGGACGTTAAAACTCCAGTAGTAGAATGGGATGTGCACTTAAAAAATTTTTTCACTTTAACTCATTTTTTTCCGTTCTCTTCAAATATCGATCCCAATTTTAAAAAATCTGATATACAGGGTGTTGTTTTGGGGATTTTCAAATTTTGCAAATTATTCTTAATCCGGATCTGGATTTTAATTATAGTTCTTACACTATAGGATTGGGCTATTAACACACTATACCTGTACCAAGTATGAGAGATATCTACAGGGTGGTTCTAAAGTTACGGCTTATCAAAATATTGGCCGAAATGGATGAAACACCCCGTATCTCGGTTATTAAAGGCGTTAGACCCATTAACCAAGGTTATTTGGAATCACTTAAGTACCCTCTATTTACAGTTAACGTATGTCGGTTTAACTATGAAACACCCTGTATATTAACTGCTTGTTTTCTTTAAAAACCAGTGAAAACGTTATTGGCCTCGCAGATGATACTGCTATTTCATATAGGGCAGATAATTGGGAAGACCTAAAACAGAAAGCGAAGATAAACTTTTTAGAAATAAAAAAATGGATACACTTTAAAATATTAACTGTTATTTAAAAATGTTATACTTCGAATTGGTAGAAAGTCATCTTCGTTATAGAATCATTGCGAGGGGTGCAGCACTGAAAACTCACCAGTATGCTCTTGAAGTAATCCAAAAAATGTTTTTAAAATTAATTTTGTCTAAAAACTCGAGATATCCGTCAGATCAATTATATGCTGAAATAAAAATAATCTACATAAGACAACACTACCACTTGTGTTTGTTTGTTAGAGTTCACCTTCATAAACATCAATATAATACTCGCCACAAACATTAGGTACTTTGTTTCTCCATTTATGAACAAATCTTGTACTCAGCGTTCTTATCTGTATATAGCACCAAAATTATATAACACTATAGTAGAAACTATTAAAACTATTAGTAGTATTTGTGGCTTCAAAAAACAGCTAAAACACCTTAATTATTAACACTAAAAGGTCTATTGTTAATAATTGTTTTGAAAACTAAATAATTATAAAAAAACATCGATAGTAATCTAGTTGTTTAACTCTATGTTCTAGACATCTATCACTCGCGTTCCATCTTGAGAATCAATGATTACGTCTAATAATCTTGTTGACGGATAATGAGCATATTCCTGATATCTTGCATAACCGAGGTACCAAATAACAGAAGCCACGTGAACACAAGTTCCCATTGTTCTTGCACCGACTTGACAAGTGCAATAGTAACCTGTTATAGGATTTGCGCCATTTTTGGCTCCTACTACAATATCGGGTTCTTGCACATATGCTATCCATAACTGATGTTTTGTTCCTCTTCGATATCTAGAATATACTCTTACTCTCATCTGACCTGGCTGACCTAATTGGTCTACCTGAATTTCGGCGTTCCTGTCTTCACTAACATTGTCCTGAATGTAAGATGGCGCCAGCTGGACTTGGTATGTGCCCCAAGTATAGTCTTTTACAGCGTGCAGATTCATACGCGGAAACTGTGCTACCACATCTCTTGTCAGCTCCACCCGTTCACCTCGTCTTTGTCCCAAGTTTTGGTGTTGTACTAATTCTAGTATCTCGTTCCTCTCGTGAGATTTTCGCAACATTTCTCTAGCTAGATCTTCGGTAGCGTCGGGCATAATTATAGGTGGGTGATATCTATTGATAATCGCCCCACAGATCAAGAGAAAGTCTCGTATGTTGGGAATGTGTGCATATATTATGCGGTTCGCAAGGAATTTGAACATGGATTTTATGTGACCATTACGAGCTTCCACAACCCATCTTGACTTCGTCACGAGTCTCGCGTTATTGGCATCTTCTGTAGTTAGTTGCCTTCCTCTACGGCGAAGGAGAGGAGGCATTTCAATATTAATTGCCAGTCTTTGCAGCGTTCAATCAAAAATACGTCTCCATTTTCAAACCAGTCTCGCATTCCTTCGACGTCTCTGTCTAACTCACTAACCAGGATACTGGCATCATTATTCCGAGCATTGGAGAAATATGGTCCCAAAATGTTCAAAATATAGTCGTCAGGGGCCACAAACAATGAAGGTTTGATTAAATGTCTGCTTTTGAAGAGACAAAATGACTGTCGAAGCACACTGAAGCAAGAACTTTTCTCTATATTTAAGTAAGTAAGTAAATGGTGACATGCTGGTTAATGTACTGTTCTCTCGTAATTGCCTGGAATCCAATATTTTCACGAACAAATCTGACTAGAGAGATGCTTAAGCCGGTTGTTTGTCGCGTGGGGTAACCGAAAATCACTGTTACTAATTCATCGCTTAATCCTTGATGTATCTTACAAATGAAAGCTAGAAGGTCTTATTTCGAAATATATCTTAAGGTTTCATTTATTGGAACTGGATCACAAAATGAAAATAAATCATTGAATTGGACTTTGGTAATAGGAGATACAGCACCAAACTGAGCATCAGTAAAATCATTTTCATCTTGAAACTTACGCTTACGTTCAACAATAACACGTTCCCGTAAAGCATTCAAAAAAATCTTTAAATCTGAACCTTTTATCTTATATGGATAAACCTTAAAACATCTTTGAAATAATCTTGTAGAAGTCCATTTTCATCAAGATGTTCCATGCAGCTTCTTGTTCCATTCTGTACATATATATTATTATGAACGAAAACATCAACTCGAGCCTCGGTGGATAGTCTTATCATATCATTCATTGCATTACAAACAAGGCAAGAGTAAGAAGAAGTCTGGGTGAGAACATTCAGTCTTAAGCTGCTTGGATCATTCTCCATCACTTGGATTTCATGCACAATATCAATATTACAATTGTTGCAGATTCGACTATTGTCATCAATGACTGCAGGTTGTCCACCAATATCTGCGCGTCTATTAATGGCTATCTCTTGCTTGGCAGCATTATGATCGCCGCTCAACCGAACCATAACATTGGGCTGTAGACCAGCAGCACCACAAATATAACAAGGGATTCTGATAGCAAACATTCTATCAGAAAACACTAGAAAACTGGTCTGTTGAACAACGGGGAAGAAAATCTTGCACAAAACGCCGATTTGGTGATAATATAATGTCACCAGATTCAATTTCACAATATATGTTCAATGCAGAATGCTGACATTTATTTTTCATATATGTGTAACTTTTTGAAGTATGACGGGATACTGGGTGTGGGGTATGAAGGGCACTATAAAAATCTACACAAAAAAAATACTAAACTTTCAGACAAAACGCAAAAGAACAATGATGAAGACACAATTTTTTTACACATAAATACTTTTCTGAAATCACTAGAAGGTTGGATAGGTTGCCAGCTTTGTGAACATTGGGGTAACAATGTTTGTGGATGATGAAGACGCCGAAGAAATGCACATTTGTTCGTTGTGAAAAAAATTAGCTTTCACAATCATACCCCTTGGTATGGGGTAAGATGGTTTTTCACATGTTCCTTTTTAATAATTCATGTTAGAAAGATCCGTCAACAAGATTATTAGATTGAAGGTGGACCATAGATGTCTAGATTATAGAACATAGAGTTAAATACATGTTACTTTAATAGGGGCACTATGAAAATGAGTTGAAATAAGCATCGTTGTTATTTCGCTGATGGCAAGATGGTTTTTCGTATGTTCCTTTTTAATCCTTCATTTTAAACAAATATGACGAGTTGATCTCCCAAAGACTACGCCAAATTGTAGTTAGATTAATAACACATGTGCTATAAATAAATAAGAATAATAAACATAATGATTATGCTGCATTTTTGCTCTATGCTAGTCGTGGAACCCTTGTAGGAGTATAAAAGAGTAGGGTTTAGATGAGACAACGACAAGTGACGCTTGTGCTGGACATATTAATTGTTAAGCGTTCTCTTACAAAAAATATTTCTCCATTGAACATTTATTTAGTTTTTTAATTTATTTCAAGGTGACTGGCTGTGTTTAACCCTGTTAATGAAACGCCCATGTCGGACATAGTCATGGTAACAAAAAAGTGATTGAAAAATGAAAAATGTAATGTCAATAAAAAATAAATTCTTAAGTAATAGTTTAGAAATCAAAATAAAATCTTCTAAAAGATGCTAAATGTGTGCGTGTGTGTGTATCTGGGTGTGTATGACATATATCCATCATATAAACTAAGCTAGTGAATGCATTTTTGTAGATGAACTCAGGAATTATCTAGAACAAACAAAACAACTACAGGTTTTTTCTCATCTTCTGGTAGGTGATATAAACATAACAATTAACAAAACAAATGAAACAGTAAATAACTACCTAAATTTATTAAGTGAATATAATTTTATTTCAATGATTAACAAAAATACAAGACTAATGCCTGACGGTACAGGTAACTGTCTTGACCACATTTTTATGAAAAGCAATACTACAAATTTCGAAACTGATATTTCTCAATGGTATTTGAAAACAACATCACGGATCATAGGGCTACAATACTAGGTTTACCTATTCAAACATTAAAAAAAACCAGATATTAATATCTCAAGTAAAAATATTGTTTAATTTCAGATAATTAAACATGTAAACTCATATTCGTTTATTCGTTCAACCGGTAACGCCGCACCAAAATACGTTGGCGAGCGGCGTCAAACCAGGAAGCGGTGTCGACAAAGATAATTTTTTGCTCTATTTCATAATGATGGTATCAAGTCGTAAATCTAACCGTCGCGTCTAGACAATAGAAAAAATTTTACATGCTTGTTTACGCGGCTCACGATAAAGAATATTTCTAGAACAATTACGCAATCGGGAAGGGATACATCTGAAACCGATGAACTTCGCCGATTTTAAAAACAGTGTGCGTCTAACTGCGAACCAAGTTAGATCCCTCCGTTGACACCAGCTCAACGTAAAAATATTTCGTTTTACACAGTGGTACTTAGCTGCGTATCAGGCGGTCCATTTTATTTTTCATTTCATATTCAAATTTAAAATCAGTGTGTTGCTAGCCGCGAATCAGGTTAGACCCTCCGGTGACACCAGTTCAACGTAAAAATATTTCGTTTTACACAGTGGTACTTAGCTGCGTATCAGGCGGTCCACTTTATTTTTCATTTCATATTCAAATTTAAACAGTGCGTTCTTAACTGCGAATCAGGTTAGACCCTCCGTTGACACCAACTCAACGTAAAAATATTTCGTTTTACACAGTGGTACTTAGCTGAGTATCAGGCGGTCCACTTTATTTTTCATTTTATATTTAAATCTAAACTCAGTGCTTCGTAGTACAGCAAAATTAATATTTTCTGAATGATGTGGTCATTTCTTTAAATTAACTATAATACTTTGTTCACGATTACTAGTTTAATGTAATCTTTGTTACGTTGTTGTTTTTGTTCATTTATTTATTTAACAAGTCCAATAAATGGTTAAATAAAAGTGTCCATTGTTTTTATTGGATGAAGTTGAGAAGGCAAACCTACTACAGCACATTTCTTCAATCTAAAAGTACAGTCCACTCGAAATTCGAACTACGATGCAGTTTAAAAAGGCGGTAACACATTGTTGGCCGTCCTGGGAAACTGGCACAACATAGGGCTTATTCCAGAACCCTCAACAAATATATTTTATACAAATTATGAAAACTTGAGAAATGATTTATATAATTACGATTGGGATAACTTTTATAACATAACAGATGTTAATACTCTAGTAAGTAAATTTATCTCATTATTGAGGGAATTAACAACAAAAAATACTTTTACTAAAAAAAATAAGAAAAGAAAACATTAAACGCAAACAATGGATCACTGCAGGTATTGTAAATTCAGTAAATGAAAAAAACAGATTATATCATATATTTAAATTAGATCCACAAAATGAGCAAAAAAAAAGTATCTACTTTGATTATAAAAAAATTTAAAAATATTGATAAGAAACGCAAAATGTAATTATTTTAAAAACTTAATTAACATAAACAAGAACACTTCAAAAAATTTATGGAATGTCATTAAAAATATTAGTGTAAATAGTAACAAGAAAGAACCCAAAGAAATAGTTACCACTAAAAGTGTTACTTGTAAGACCCCTGAAACTATTGCGTAAGCGTTTAATGAATTCTTTATTAATATTGGAGAATCGTATGCTAAAAATATTACAAAACCAAATACACCCTTACCACCCACCGAGATAAACTCAAAATCCTTCTTTCTACATCCTGTAAATACTAAAGAAATTTTTGACATTATCAGGTCTCTAAAAAATAAAAAGTCTCCAGGATTTGATAATATAAAAACAGAAATTTTCAAAGAAACAGCTAACTTCCAGTAAAGTTCCGGATGAATTTAAAATCGCAGTTGTTACACCCATACATAAAAAAGGAGAAATAAAAAATATAAATAATTACAGGCCGATCTCAGTAATAACTGTACTAGCTAAAATATTCGAAAAAGCATTAAAAAACAGAGTATCAAAATTTTTTAATGATTGTAATATCATATCAGAAAAACAATTTGGTTTTAGAGGTTTGTTTATCAACAAATGATGCTATAGGAAATCTTGTTTCTGAAATAACTAAATGCTTGGAAATTAACAAACCTGTACTATGCGTTTTTCTTGACCTTGCCAAAGCCTTCGACACTGTGAGCCATACACAGATGTTGGAGGCTTTGGATGTTGCAGGTATTCGTGGGGAACCTAAAAAATTATTTGCTGACTATTTATCAAATAGAAGATAAGTGGTAAAGATAGACAACGCACTTAGCAAAGAAAAAATAGTTAACTACGGTTTACCACAAGGGACTGTTTTAGGTCCAATTTTGTTCACATTATACATTAATAATATTCTGACATCAACTTCAAGTGGGCAATTATTTAGTTTTGCAGATGACACTGCCGTTTTATACAGCGACACTGATTGGGGCCGTTTAAAAAATAATGCAGAAGCAGATTTATATAAAATTTTTGATTGACACAAATTACTAACTGTAAATTATGGGAAAACGTTTTTTATGCCTTTTTCAAATAATTCTAGATGTCTGCCCACATACCAGTCTTTAACTATTCAAAATAATTCTGAAAAAAATTTATTAAAATCGAATAGCAGTTTTAAATATTTAGGAGTTGCTATAGACTCACATTTAAGATGGGATATACATATTGAAAATATAACTAAATTACTAAGACAACTTTTATACCGTTTCAAATATTTAAAAAAAATTATAGACCAAACACATTTAAAAATACTGTACTATTCTTTAGTTGAATCAAGACTTCGCTACGCTATACTAAGTTGGGGTGGTGCTGCATTTTGTTACCTAAAACAACTTGATGTGATTCAAAAACGCATTCTAAAAATATTTTTTAATAAAATACCCACTTACCCATCTGAAATGTTATTTTTCGAATCTGGTATACTGGACCTCAGACAGTTGTTTATGTATCAAATTATTCTGTATACTTATAATAATAAAAAAATATTAGAAAAAGTTAGTCATTCATATATGACAAGACATACAGAAAATGAAAATGTAAGAATTAAGTTACTCCAAAAAAATATTAGTTTACGTTCTTATACTTACCTCTCACGAAAAATTTATAACGACTTGCCTGAAATCTATGAAAATTACTTTCACACAATAAATTCAATCAATCAATTTGATAAAAGATATATTTAAAAAATATATCATTTTATTTAAAAAATATATCATTTTATTAGGAAGGAATGACTCTAAAAAACTAATAGAAATACGCAGTTAATATTTCACTATGATTATGTATCCATTTGTACAATATTTTGTAACAAACTTATGCGTCACAAACAATTTATTATTTAGTCCATGCACAACCATTTTTGGTTTTAATGGACTTAGTTTTCTCTATTTTTATTTTTTGTAAAAATTTTCTATACCTATGTAATGAATGTACTTAGACGCATTGAATAAAAAATTATTATTATTATTATTAAACCATAAACGTAAAGAGGTGAACGCCTAACTTGCCGATAAATGCCCATATATCGAGTTCCCCCTAATCATTTTAAACTCGCGCTAGCTAGAAATCTGTACATAGGGCCCGTGAACACTTTTGATCGGGATGGGATGAAGAATAAATTTCCGAAGTTTGAGAGAAATCCACCGAAAGCTATTTTCCTATCAAAAACTGCGGGGTCCTTTATTAATCAAGTGCAAAAAGTGAAGAAAAGTTGGTTATTATTGCCTTATCTTTTGTCTTCCGACAAAAAACGTAGGATATTTAAGTTTTGGAGGATATTAAAATTTTCCGTTTTCACCACAATAATTTTGCGAATTTTGAGATTCTCAAAATTGCGAAATTTTGAAACGCCGTTTTTGCAAAAAATATTAGTGTAGCGAAAAAAATCATAGGGACAACTTTTGTAGGTAATGAACTGCTCTTCCTTTTTTTGTCTAAACAAAAATGCTCTGAGGGTCATATTTCGGCAGGTATCGTCGAAAAACGAATGTTCGGGCACTCTAGACCCATTTTCCCACCCTTCCACAAATTCCACGTAGCTGAGATTTTCGGAAGTAAATGTACCTATGAATACCTGCAAATTAAAAAAAATTTTGACGGACAGACTTGATGCCCAGGTTTGGGGTTTTTGTGGCGTTATTTTACTGGACTGTTTGTGTAACGTGTTTTCTTCTTGTTGAAAACCAATCAAAAGGTTTACTTGCATATCCAGACTCTAGTTGTTGAACCAATATCAACTATTCAGAACTCTACGGGCCATGGCCCCCATGCCCCCCCCCCCTCAGATCCGCCAGTGAGTGCATACAACAAAATGGGAGACATTTTGAGCAATTTCGTTAATCATTAATAAATGTTTGTTAGTTACTATGAGCGTTTATTGTCTCGCTTTACTTTATAGTGGGCGTTTAAAAAATAACTACCTAATTGAATATTTTCACCTAAGTACATACCTGCAGGTATACCAGTACAGTGTAAAATTATTTTAAGCGGAATTGTTGGAAATTCTTTAATTCATTCCCAACAGTAACTAAAAATAGGTCAAAATCCAACTTCTAAGTAATACAAAAAAAAACAAATGTCGATTTTGACCACGATATTGAACAGGTCCCTTGTTCTAGGCATACAAAAGAATCAGAACGTTTTCAACTTTAAAAGCATACACAAGGGGGGTGGGTGGCTCAGCGGTAGAGCACTGGACTCATAATCCAAGGGTTGTGGGTTCGAATCACACCAAAGGCAGAAATCTTTTTCTGATTTTTAATTAATTAAAAATTTAGAAATTGATTTTCATATACCAGGTCTGATTCCTCACTCGACCATTCACTGTTGGGTTCTAATTAACAGTGCTGTTCCTAAAGTGGCGCTGGGAAACAGTAACAAAGCCTACACAGAACACGAGGCTAATGGCCATAGTAGTCGATGCCGTTGACACAGAAGTAAAAAAAAAAAAAAAAAAAAAAAAAAGCATACACAACCATCGTTTAACAAAAATTAACGAAAAAATATGTGCGAAGGGTACAAAAATTTTATATAAATTTAAATCATTACATGTGTATATTTGTATATATTTGACTACTGTTAATAAAAATAATAATAATAATAAAACTTCAAAGTGATTTTGAACCAAATCGTTTCAGGAATAAACAAGAAATAGGTAAATGACGCGAAGTGAATTTTTGAAATTGTTGAAGAAAAAACGAGTCATGTTTTTTTAATTAAATAAAATTTTACTTTCAGCTTCAAAATTTTGAGAAGTGTAATCTGTGAAAAAATATACACCCTGTAACTTCGTTATGGAAGCCAAGATACCCATTATATATGGGTTATTTAGAATCTCCTTTGTGACCTCTACCTACTCTGCAAAGTAGACTAGCCTCCTCGTGGTGCACCCTGGGCACGGCTAAATAGTCTGCAAAACTGGCTGCCAGACTATCCATTGTGATCTCCTGGCAATAAGTACATGCAACTACAGTGAGTGCCCTCTACGCTCATATGCAGTGGATTGGATCACAAACCTTGACGTTGACATATGAAAATGTCTATATATTTAAGCAAAGCATGTACCTAGCCATACGCTAAATAAATAAATAACCTCTAGCTACCTTTAAAATATCTCCGTTTACCAAAGGGACACCCTTTTGGAAAAGTATAAACAGTTACTCAGTATTTGTAAGTTTAAGTTTCCTAACATGTTGCTCATAGAAAGAAGCGCTGCTATAAAGTATAAAAATAACAGAAAAACCTTAGGAAATATAAATAACACAGCTAAAGATACGAAGAAAATACGTCTACTAGATGAACAAAAAAACTAAATGTCTTTTAATCAAATCATTACCAGTTGTTTAATTTTCAGTTAATTAAACATGTAAACTCATATTCGTTCAACCGGCAACGCCGCACCGGGATGCATTTGAAAAACAGCTCTCAAACGCGAGACATCGACAAATAGTTTTTTTTCCCATTACGCTACGATTGTCACGTAGGCCAGTATTTACTGCGTAGAATCTATAACGAACTTTCTGGGACTACGGTCAAAAAGTCACGTCCGCCCTAAACTCATGATGACGTGATTTGAGTTAATCCTTGTCATCTCAAGCGGGAGAGAGAGACAGCATAAAAAGCTTAAAATCCTTCTAGAACAATTAGGCGGGCCGGAAGGGATAAATTTGAAACCGCTTCGCCGATCTTATCTCAGTGTGTCTCTAGCTGCGAATCAGGCTAGGACCCTCCAGTGTCTTTTCATCACTCACGCAGAATGCACGCAAAAATAATATTTTCTGAATGATGCGATCATTTCTTTTTAATTCGTTTTCATTAATATGTGTTAGTGCTTGTTAAACACATATTAATTATAATACTTGTTCATTGATTACTAGTTTAATGTAATCCTTTGTTACGTTGTTGTTTATTCATTTATTTATTTAACAGTTTAATAAATGGTTAAATAAAAGTGTTCATTGTTTTTGTTGAATGGAGTTGAGACGACAAACCTACTACAGTACACACATACTCAATCTAAAAAATACAGTCCATTCGAATACGATGCAGTTTAAAAAGGCGATAACACAGTGTTGGTCGTCCTGGGAAACTGGCACAACATAGGGTTTATTCCAGAACCCTCAACACCAGTAATGGAATCTCATTATTGTAAAAAACCAACTTAGTAGAGGTCAGGAATCAGAATTTGAGGTGATTTTCCCTTTTTTTACGAACAGGGCCAATTTAGTCTTTCCTCCCCGTTTTCGAGGTCGCTGAAACCTAATCTTCGGATAAAAAAGTTTTTACCCTCAGCGTCCCCTTCAAAACGGCCAAAAACCACCCCTTAGAGGGGTTAAACGCGCTTTATAAGGTGTCAATTTTTTTTACATTCTGAGCACGGTGGTGGGGCTGAATATTGCTTCCCACCCCCACAACCCCTCCACCGGCCAATATTCTCCCCCGAAAGGGGTGATTTTTTTTTAAATATCAGCGGTAAATATAAAGTATTGGCTGGTGGAAGGGTTGGTGGTGGTCGGAAGCAATATCCAACACCACCACCGTGCTCAGCATCCTCGAAAATGTGGGAGAAACTGTTTTTCTACAGGGAAACCTTGTAAGGCACGTTTAACCTCTCCCTTCGGTTCTATTAAAACCTATTCATTGTATTGTTGATGTGAATGAAAAAAGACTAAAAATCTCTAAAATATTAGTCGTTGTTATAATAAGTCCAGTCAATGAACGCTTAAAAGGGGGGTGTAGAGTGCGTGAGCGAACGTGCAAAAACGGATTTGAGGGATGTATTTGAAGGTAAATGTACTAAAAGTCCCCGAGCGTAGACAGTGCGGGGGGCACGGGGGCACGAAGAAGCAAAAAAGTCACCTAATACAAAATTAAATATAAAATTTACTACAAGATTGTTTAAATTCATTTTTCCTATCTCTTTTCGTTCTAGCGATATTTGCTAACGAAAAATGCAAATTTTTGAAAAAAGTTTTACCTCTCGCCCCAAGAGACTCACGACAACTCAACATTAATTTCTTAAGTAATATTTTTTTAGGTATAGAAGGTTATAGCTCTTAAATAAATAACAAAAAAGTAGAATGTACAGTTTTCTTTGCGAATGTAGAAAATTGCAGTAACTTTTGATTAGTTTACGTTAAAATAATA
This sequence comes from Crepidodera aurea, assembly GCA_949320105.2. Classification (NCBI taxonomy): domain Eukaryota; kingdom Metazoa; phylum Arthropoda; class Insecta; order Coleoptera; family Chrysomelidae; genus Crepidodera; species Crepidodera aurea. Next base: position 23,192,405 of record OX439472.1, on the reverse strand, counting down.
AATAAATATATCAATTAAAAGGTCGTTTAATCCTCTACAACTTCTTTTAGAAATACTTTGCTGTAAATCTAAAGGTTTGTCCGCTGGTAGGCTGAAATGCAATGACGAATGGAATGCAATACCTCAAGGAAAAAATAAAAACGTCTTACCTAAATATCAATATCAAGTAAATCCTTTACACGATAGGCGATTACGCATCCAAAAATAACGCGAAAAATACCTTTAACGAATCAGCATGTTTGAAATGTTGTTTGTAACACTATATTTCCATTATACATTAGCGACTGACTCCATATTTTAAACTTAAAATGAGATGATAATAATAATGACTCTTAATAATTTTAAAAATCTTTTATATATATAAATTTACAATTCTTTAGGTATTGCGGTTTAACATATAAAAATTTTATCGATTAAAGTTTTGGTTTTCACGAAAACGGCTTTATTTGCCTGAAATAAAGGCGTTTGAGTATGGAAACCGAAAATTTGATCTATAAAATTTGACAGGACGAGTGGTTTTTGGAAAGCTATTTTTGATCCTGATTACTATCAACCAACATTGGAATTATTATTCTCTTCATCCAATTTCGTCATTACAGTCATTTTAAATTTCTCAATAAGTGCTTCCCTGGGAGTTATATCTTGAATTCTGGAAGGGTAAGAAGCTGACTGCCGAATAGGAGTATCGCTCGCATGACTTGCTTTTATGTTTTTATCCAATATTTGTTCAAATAAAATCTAAAAAAATAGTTATACACAGATTTTGAAAAAATATATTTTGGGTATGGACCGAAATATAAGAGTATATATAAAGAGTAACAACTGCAGAGAGATGCAATGGAGGAGTTTCCTACTAACCTCAAAATCTAAAAAAAAAGTCTACCAACGAGGAAGGATTTTATTGGGATAAAATCTACTGCATTACTTCCGCAATGATAAAATATGATACCAAAATTCTACTGAGCTTTCCAAAAAGTATCGTTAGCAAGAATAATTTTTATACACTCCATTTCTGATTGGTTGAAATTAAAGTTGGTATCGAGACTGGATGTGACACTTGACATGTTTCGTTGTCAAATGTCATTTTACCTACGTCATTCCTTTCGTTAGCCGGAGACTAGAAGCACGATATTAGCCTTGATTTTCACCCCGAGTCTCGATACCAACTTTAATTTTAACCAATCAGAAATGGAGTTTATTAAAATCATTATTTTTCTAAAACGATATAGTCTGGAGAGCTCAGTAGTTTTTTGTGAACATATTAAATCATTACGGAAATAATGAAGTAGATTTTGACAAAAAATAACGCTTCCCCGATGGTAGACCTTTTTCTAGGTTGGCAGCTTGGAAAGAACTCCCCCATTCTATATTCCCCTCTGTTGACCACACTCGGCTTCAACTTACAGCGTTGCCACCTGTAATAGATTTCTACTTTTTAAGTAGTGGCTTTCCCGGCAGAAATTTTAGTAGGTTACTTATATTAATAGACTTTTGGCAGATTTTAAAAGGTACTTACTTTTTGGGATAATAATAATAATAATAATAATAATAATAATAATAATAATAATGTTTATTTACTAAATACAAAATTATACACATTTATTAAATATTACACAATGTAAGTAAACAGGGAATGTCACTGAATCTGTTCACTGTACTATGTACAATGACAGATTGTGCGTGACCTACATAGAAAAACATAGAATACATGACTATATACATAAACTAATAATATACATAATAATAATAATAATAATAATTTTTTTTTATTAATTTTTTTTTTTTTAATTTTTTTTTTATTTTTTTTTTAATTGTAGCGAAAGAAAGAGTGATCTAAAAACATACTACCCATTTATTTTTAATTTTAAATAATTACCTTTACAACATGTATGAATTTGATGTTTTTAATTTTTTTTTTGTATACTTTATTCTATTATATTGTGGAAGAAGTGACGCGGCATTTTTTTTATAAATTCTTTTGTAGATTTTTTAAATTTTTTTATTGGTTTTATTTCTCTAAGCTCTGGTGGAATACTATTAAAGATTTTTGGTCCTAGATAACTGTAACTGTTTTGTCCAACTGATTTATTCATTCGTGGCGGCAAGAAATTTTCTCTATTCCTTGTGCCATATTGATGTAAAGCTGTCTGAAGTTCATTTTGATTTTGGAATTGATGGGTGACTATTGCTTGATAGGATAATTGCCTTAAGTCAAATATTTGAGTTTCATGATAAACATTTTCAGTGGGATATCTTCGGTTTTTGTTAAGCATTATTTTTAAAAAACTTTTTTGAATAATTTCTATTGGCTTTAATTGAGTTTTAGTGACTCCACCCCATCCGATTATTCCATAACTGAGATGAGATTCAAACAGGCTGTGATACAAAATTTTTCTCTCTGGTAATTTTAGGATCAAGCAAGGAAGTTACAAGATTATGTTAAAAAATACAATTATGAAAATATTTCTAATTTTGCACAACAAATGCTTTGCCTCCCTGTATCGAACGCAAAATGTGAAATGATTTTCTCCCAGTTTAATTTAATAAATTTAATAAAACTACTGACCGAAACAAATTGCTTAATAAAAATGTCTCTTTACTTTTACCAAAAGAAGGCCCAGAAAAAAATTTTTTTCGGATGAATTACTCACTTTAGACATGAAACTACAACTGCTAATTAAAACAAAATGACAGCAACCACTTATTTCGGCGATCTTTGATATATGTAGATTGAGATGAGAACATACAGATCGCTTAAAAATACAGTATTATTTTTTACACATCGTTTTTAATAAGATATGTCAGTAGTACCATACCATACCGCTGGGCGCTAACGGGTTTTAAAGGACTTTTTCAGGAAATCTATGAAAAAAAGGTGGCAACACTGGTTAGCTGCCGCTTGTCTGCTTGCGCCAATGTTGCCAGCTTTTTTTCAGGAAATCAACTATTCCTGTTAGTGGAATCTACTAAAACTCATTTTTAAGAATACTAAAAATCCACTATTATGTTGGATGAAACTTAGAAAAAAATATGAAATAACGCTGTAAGTAGTAAGTCAAATATTTATCATCATCATATTTAATATTTTCGTACAAAGTTTTTTCATTCATGAGTTTTATCATAATCCAAATCGGAGCGAAAACAGGTAATCACCTTTAAGCTTTCTTTTGAGTGTAAAAGCAAAGAGACATTTTTATTAAGAAATTTGTTTCGGTCAGTACTGTTATTAAATTTATTAAATTAAACTGAAAGAAAATCCGTTCTCATGTTGCGTTCGATAGAGGAAGGCAAAGCATTTGTTTTGCAAAATTAGAAATATTTTCATATTTCCCATTTTTAGCATGATCATGCAACTTGCTTACCTACTTTATTCCAAAAAGTAACTACCTTTGAAAATCTACCAAAAAACTATTAAAAAAGTAACCTACTAAAATTTCTTCCAGGAAACACAAAATCTACTAAAAAAGTAAAGTAGTAAAGGTGGCAACGCTGCAGCGAACGATTCCCAAGGAAATAATTTGGCGTACATAGCAAGGAAAGATATTTACAAGAGATATATGAAACTTACTCAGTATATATAGTATGTCTGAAAAAGTTAACGACAAATGGAAAATTTTTTATTATTAATTTTACAAAAAAAAATTTTTCTTCATAAAAAGTTCTGCATTACATATAAATCAATATTATCAAGAATAAAATTTGTAAAATATTTTGTTTCATTAAATTTAAATAGAGAACAAAATATTCTTTCAAAATATTAGGAATTAAAAATTATGTCCATGTTTAGATTGATTGCCTCCCAATAATTTATTAATAAATTTAAACTAAAGAAAATTACTAAATAATTTAGCATTTATTGGAATATTTATTGCGTAAGATAAATCAAAAAATAAATGCACTTACTGATTTCAATCACTCATATTCTCATATAAAATTTCATAAACTTTTACTCTATTTTGCAAGAATTCTAATAAATACCTAATTAGAATAATTTATTTTCAAAATGCAAAAATACGGATTAACTTTTTCCACATTACACACATGCCTCAACATATCCATCGTCCCTGTCCAAGCAGGTAGTTCTTGCAAAACAGCGTAAAAGTTAATCAAATTTACCATGAGAAGATGAGTGATGTAATCAGTAGATGTATTTATTTTTAATCTAATTTTTTATTTATCTTATGCAATAAATATTCCAACAAATGCTAAATTAATTGGTATTTTTTACTTTTAATTTATTAATTAATTATTAGAAGGCAGTGCATAATTTTTTTTTTATTTAATTTAATTAAAACGGCGTTTTGTTCTGTATTTAAAATGGAAAGCAGAACTTTTGGTAAAGAATATTTTTCTTTGTAAAATTAATAATAAAAAATTTCCCAACTTTTTTATACATACTATATATTGTGGAAAGTTTAACTGGCATAAAAATTTGAAACTTCAATGAGCAGGTTTGTGTAAAATTTGTTTTTTACTGGTTACATTTTACAAAAAATATCCTTAGTTTCAAAGGATGTGACCACTCCCTAAATAACCTAATTGTTTCAAATATATGTCAAGTAGCACATCGTTTGAAAGGTAAATAATTTCGTAATATTGCCGGAATTATTAAGACGTCTCGTCTAGGCCGGAAAACTCCACAATCGTCCGAAAAAGTAACACTTCTCGTCCTTGTATCATAAACTAATATTTATGCAATAAAAATTTTAATAATTATTTTGTTAATAGTGTTTCAAATATCTCTAATAGTATCCCACAATCTGAGGATTGGTCATCCACAAATTATTCAGTTATTAACAGTTCATTATCCAAATTAAAACTGTTAACCATGATTGAACTGCGAAAGATTATTCATTCCTTAGACAATAAGTACAAGTCTGAAGTAATGAATAGCAAATTTTTAAAAGAAACATTTGAGGAATTTGGGCATGTGACATTAAACTTGGTAAATACATCTCTGGATAAAGGAATATTTCCGGATCAGTTGAAGATAACTTCTGTTATTCCTATACCAAAGGTCATTAATACAATTGAAACAAACGAATTTCGCCCAATAAATACCCTACCAACTTTGGAGAAAGTGATTGAACTAGCAATTAGTTACATACTTTGATAATAATGAATTATTCTTAGGTCAACAGTCAGGTTTAGAAAAAATCATTCGTGTCAATATACTTTCACTAAATGGAAAAATGCGTATGACAGTAAATACACGGTAGCTGTTTTTCTCGACTTCAAGCGAGCATTTGAAACAATTGACAGAGACATTTTGATAAAAAAATTAAATTATTACGGAGTAACAGGCTCTGTGCTGGCTTGGTTTATAAGTTACCTTAGTGAAAGAAAACAGAAAACAAAAATCGGTTCAAAAATATCTAATGAAATAGATATCAACATTGGTGTTCCCCAAGGAAGTGTACTGGGCCCACTTTTATTTATAATATACCTAAATGATATTTACTATGATCCTAGGGCACATGAACTTAATCTGTTTGCAGATGATACATTGCTTTATACATCTAGTGATGACCTGAATAATTCTGTAGATATACTCAGAGGTTCTATAAAGAATATTGAAAAGTATTTACATAAAAATAAATTAAAAATGAATGCTAATAAAACGAAAGTTATGGTAATAATGACCAAATATAAATCAAACTTTATTGATTATGATGAAATAAAGTTTGAAATTGATAACACTGCCTTGGAATATGTGTCTGAAATAAAGTATCTGGGTGTTATTGTAAACAACACTCTGAGTTTGAACAGTCATGCTGAATATGTTATAAAAAAAATTATATTTTTTTTCTATAATAGCAAATAATTCCAGAATATTAACTTATAATTGTATAATTAAACCTCACTTTGAGTACTGCCCAACTTTAATGCATTTAATAAACCAAAATCGGATTTCCCAACTTCAAAAACTACAAAATCGGGGTATGAGAATCATTTTGAGATGCAGTCGTTACACTTCCATTCATCTCATGGTAAATATGCTGTAGTGGCTGTCGATTTCAAATCGATTATTTTTTTTAACAATGGTTTTTATATTTAAAATAACCAAAGGTCTACAACCAACATATTTTGATGAATTTTTTGTTTTCAATAATCAAATACATGAACACAAGACAAGATCAAATGCTTATTTTCATACACAGTGTGTCCAATTAAGTCGGAAACTTTTTTATTCTTAGTTTTATGAAAAAAAGTTATTCTATATAAAAAGTGGTGCATGGTCTAAAACCTAATATGCAACCATCAGATATCAATTTTTTTTAGTCGTATACCAGGTTTGTCAAAAAATATGAATTTTGCTCAAGAGTACAGTAACTTTATTTTTGAAATATGAAAAAAAATCATTTCTAATGGCCTTTTACGTCAACATACGGATTTTGAACAAGATATTCCAACTTTAAGAAAATTTCCATTTTTAACATTTTTTGATACACCCCCGTAACCGATAATTTTGAATTCATTAAAAAATTTAAGAATGTTCACAGGGACCTTACAAACCCATACTAGACTTCCGTTTATAAGCAAAAAGTTAGCCCGAATTAAATTTTATTGATTTTCCTTCTATCCCACTAAATATTTTGCAAAAGAACCCTGCACGGAATACATAGCATTTTGATTGATTGCGGAATTTAATGAAACTCTAGTATGTTGTAGATCATGACCTCTGTCGTTAACACTTTAAATGGACCATAATCAAATTGTATGATTAGTTTCGGAGAAACAGGATGATTTTAAAAGTAGTTACAAAAACAGAAAATAAATTGAGACTATTTTTGGTTTGTTCTCGTGATTTGGCTAAAATATGTCATGCCTTTGGAAACGCAACACTATTATGATCCAAATCAGTATTTAGTTTACAGGGGTCATCACAAACGTACTAAAAAAATCATATTTCGTCGTTTTGTTTACTTCACTTATCAGAATTGAGATTCTTTCTACTTTAATTTCTAGATTTGTCTGATTAGTGTTAACAATTTGGAAAAGCGATACGATTATTGTACAAATAGAGTATTTTACCTTAGCGGGGTCATCGGAAAAGTACCTGATGATATCATATTCTGAAGTTATTTACTTTATTCTCAATATAAGCCTTAAATAACCAAATAAAAAAATATTCGAAGTTCATATGTGAAAACACTTAAGCCAAACTTATATTTTTAAAATATATAATAATCATAATAATAAGATCCCTAATAAAAAAAATTAGAGTTTCTTTAAATTCTCTGTAATTTTTTTTAAAAGTTCGCCAGTGGCGATATTTTTTCTTTTGGAGTGTTCCAGTTGCGGCTGTCTCCATCATATACATATACAGTGCGGCTCATAAGTGTCACCCCCCCTATCTAACTCGTTACTGGACTCTTGTTAGGAAAATCGCCGAGACAAGTTGACTTTTGATTTCTACAATGTACATTTTTCTATGAATAGTTTACCCCTAATTTCATCCCTTACTGAAGGGGAGCTCATTTGAAAGGGGGTTTTATTCTCTATTCAACCGTGTTTTTTTTTATTTTTTTTTATTTTTTTTATTTTTTTTTATTATTTTTACTTTATTTTTATTTTATTTTTTTAATGTTTTTTTTTTTGCAAAACGTCAAAGCTGAAACTAAAAATAGACTTTATTTTTGCCAGGAGGTCAACGGGGAACATTTTGAACATTTATTGTAACTGTAATTGTAGTTTAGTTGCCTTCCTGTTTGTGGTGTTTTGTTATTTTTAAACATTAATAACTCATCACGTAATAAAGCAAATTTAAAATTTTTTGCACGTTTGAATGGAGAATAAAACCTCCTTTCAAGTGAGCTACCACTTACCACCCCATGCTATTTAAATTTTTCGAAAGAGTTGCTCCCCTCCAGTAAGGGGGATGAAATTGGGGGTAAACTATTCATACAAAAATGTACATTGTAGAAATCAAAAGTCGACCTGTCTCGGCGATTTTCCTAACAAGAGTCCAGTAACGAGTTAGATAGGGGGTAACACTTATGATCCGCACTGTATAGGATAATATGGACCAGGACAGAAGACACTGCATTGATATAGATATGAAACAGAATGAAAATGGCTGTATTAGAGATTATTTTCCAGGCTTAGAAACAATACTAAATATCGGTTGTTCACGAAATAACAGGACATTACTGCACATCTCGGTCGGGTACCAAGGTGGTGGGAATGTGCTGTCATGTGGCAAGTATATCATTTGGTACCTCAGCTACAGTAGGCATATTATGGAAAATAGACATTTTCCAACTACCAAAACTTTGGAATACGTTCAAGATGTCTATTCGTGAGGTTGCGGAAGAGTTACTTTTCGTAGGGCCCTTGTATTTTAAAAATATAAGTTTGAAAAAAATGCTGTAAAAATAAAGAATGCACTAATTTAATTTGTGTAGTTTGTTTGGATATCTTTCATCCTTCTTGCTTAGAAAGAAAAAAACTTATCACTCTATTGAGGGCTATAAAATATATTGGTCTGAGACATGTAAGCAGCTAGATATAAATCCTTCAAAAACTGATTATTTTCGGGAGGAAATATATAAGCTTAAAAAAATTGTTAATGAAAAGAATCTAGACTTAGATAGAAAAGATTATGAAAAACAAGAACAAATCGAAGAATTACAATTAAAAATCAAGGAGCTAGAAAATGCCAATCGGGATAAAGACAACTATATAAAACGGTTAAATAAAAAGACTTTGAAGATGAAGTGTTTGAAAGGTACACAGAATTTAAAGAATCAAATGGATACAATATTGAATTTAAAAATTAGAATTACTGAATTACAACAAACTGTTAAATTGCGTGAAAATGAATTATAAAATAAAAATCAATTAGTTTTGACATTGGAAAATAGAATTATGGATTTGGATCAGATTAGTAGACAAATGGTAGAGTCAATAAAAATATTGGAACAGGAAAATAATAGTTATTTAAAGGAATTAAACGATCTAAGACAGGAATTAAAATTAAAAATCTCCGATACGGCAAGAAACTCCAATCTTAATAAAAAATTTTGTAACGAAAAATCGTCAGAGAACAACAGAAGCATAAAGGATCCCATTCAAGTTGCTACAAATACGGTAAATGTACCTAAGGCATGCAGGATTTTAATTGTTTGTGATCAGTTTGGGTATAATTTGGGTCAAATATTGAGGAATCGTTACAAAAATGCAATTGTACAGACCATTATTAAACCCTTTGCTTGTTATCATAATATAATTGAAAGTTTGCCGCAGTTAATACAGAATTATACTCTAAATGATGCTGTTACAAATTTGTATGGATGTCGTGAATAACACTTTGGAAGAGGTTTACAAGTATTGTTATGCGAATTTGTTATAGGTTAATGTGAGTAAAACCAAGTGGATGTTGTTGAGGAATAATCAAAAGTATGAGTTGGGTAACAATTTGAAGTTAAATATAAGGATAGGGAATAATGACATAGAACGGGTTAATAAATTTGTTTATCTAGGAATAACAATTGATAGCCAATTTTAAACATCATGCTAACCAGGTAATAAAGACGGTAGCATATAAAATTAATTATTTGAGAAGATGTGGCCATACCTTAGCCAGTGGTCAAGACAAATAGACCGCAAAAAATGCAGAATCGTGCTATGCGCATAATTTTGCAATGTTCAAAGTTCACTCCTATAAACTTGATGTTGGAAGCACTAAATTGGTTGCCGATAGTAAAACTCCTTAAGTATTACACACTCATTTTTATTTAAAAAATCAAAATTGGCCAGGCAACAGTATACCTACAAGATAACTTAACGTACAATACTGGGATCCATAACCATGAAACTAGAACCAGACATAACTTTTATATACGAACGTGCAGGAAAAATATTACATATAATTCCATCTTTAATAAGGGCATGGTTATGTTTAATAACCTGCCAAAGACAAAAAATGCTCCATCTTTTTATACTTTTAAATACAGATTGAAAGAATATTTTCTGGACAAATAAAGTGCTATATTTAGTATTTGTGTGTGTGTACCTAAGTTTTATTTATTTTTAGCTTGTAGTGAATTTTATTGTGAAATTGTATTTTTTTAGACTATATGTATTGTAAAGAATTAGTTTGTAACTAAATAAATATATATATTAGCCAAATCACGAGAACAAACCAAAAATAGTCTCAATTTGTGGTAAATAACCTTTATTTTCTGTTTTTGTAACTACTTTTAAAATCACCCTGTTTCTCCGAAACTAAAGTATTACCGAGAGGTCATGATCTACAACATACTAGAGTTTCATTAAATTCCGCAATCAACCAAAATGCTATGTATTCCGTTCAGGATCCTTTAATTGATTGTAACGTGATGCAGAACTTCTTATGAATAATATATTTTTTAAATCAATAATAAAGGAATTTTTCATTTGTTGTCAACTTTTTTAGACATACTAGCCATACCATCGAACAATATTAACAAAATGATGATAAATTCAAAATTATCAGTTACGGGTATCAAAAAATGTTAAAAATGAAAATTTTCTTAAAGTTGCAATATCTTCTTCAAAATCGGAATGTTGACGTAAAATGCCATTAGAAACATATTTTTTTTATAACTTTTTTTCATGCTTTACTTTACTCTTGAGCAAAATTCATATTTTTTGACAAATTCCGTATACGACTGAAATTTTTTTTATATCTGATGGTTGTACATTAGGTTTTAGACCATGCACCACTTTTTATAAAGAATAACGTTTTTTCATAAAACTAAGAATAAAAGTTTCCCATGTGATGCCGACTTAATTGGACACACTGTATGTAGAACTCACACTGGTGGTGGTATGAAAAACTTATTCTTTAACGGTCTACAATTTACCAAATGCTATTAACGAGGCAAATAAAGTGAAAGGATTTAAAAGTGGATTGTTGGAATATTTAGAGCGTTAGTTGTATATGTGTATTTCATTATATCAATGTCTATTGTTTTAAATAATTGTTTTATATTGGTGTATCTTTATTACTGCCTTTTTATCTTTTTTACATTTATTACTATTTTTTATTCTGAATTGTTATTATTATATCTATTGTACGATTAGGATAACCTATAATAAAGATTATTAAACTATTTACTTTTTCATCTAGAGTTTTTTCTATAACTTTGCAGGTATTAGAAACGGACTTATTGAAATCCTCTATTGTGTGCTGAGTTATCTATAAAAAGTAAAATTAAAAATAATGTATTAATAGATATAATATGGTCAATAACGGATTATTCAATTCGAATTACAAGTCACTGGGTTCAAATAAAGAGCAAAAGACTAATAAACAAAATTTTTTAATCTAATACTGCTTTTACCTAGTAATTAGGGTTCACAGATTTAATAAATATTAAAAAGTTTTACATAACTCAATCAAAAACTTCTGGGATTCACTCGTAAGGGGGTGAATTGAAAGGCGTGTATTATTATTGTAATTATAAAAGTGCAACAACTAAAAAAATGTCCTTTCTTTGTTAATTCTGATTTTTCTATTCAACATAACTTAATAAAAAAGTTTGAAAGATTATTCTCTACAATTTATAGTAAAATTACATTATGCAAATAAAATATGACAATACGTAAGCATATAACAGACAGAAATAAACGTCAAATAACATCAAATACAGTAGATCAAAATAATCTTGTCATACAGTGTCATCACGAAAGTACGCACTATATGGGAAACTTTTTTATTAAGGGTTTCTCGACAAAAAGTTATTCTTGATAAAAGTTTGTGCATCCCCTAAAACTAAACATGCACCAACAAAACATAGTAAAACACTCGTAATATACGAGGAGCCTTCAAAAATTTGATTTTGAGATAAGAGTAAAGTACCCTTATTTTGAAAAATTTCGAGAAATGTTATTTAGAAAAGTTGTTCAGCATTAAAAAATACATCTAGATTTGATCTATCATGGCCATATAAGTGAAGTTTTATTTTTTTACCCTTTGAACAAGAAAATCTCCAGAAAATCAATGAATGTGCCGAAATACTTATTTTATTTTGATGTTTTATGATTTGATATTATTGAATATTAAGTTCATGTTACAATACTGTATGATTTTGAGCAATTTCCGGTGTTAACAAAAAATAAAAATAACTTTGCACCAAAAACTTTGAAAATTATTTTACTCTTCAAAAAAATTGGCCGTGGTTAACACAATAGTTGTGTAATTTGTAACAGGCTTTTTAAATAAACCGTCTTATACAGGATGTTGTCTATTTATCGACTTAGCGAAATTGTTTTTTCGTAGTCCCCATTTAAAAAAATGGGTAAAAAAATAAAACTTCACTTATATGATTTCAAATGTAGATGTATTTTTTAATGTTGAACAACATTTCTAAATAACATATCTCGAAATTTTCCAAAATAAGGGTACTTTACTCTTGTCTCAAATTCAAATTTTTGAAGGCTCCTCGTATATTACGAATGTTTTACTATATTTTGTTGGTGCATGTTTAGTTTTAGGGGACGCACAAACTTATCAAGCATAACTTTTTGTCGAAAAACCTTAATAAAAAAGTTTCCCATATGGTGCGTACTTTCGGGATGACACTGTATAATGAACGAATTTTCAAGTTTTAGCTGAAAAGAAGTGACTAATTTATTTTAATTATATAAAAAAATAGTAGAATGAACAAGAATTGAATGGTGAGTAAAATAAGATTTACATTTTTAAGTTTTGCTGTTTATAAAAGGTTTCAAATCATTTCCTTCTGGCAATTTATTTGTTTATTTAACTTTTTTACTTACTTTTTCATGTTTTTCATCAAGAAAAGAAGCGATTTCGTTTAATTTGTCTTCAAATTCTTTGACCACGATAAGCAAATCTTGCATTTGCGCTCCTTGAATTTCTACTAAATCAGGAACCTGCAAAGAATTCTCCAACTGAAAAAAAAATTAGAATAAAATCAGAAAGTCAAAGTCATTTATAATGCTTTAAAGGTTGAACTTTTATAAAAGAATATGATTCCAATTCAGAGCAGTTACTACGACAACAAATAAATAGAAAAAAATCACAATTTTTGTATTTTTCAATACACAATCCAGTTTTCCAGATTTTTAATAATTATCTTTTTATTTAATATTTAGTATAAAAAACTATTGTATTAAAAAAATCAAACTGTTTGTTCGGGAAGGATGCTATAGTCTGTTCAAAAGGCATACTCCGGATATTGTTCATCTTTTTAATATGTCGTATAAGTTGTATAAAAGTCAGTTGCACTAAACTATAACCAGAGATTATACAATTCATCATAAATTTAGCCAATAGCAGTTGCAATTTTTACTTAGTTACCATGTATTGATAAGCGATTATACCACCTCGTCAAGGGTTTCGTGGTGTTTCGCGAAATACGTCTCGTGACTCGGAAGTATAATCGATTATTTTCGAAGCTCTTGTAATGTTACTACTGAGTACACCATCTAACAAGAGGCGAAAGATTGATCGGTTCCTTTGATGTTGGATACACACGAGAGGAAATACGTCACAGCATTGAAACGTACACTACTACTTCATATACTGAGAAAAGTAACATGTATTTATTCAAATTCTTACAAAACCGAACTATACTAAGAAAAATAATCGTGTTGATGAACGTTCCTCCCCGTTATGACTAAAAAATATTTGACAGACTGAAACACTGACAAACTTTTACTATTTAATTTCGAAAATGTAATTGTTATCCATTTTTTAACATTAATTTTGATAAAAATTCGTCATTTTCTTATACATAAAATAAAATTAAACCATCAAATAAATGATTATAGGCACGAACATTTTTGTTCTGAAACCACATCAGAGCTGTGAATTTAATGTGAATATAATTAATGGCTAACATATAGTATAGTATTCCTTACAATTTCTGAGAAAATGAAGAGTTTATTATTTTAGTGTATACCTATTGCATATACACTTTTTATTTCAAGGATCTTAGTTCAGATATTTCCTGGCAGTATTTCTCATTCTCGGCAAATGCCTGTAATTACCCGCAAAACGGGCAATGCCACGACACAATCGGAAAGACGCAAATGATTGACATTGACAGTTAAACTAGTTAAATCGCGCATGTGCACACAAATTCGTTATCACGAAAACAGCTTTCTTTCGCCTCTTGTTAGTTGGTGAACTCTTTGCTATAAATTTTTGTTACTATGGAAATAATGAGTAGTTGAAATGAGCATAGAGGTTCAGATAATAAAAAAAGCAAATACAAGACCCTATCTGGCCTTTTGCACAACAATTTTAAAAAAACGCTCATTAAATTGTATAACAAGCTAAAATATGCTTAAAATTTTATTTCAACGGAAAAACTCCAATTGTATACAATAAATATTACAATAGAATATATTAAAAAGTTGTAATATTAAAATATATATATATGCCATCTGGACCAAAAGAAACATTATTAGGATACTGGTTCAAAAGTTTCTGTGATCGAAAAACGTGGAAGAATGAAATCATTGCATGGGTGGACTGAATTTTTAAAATCATTCATGAGAAAATCCGGATGATCAAGCCGGTAGACAGATGAAAAAAATTCTGCAAAAAAATCAAAAACTCCAGCTTCTGAAGAAGATTTTCTACCATTGAGTATCATTTGGGAGGGATAATCATTAGATTTCTTCAGTTTATTTATTTTCTTCCAGAAGGATCTGGTTTCTTCATTAAGATCATTTTCCATACGATGAAGATAATTTTGATGGCAATGATCTGACAGAACTGATGACGAAAGAACGTATAGTCATTATGATCTCTACTTATTTGAAACTGTTTATGGGCTGTTTTATTTTCAATTGTCAATGCTTTAAGTTCAGATGTAAACCAGCTAGGAAATGTTGAGGATTTAAAATATCTAACTGGGACATAAAGTTCTATCCCTGTCTATAATATGTTATAAAATTGCTCCAGAACTATTTCTAAAGGACCCCGCAGTTTTTAAAGGGGGATTAGGTTTCACTCAATTTCGCTCAAACCTGCTGAAAAGTATCAGCCATATCGTTCTCTTTAAATGTCTCCATGGCCGCGAAAAAAAATAATGAACGGATTTTCATATATCGGCCGCCAAAGGTGGAGATGTTTTAAAGGTCGAAAATCTTATTTGGCCTATATACTTGTAATAATGAACTGAATGTCCATATATATTAATACGTGTATATGCAGTGTGTCGCACTTAAGATGAAGAAATACTGATTTGAATGTTTGCACAGGATCATTACCCATCGGTCACATTTTTTAAGATAATCAGCGAAAGTCTGAACTTTAAACTCGATATTCTGCTTCGCGTTAGAGATATCGAAAAAAATTTATTAGAAAAAGCTGTTCAGAATGTTATTTTAACCCCACATACCGATTTTCATGACAAAATTCGCATTTTTAATTATTTTGGTATACAGGGTGATTCATACTATTGGGACATAGGCTAAGGACAGGTTATTGGGACCAAAATATGGCGATATGACCAAATATACCTTAATCAAATATTGCTGTGGAATAAGATTAAAGTTGAATTTTTTTTTTCGTTTTTTTCTGGTAATGTCACTATATATTTATCAATTGGTAAAAAAACCGGGACACCGTTATAATTTTGTACAAGGAATATTATTTTATGTATTTTTTTTTTTTTTTTACTTCTGTGTCAACGGCATCGACTACTATGGTCATTAGCCTCGTGTTCTGTGTAGGCTTTGTTACTGTTTCCCAGCGCCACTTTAGGAACACAGCACTGTTAATTAGAACCCAACAGTGAATGGTCGAGTGAGGAATCACACCTGGTATATGAAAATCAATTTCTAAATTTTGAATTAATTAAAAATCAGAAAATGATTTCTGCCTTTGGTGTGATTCGAACCCACAACCCTTGGATTATGAGTCCAGTGCTCTACCGCTGAGCCACTCACCCCCCTTTATTTTATGTATTATTTCATATTTTGTCACAGGGAGCGCCACGTGTTTTTGACGAAACTTTTTAGTGATGTTGATCAGAAAATACGACGTAAACATCATTTCTACATAATATTGGTACTCTTGTTTAAACACGATAATTTCACCTGTTTTCGAGAAAAACGCAATTGAACAATTCTGAGAAGCGGATTTCAAATAACAGATAATAAAAAACTTGTAACGTAAGGGTATTTCGATGGTAGCTCGGAATTAAAAACAATTTAACATAAAAAGAGCAAACAAATTAAATGTTCTATGTGGCCTCCTCCAACTTATATGCATTTTCTAATTCTTGTAATAAAGGATGTCAAAGAAAACATTAGTCTGACGCCATATAAAATTATCTGTTCCTTGTACAAAATTATGACTCTGTGCCGATTTTGATAACAATTGATAAATATAGTGACATCAGAAAAAAACGAAAAAAAATTTCAACTTTAACGCCCTGTATCTTATTCCACAGCATTATTTTATTAAGGTATATTTGGTCCTATCGCCATATTTTGGTCCTAATAACCTGCCCCTAGCCGATGTCCCAATAGTATGAATCACCCTGTATACCAAAATAATTAAAAAAATAAAAATGCGAATTTTGTCATGAAAATCGGTGTGTGGGGTTAAAATAATATTCTGAACAGATTTTTCTAATAAATTTTTTCGATATCTCTAACGCGAAGCAGAATATCGAGTTTAAAGTTAAGATGTTCTCTGATTATCTTAAAAAATGTGACCCATGAGTGTGCGAACATTCAAATCAGTATTCCTTCATCTTAAGTGCGACACACTGTATGTACGCGTATTAATATATATGAATATATATGGAGTCAGTTCATTATTACTTATAGTATACAGGCCAAATAAGATTTCGACGTTTAAAACATCTCCACCTTTGGCGGCTGATATCTCAAAATCCGTTCATTTTTTTTCGCGGCCATGCAGATATTTAATGAGAACGGTATGAGTGATACTTTTCAGCAGGTTTAAGCGAAATTGAGTGAAACCCAATCCCCCTTTAAAAACTGCGG
This sequence comes from Crepidodera aurea, assembly GCA_949320105.2. Lineage (NCBI taxonomy): Eukaryota > Metazoa > Arthropoda > Insecta > Coleoptera > Chrysomelidae > Crepidodera > Crepidodera aurea. The sequence goes on along the minus strand of OX439472.1, from coordinate 23,175,422 downwards.
GATCCTTTACATTGTTGAAAATTTGTTCCCAGTTTATAGATGCAAAGAAATCATTCATTGATATATAGTCAGCATTTCTGAAATTATAGTAATGCAAACTCCTAGAAGAATTATTGTGCCTAACTGATATTGGTATTTGAAAAAAGTATGCAATATGATGAAAATTATTATCTATTAAGGGCGGGGTCTTCCTGTGTATAAAATCCTATGCTGCAGACCAAAAGTTAAATCGACTGATTTCCGAATGTAATGGGATTTAAAATATAATTTTCAGACAAATTAAAGATAAAGGTCTAACTTAGGTAGTCTTACTATTTTAAATCGATAAATTTATTATTTTCTATGAAAACGACAGCTTTAAAATCATCCAATTTTTTTAACCTTAAAAGTGGCATTTAACAATCTGTATATCCTAGATTCTGAATAAATAAGAAAAATAAACATTAACTTGACCTAAGTTAAACCTTTATCTACAATGTGGTTTAATCAGAATACATCAAAATACTTTAATATATGAAATCAGTCGATTTGAAATTTTTTTAGGAACTTCGAATTAAATTGATAGTTTGGTCAAAAAATGGCGATTAACACTTCTTAGTCCATAAGTACGTAGTATATATGTAAGGTGAAGTGGGGTATATTTGATAATGGGGCAATTGTGGTAGGTTTCAAAATCGCTATTTAGATAAATATGCTTGTGTCATCTATTAGACGGAACCCGAAATATGCTAGTCTACTGAGCCACCACTAGAAACCGTCGAAATTCAAACTTGGAGTTCAGTTAAGTACAGATAAGCAAAAGGTGCGTTTCACTTTTTCACAGATTTTATTATACATTTTCCCCGTTCGTGAAGTAATTTATTATTTTTCCGGTAAGTAGGAATGTTAATTTAATTTTTATTTATTTAGTAGTTCATAGTAGTTTGTGAAAACATATGGTAGAGGTTATTTAAATAAAAACTTAATATTACCCTCAAAATGTTGCTATAACACATTTGCCCCTAAGAATTTTGTTGTTGGGGTAAATGTATCATTACATGTTGGGTCAAATGTGTAATATATCACATTTACCCCGTTTGTATAATTTTACAGATTTTAAACGAAACAAACGAGAGTCAATATCTTTTAGTAGCAGCGAAGACAAAGTTTTGATGTCCCCAATATTAATGGATTCAAATAACTCCGACGAGTCTCTGGAAACAGAGTCAGAAGTGGAAGTAGATGCAAACGAAGAAGACAAAGAGAATATGGATTCAACAGGAATTGTGAATGTATCTGTCGGATGTTGGGTATTGGTAAAATATTGCCCAAAAAAGATAATCAAACATTATGTGGGACTTGTATCAGAACAAATTGATGATTGCTGGATAGTTAAATTAACACGACCTAAAGGAAACAAATTTATATGGCCAATAAATGCCGACATTGATACTGTAACTGAACAGGATATTATAAAAGTACTTCCTGATCCTATCGTTGATAGACGTGGAATGTACGAATTTCCAGTTATCTTTAAAAACTTTAACATTCAACATTAACTCTAAGACAGTTAATTAATTAATTAATTCTAAGTGTTTTATTTTAATATTATTAGCTTTTTGTTTCCTTTGTTCTGACGTTGTTTTCTAAAAGTTCACATTTTATTTGTATTTTTTTTACAATAAATTATAACAAAAACACAGACCTTGAATTGAATTTTTATGCAATAGCCCCAGGCTACGAAATATACTATTTACTACAAAAATGTTAACATTCGACACATTTGCCCCATCCCCTGGGGTAAATGTGATATATTAATATGATTTTAAAAAATATCACGCAGCATTAACAACATTAAACATTATTTAACTTTCTTGTACACAATGAATACAAAACCGCTCAAAAAGTATATGGTTTTTTTCTTAAATTTTTGAAACGTTTCTTTGCAGCTTTATATTGAATGAAAGTTGAACTAATCAAAAAGTAGATCACATTTACCCCACTTCACCTTATATAATTATATATAGATCATATAGGTTTTAACACTGCAAGAAAGATGGTGCCCTAAGCAAATCTACTTTGCACCGCATGCAAATGGATCAGCTGGTATGTTTAGCGGGGTCATACCATAATTAGCCCAACCTCTCATAAAATGTGATATCGCTTTAAAAGGTGTAGAAAGCGATAAAAAAATCTTTGCTGCTCTAAAGTGTATGCTAAATTCGAAAAACTAATAGCACAGCACGTGAAAGAGCAGAAAATTTTACTATTATTTATATTTCAGATAACATTTATTTATTTTAAATTTTATTTTAATGTAATAAACTTAAATATTTATTTTCAAATTATATTGTTAATTTTATATTTTGTTTGTTAACTGTTTTATTTTATTCATTGAATTGTTTTCATTATTCTAGAATAAATTATTGATATTTTGCAAACTATAAACGTCACTAATATTCTATCGACGGTTTACTGGTATGTTGATACTTAATAGCAAATTTTATCTCAAACTATAAAAATGCCATTTTTGGTTTTACTGTACAACTCAAGAAAATCAATAATAATTTTTCCAAAAAATTCAATTTTTTTCCCATTTCATCGAATTCCTATCTGTTATGGTTTAGAATATAGCAATGTTGGCACATAATAAAAGAAACATGAACTCAAAACACAAAAATAAGAACGCTGCAATTGTATTATTGTCTTTGTAAATAAAATTTTCTTATTTGGTGTGTCATTGTTATATTTATGCAATTTTTTTATTCTCATAAACATTTAAAAAACTTTAATCAGAAAGAAACATTCTAAGTACGCAATAAAACTTTAAAATATACGTACCTATTGAGACGAGCACAACTTTGAAGCGACACCACCGGTATTAATTTGAACCTTCACGAAAAGCATAATTTTGTTTGTTTACCTGCAAGTCGAACGTGTGTTTTGATTTAGTGCTTCGTGTATTTTGCTGTTATTTGTTAGTTAAACGTCAAAATGCCCAATAAAAATAATACAAACTATTGCGTTTATGGGTATACCTCTAAGAAATCTAAAAATCCGGAATTACACTTCCATTATGATCCACCCAAGAAGCAACAAAAAAGGTGTCATCGAGGAAGTTGATCGTCGTAAATTCCGGGAAAAGTGTAATCAATTTTAAATCTGAAGATTATATTACAAAATCAGGTAAGATAAAGATTAGCATTTCTGAGATTATTTCTTGATTACTACTGAAATGTTTTTAGGAAATATTTCAAACAAAATAGCACCCAAGTAGTGCAAAAAGTGTGTGCCATCACATCTTTTGCCCAGTAAGCCACTTGATGTTAAAACCATTAAATGTGCAAGGAATGATGGTTAGTTAGAAGACAGCAAAGTGTTGCCTATAAACTAAGTAAACTTGTCCTTACAAACTGTGTACAGTTGTACTTTTATATATGTAAACTTAAAATCTAATTAGGTGTGCACATCATTGCTGATATTTCAACTTATCATTTTTCTAAAGGTAATATTCAATAAAATAAAACCTTTGTCACATCATAATTTTAAAAATACCATTATGTTCCCCTCTTGTACAACACCTGTTTTCAATAATTATACAGTTACAATTAGTAATGGATTATTATAATAAAATGTTAAATACTACTAAAACTGAATAATTCAAGCTTTGAACTTATGTTAAAATAAAGGATTAAAAAATATAGATTTTGTGTTTATTTTGAAAAAAACAAAGTAGATAAACAAAACAAAAAGTTTTGCAACAGATACATTTGATGGCCTATGAAGTGTTTTAAGCCAAGAAAATTTTTTTTTAATTTTTTATATTTTAATTTGATATTGATTTAAAAAAATAATTTTGAAACAACGAATAGGATATATTTTACCATAAATCAATCAAAAGTAGGTTCTTAGAATTCATTTTTTATTTAAATCACTTTTACAACTACAATTACAATTATTATCCTGAAAAAATTGAAATAAAATTTATCAGCAGAAAACTGTTGTATGTTTCTTTGGCATATGATTTAGCTCCCTTCCAATATCATTCTATATTAGTAGAGGTGAAGATGATAATACCTCTAGGCTATATTCATCCTGAAACACAAAAAAAGCACACAGAAACAGAAGTAAACAATAAATTTCTGAAAAACGTAAGATATGCTAAATAAATATCCTCAATTTTAGAATAACGACACAAAAAACAGGTTCAATTGAGTCTAAATACTTACATGTACAGGTATATTATGGTAATTTCCAAATCAAAAACCTCAAACAATCACAAAAAGTCTTAAAATACTACAAATAAACCATTCACTCAGTATAACTTAATGCACTATTTACCAAAAATTACGCGTTTCATGTGAACAGCTGATCGACGACTGTGGCGCCGCCATCGGTAATTATTTGTCTCAATTGAGACGAGCACAACTTTGAAGCGACACCACCGGTATTAATTTGAACCTTCACGAAAAGCATAATTTTGTTTGTTTACCTGCAAGTCGAACGTGTGTTTTGATTTTGTGCTTCGTGTATTTTGTTAGTTAAACGTTAAAAATGCCCAATAAAAATAATACAAACTATTGCGTTTATGGGTATACCTCTAGGAAATCTAAAAATCCGGAATTACACTTCCATTATGATCCACCCTAGAAGCAACAAAAAAGGTGTCATCGAGGAAGTTGATCGTCGTAAATTCCGGGAAAAGTGTAATTAATTTTAAATCTGAAGATTATATTACAAAATCAGGTAAGATAAAGATTAGCATTTCTGAGATTATTTCTTGATTACTACTGAAATGTTTGCAGGAATTCTTTCAAACAAAATAGCACCCAAGTAGTGCAAAAAGGGTGGGCCATCACATCATTTGCCCAGTAAGCCACTTGATGTTAAAACCATTAAATGTGCAAGGAATGATGGTTAGTTAGAAGACAGCAAAGTGTTGCCTGACAAACTGTCGATACTGTGTACAGTTGTATATGTAAACTTAAAATCTAATTAGGTGTGCACATCATTGCTGATATCTCAACTTATCATTTTTCTAAAGGTAATATTCAGTAAAATAAAACCTTTGTCACATCATAATTTTAAAAATACCATTATTATGTTCCCCTCTTGTACAACACCTGTTTTCAATAATTATACAGTTACAATTAGTAATGAATTATTATAATAAAATGTTAAATACTACTAAAACTGAATAATTCAAAGTTAGCTTTGAACTTATGTTAAAATAAAGGATTAAAAAATATACATTTTGTGTTTATTTTGAAAAAAATAAAGTAGATAAACGAAATAAAAAATTTTGCAACAGATAAGAAAAAATTTCTTAATTTTTATATTTTAATTTGATATTAATTTAAAAAATAATTTTGAAACAAGGAATAGGATATATTTTACCATAAATCAATAAAAAGTAGGTTCTTAGAATTCATTTTTTATTTAAATCACTTTTACAATTACAATTATTATCCTGAATAAATTGAAATAAAATTTATCAGCAGAAAACTGTTGTATGTTTTTTTGGCATATGATTTAGCTCCCTTCCAATATCATTCTATATTAGTAGAGGTGAAGATGATAATACCTCTAGGCTATATTCATCCTGAAACACAAAAAAAGCACACAGAAACAGAAGTAAACAATAAATTTCTGAAAAACGTAAGATATGCTAAATAAATAACCTCAATTTTAGAATAACGACACAAAAAACAGGTTCAATTGAGTCTAAATACTTACATGTACAGGTATATTATGGTAATTTTCAAATCAAAAACCTCAAACAATCACAAAAAGTCTTAAAATACTACAAATAAACCATTCACTAAGGCTCGATGCAGACGGGCGAGTACATTCGCGACGAGTACGCAGCGTTCCCGCCGCGAGCTCGTCGTCCCACTATGCACACGGGCGAAGCTTTTCTCGAAGATCGCAACTATGAATCATCAGTACGTTGTCGACTTCAAACATGGATGCTTCATCACGTGTTGCAGTGGCGTACTTTACTTACCATAACTTGTACTATAACTATTAGAAAGAATTTAGGTTAAAAAAACGTTAAATAAAACTTGCATCAGTTATCAGTTTTGTATCCAATTATACAAGACGAGCCATTATACAAATAGGATACATAAGATTACCAAATTATACACGTTTTGTATCCAATTATACGATCTGGCAGCCCTGAGTACGAACCACCACTGATTAATTTCTAGATGCGAGCACAAGCGGCCGGCGAGACGTGTCAACTCCCCAATGTCTCTACAGGTACTGCTTAACCGCCGGCGAGGAATTCTCGCCACGAGATCGCGGCCACAGTAGATACAGTAATTCCACTTCGGCCAATTTCTGGTTGTAAGTTTTCAACGCGCATTAGCCAGGAGTTGCGACTCCTGGCTAATGCGCAAACGACGAGTTTAAGAACGACCGGCACTCTTCCATAGTTGCGGGATTTAAAAAGTTTCATCCAATCTACTGTGTAATATATTAGAAGTGTTATAAACATTTCATAAAGTAGTCTCTTATTTCATCAAATTCTGGTTTTAGGATATTTTATCAATGAGGCGTCAATCCCTATGTATGTTCCACTTATTTCATTGAAAAGTGATCATTTTTGTGACAATTCTACAATAGCATTGGCAACATTGCAATATGAAAACATTTTTAATTGTGTTGCTCAATTTATTATTTCATTCGTTTTCGTTTGTATTATTTGGTGGTGTTTTCTGTTTGTTTTGTGCGAAATAGTAAAAGCGAAATGTCTACAGTTGTTGGTGATGTTGTGCTTAAAAAACCATGTACAATTTGTGTAGTATGTCGAAGCAATTCGAGGGAAAATCCCCAATTAAGTTTTTTTAGGTTTCCCAAAGATGATGCAAGGTGAGTAATTTCTGAAACAATATTGAACTTCTTTACTAACTGAAGATATTTTTTATAGATTTGCTAAATATTTTAATATATCCAATACATTCTATGATCGTTCTCAGAATATTTGCTTAGGAATATTCTGCAAAAAGAACATAGGAATCTTGTGAGGATATTCTGGGAATATCCTTTGCTGTGTGGGTGTCTGTCTGTTATTGTTATTGTAAATTATAGTTTTAAGCTTGTAATAATTGTAATGTTTTGTGACGAGTGTAAAATTCTTGTAATTTTATATTAATAAATATCTATCTATCTATGTTTTTATTAGGTGTCATGCATTCTTGGTTCTTGTTTTCTTAAAAAAAAATTGTATTGACTATGTACATTGTATGCAATAAATTTCTTTCTTATATATTAGGAATGTGAAATGTCAACTGAAATGGGAAAAATAAATATTTTCGTAATAATCTCTTGCATTTTTTTTAACAACGAATATTGAATGGCTGTATTAACTTTTTTAAACAGAATCAAACTATATAAGCACGCAACTCAACCACAATTTTGTATTTGCCATATTGAATTTTGGCAGAAACTCCATTCCCAAAAACTCCTTTAAACCACGTTTGAATAACATCGACCCATAATCATAAAACTCATTTTTTGTTGCCAAATCTCAACTCGACTAGAAATGGTTCAAATTTGTACTAATAAACGTACATATGAAGTTAATATAAGTGTGGCAATAAAGATAATCGTGAGATTAGAAACAAGTTTTCATACTTTTCGGGCCTATATCTCAAAAAGCATTCGAGACCTCCGCTTTTTGACTTCAAATTCGTGTTCAGGAGACAAAAATACGTAAGAATCACCAAACATTTTTTTTTATCTCGGGTGCATCCGATTAAATGAATTTTACCTCATTGAAAACTGCATAATTAATTTTTACTACTTTTCCATGTTTCCAACCTTATTTGCATAGCCTGAATTTTAGCGAGCAGTTTATATCAATAATTGATATATCGAGCAGTGTATATATGAGCATTGTTAGGGATCGTGGCGGGGAGAAATGTCATTACTGTCAATAGTGTCAATACCATTGCGAATATAAAAAATGAAACTGCTGGACACCAATATCAAAGGTGCCGACGCTAAGTGGAACTACTGTATCTACTGTGTCGCGGCGAAGTAGCAGTCCCTGGCGAGCGTCGGCGGCTAGTAGCGTGCACACGGCGAGTTCGCTGCGAGCTCTCCTACGTGTGAATCGCACCATTTGTTTCTTTGGTCCGCTACCCCGCGCGAGAAAAGTTCGCGGCGAGCTCGCAGCGAACTTCGCGATAGAACTCGCCCGTCTGCATCGAGCCTAAGTATAACTTAATGCACTATTTATCAAAAATTACGCGTTTCGTTGAACAGCTGATCGAGGAAAGTGGCGCCACCATCGGTAATTATTTGTCTCAATAAATTTTCTTTATGTACGATTGACCAATAAAACGATGTTTATAGAACAGTTTTGCATCAATAAAGTAGCACTTTATTTTACTGTAAAATAAAGTAATTGCCAACGTCACTGACAAGATGCAAGACAACTCATTTGACATGTTTAAAAAATAAACATCTACTTGTCATCGCAACTGCTGTCAGCCAAAATCGTATCAAATTTTAATTTTTTCAATTTATTATTATTTTTTAATTGCAATCGAACATAAAATCATGTATATAACGCGTACATAAACAGGATTTATGGACTCATCATTTTATAGCCTCTCTCGCAAGCTCGCTCGGCTATAATTATTCGTTCAATAAAGCCCTTGTTTATGTACTTGTAATATAAATATTATTTTGCCGATTAGTTGGTCGCAGAGAGCGCTAATAATCCATGTCTCATAAGTTCTATACCTGCATCAACCGTGAGGGAAATTTTATTTTTTATTTTTAGGAAATTTAATTTTTTTGTTTACTATTTTTTTTCTAGCATCAAAATAAAATTTATATTTTATTAATTTAATTAATTTTCAATTATTTTCGTATACATCCATTTATTTTAATATGAATAGCGCTGCCACGCGACTAATCTCATTAAATACATCAGATAGGAAGGGAGCTCGGAAAATAATATTTCTAACATAAAAAAATATTTAAGCATCAATGGATTCATGCGAAAATTGAGAATTATATAAATGTATAATCTTTAAGGTGACGCAAGGTGGCGGCCCCAAACTAAATCTGTCAACGTAAAAAATCAAAATTGAATAAATATTTGGGTACGTTCCATAATTGAAATCTTATGCTCAGTTCGTTTCGTAGCTTCATTTGACTAGCGCTACGTCCGATCCCTTTTTCGAGTGCCCACGGTGCTGCCAAATGCCAATACAATATATTTATTTGAAATATTACTTTATACATCATTTTTTTGAGCTAATCTGACCTAACGTACCCTTATCTTCTCTCACCTCACTCTGTACATTATTGATCTGTTACATTTTATTAATTTTCGATAACATGTTTCGTGCATTAGGTTAAGTTTGGCAACAGCGTGGGCACTCGAAAAGCGGTTGGGAAGTAGACTCTCTTCATTTGCGTACCAGAACATTACTCAATAACGCTTAAATTAAAAGGGCTTTAACTAGCTTGAATAGGATGGTTCAATATTTTCATTATAAAATAGAGACAACAGTACATATGTCATCTATCTGTAAGTTTTCGAACCTGTAATTTAATTGTCCGTGAGTAGATAGCGATAAAAAACAAGGAATTTGGATACAAAAAGGAATACTAACATTGTATAAAGATTATATAGTAGGATCATCATATGGAGTTTTCATTGGAGCCGAAATGAGCCGTCCGATAGGTGGCATCAAGCTACAAATGAGCCCAGCGATTTCATTGGTTGTCATTATGAGCCCAGCGATTTCATTGGTTGTCATTTAGGTCGAAAGTTGATTGTCATGGCACCTCCGCCTTGAGTAAGATTATTGTTGTGCAGGTTTTTAGTTTCGTACTTTCAATTTTAGTGTTATCTACCATTCTCTAGTTCATCTTTGGTTTCTCGACTCGATCTCGTGTATTTATGTGTTGGAATATGTTGATTGTGTGATGAGGTGTTTGGAGTTGATAAATAAATAAATAATATATCGGCGTTTTATTCAACGATGTTTTAATTAGACCAGAGTCAATCATTTTTGAAAAAAAAAATTCTTAGCAGTATATGGTTGGTCGAAAAATTTAGGGAAAATTATAAGTAAATTAAAAACAATCAATTCGACAAATTAAAAGTTTTGGAAGGGGGTGGCTAAATATATAATTTGAGGGTTGGATACCGGTTTTTTACGATTTGTGGCTGAAATGTACATACTGTCGAAAAATGTTTAATGTAGAAGTTGTAGATATTAAAAAAAGTAAACCTTTCTATTAATTATTTTTCAACATAACCTCAAAATTATCGAGAAAAACGATAAAAACAGAGTTTTTTTTTCGTTTTTAATTTTTATCTCCGCAAAAATAATTTTTTTACGAAACTTGGTGAAAACGTTCTTCTTTGTGTTTTAAATAAGCTGTAATTTTTTCAAAGCGAGATATTTATTTTTCGATGTTATACGAATTTAAATTAAAAAAAAAGCTTAATTTTCAATCGAAAAAGTTCGCATACAAATTTTCAATTTTTGAACTTTATCATTGCTCATTTTCTTCGTTGAAGCCTCTACTCGGTATGAAAAAAATATATTGTTCGTATGGAGAAATATGAAAAATGTAGAAAACCAAAAAGGACTTATTCTTAATAGATTTTTCAGTTAATCTATACTGTATTTGAAAATCAAGAGAGAGTAAATTCCCAGAATAAAAAGTAATTCGGTATGCAAAACTATAGTACAGTACGTGCGGTAAAACTTCAATATTTGTAATGCATTCTAAATTGTTTTTGTTAATTTCAATACAAAATTTATTAAATTTCTTGGACTATCACATTATTTTATGATCTTTCATTGTTACTACAGTAGGCCTAAGAGGATTAACGTGCGTCATAGGCGTAACCAGAATAGAAAGGGATAATTGTTATTTAACGACCTCCGAATGGCAACAGCTTCTAATGACAGATATTTTGACTTAAATAGTTTCTAGAAATGCAGTTATTTGATTTTCGATAAACGTGACAAATAGTAGTGACTAAAAATGGAAGCAGTTTGTGAGTATACGCCAGTGAAAAAATTAAAACTAGACCATTTATCGCTCAATGAAAAGAGTGCTGTAGTGAATGTGTACCACTATTTTAAACATCAAAATCCCTCAAACACTATTGACAGTGTAGTTGAAACAACATCTAAGGCAATGGGATATGGAAAATCTACAATATATAGAGTTCTAAAGGAGGAAAAATCAGGTGGAGTAACCTCACCAAAGCCGAAACCAGGTAGACCAAAACTATTAAAAGTCAACGTGGACGAGTTTTTTAAAAATGCTATTCGTAAGCTTGTTCACTCATTTTTTATAAACAAGCAAATACCAACTTTAGATAAAGTTTTGCAAGCCATTACGAATGATGTTGATTTACCCACAATAAGCCGGGATAAACTATGGAAAGTGTTACATGAGTTAAACTTTAAATTTGAAAAAATGGGCAGACACTCAATGCTAATTGATTCTGAAGAAATTGTATGTTGGAGAAGACAGTACCTCAGAAGAATACAACAAGTTAAAGCTCAAAATAAAAACATTTATTATTTAGATGAAACATGGGTTAATGAAGGACATTGTGTAGGAAGAGTTTGGAAAGACAAAAATATAAAATCATCCCATCAAGCTTTTCTAGAAGGATATACTACTGGTTTTAAGGAACCTATAGGAAAAGGTAAAAGATTAATTATTTGTCATATAGGCAGTACAAACGGTTTTTTTGAGAATGGTTTACTCTTATTTGAATCAAAAAAAACCGTTGATTATCACGAAGAAATGAATGGAGACGTGTTTGAGGAATATTTTGAACAGATGATTCAATTCATACCAAAAGGATCGGTTATTGTAATGGACAATGCAAGTTACCACTCCAGATTACTTGAACCTTTACCAACCACTAAATGGAAAAAGGGTGAAATTGCAAAATGGTTATCTTCTAAAAATTTAGCCTTTGACAATACAATGCTGAGGGCAGAATTGTTAACTATTGCTAAAAAACATAAGCAAAATTATAAAAAATATAATATTGAGGAGATAGCCAAAAAACGAGAAATTGAAATCCTTCGTTTACCACCCTACCATTGTGAGCTGAATCCGATAGAATTAATATGGGCTCAAGTTAAAGGTTATGTTGCCAGAAATAACACTACTTTTAAATTATCAGATGTTAAAAATCTCTTCAATAAGGCAATATCTGAAGTAACAAGTGAAAATTGGCAAAAATGTATTAGACACGTTACAGAAATAGAAAAAAAAATGTGGGAGCTAGATAACATAATTGATATTACTATAGAGCCCATTGTAATTTCTCTAGAATCAGATGGTGAATCTTCTGACACAGAGTGCGAGGAACCATAACTTTAAAATTATTAATTTATGTACTTTAATTTTATTTTTAGATTTTTATTTTTTAAGATTTAATATTGTCGTATTTTTTGCATGTTGCTCGTCAAATTTTATCCTTGCGGTTGGTTTTTTTTTTTTCATATACCTACTTAATTGTTTTTTTAGCTCCTCATATTAATTTATAAATAATTGTAATTATCTGTACATATTATATACATATTTTGTAAATAAACATATGCCTAAAACAAAATGCCTAAAATAATATTGACTTTTTCTTCATTTTACCCAAATTAAATTACTACTTACGAATTATGTTTATCTATCTAAAATTGGTAATCTAGGTATAAATAACTAAAACAAATTAAATATTTCTATTTCCATATTAATTTAATTTTGAAAACGCACGTCTATGGTTTACTGCCTTTAACACTGATAACTGCAAAACATTTCTGGGAATTTACTCTCTCTTGATTTTCAAATACAGTATAGACAATGTTTTATTTCTTATTGCAAATAAGCATTGAAATTGATGGAAAAGATTAATTTTCAGGTAATATTATTTCATTTACTTTCAATTAAGTACTAATGGTTTTTAAATTACCGAAAACAGTGTTTAAACAATAATCGAATTCCACGAAAATTCGCAATTCTTAACTGTCCTTTTAAAATTTTATTATAGTACCTAGAATAAAATGCGAAGTGTGTTAAAAACCTTCTATTTACAAACTAATAAAAACTAATCGATATAATCCCTTCGAGCGGGTTTGAATAAATTATTGTGGTCGAAATCGAAAACTACGACCAGTCTTAATCATTTTGGAAACAAAAAAAATCTTAGCAGTATATCGATGGTCGGAAAATGTACGGTAAATTATAAGTAAATTAAAAAAATCAATTGGACAAATTAAAAGTTCCGGAAGGGTGCGGGGGTAGCTAAATATACAATTTGAGTGTTGGATATTGGTTTTTTACGATTTGGGGCTGAAGTATGCGTCATATCAAAAAAAGATTAATTTAAAAGTTGTAGATAATTAAAAAATCTAAAACTTTTGTATTGATTATTTTTCAACAAAACCTCAAAATTATCGAAAAAAAAAACAGTTTTTTTTCATTTTTAACTTTTAACTCCTGCAAAAATATTTTTTTAAACTTGGTGAAAACGTTCTTCTTTGTGTTTTAAATAAGCTGCAATTTTTTCAAAGCAAAATATTTATTTTTCGATTTTATACGAATTTAAATTTAAAAAAAGCCTAATTTTCAATTGACTCGGTATGAAAAAAATATATTCCACGAAAATTCGCAATTCTTAACATTGGTTTTAAAATTTATTGCAATAAAAAATTGTCTAGATTAACTGAAAAATCGATTATGAAAAAGTAGTTTTTTGGTTTTTTGCATTTTTAACGATATTTTTTCAGGCGAACAATATATTTTTTTCATACCATCTTAGATTCGAGGTTTCAACTAAAATAATGAGCAAATAATAAGTTTTGAAATATCTTTTCGTTAAAACCTAAAACAGCTGGTAAAATAAAGCCTTTTCTTATATATTTTTTTTAAATTAAAAATTACTCAAAAATATCAAGTTGTATCAATTTATAATAATAATACTTAATGTCAATATCCAAATTGCAGAACAAACACTAATGGAATTTTATTAGCCTTTTGTAATTAAGCCTTTCTTATTATTAAATTTTAAGTGGCAACCGGAGTTCTTGTGAGAAGCAAATTTCACTTCTATTTTATGAGGATTTTCTAATATAAAATTGTATTTATATGCGCGCCACTGGGAATACTTGGCCATGGAATATTTATCGACAGCTTTAAATGTCTGTAACGATGTGGCAGCACTTTACAAAGATATTTAAGAAAAAATGGGAAACCATATTATTTAAAAACTACTTGATATTTTTTAAAACAAATATGAGCAAATCTTCATAGATTTAATGCAGAATGGCGCGGATATTTCTTTTTGTGATTTTCCATTTAAAATTAACAAAATAAATACTTTTCGAAGGTTTACAAAAAAATCAAGATTTCTCCACCCTAAGTTTTGGAATTATTAGTATTTCCTGAAAATTTCACAAAAATCAGACGAAAATTAAAGGCTTAAACGGTTATTAAAATTTTTCAAGGTGTTCGGTTTGCTCTTAAATCTTTTTTCTATGCTCGTAACAAGTAAATTTTAGTACTTATCGATAGCTTAACCTTATTTCATCTCATCTATTTCTGTAAAGTACACCTATAATTACATACAATTTAAAAATAAAGTTTTTATTATTTTCCGATTGAGGCTAGTTGACGTGAAAACCAAATTTGTTAATCTTATGCTTCCGGTGTCGATTTAAAATGTACAGGGTGACGATATTTATTTAACTAAATACTAATGAAATTTAATCTATTCGAAACTATCGCGAACAACTTTATATTACCTCTTTAAGTTTTAAAAATAAATAAATATTTATGTGGATCAATATCTGGATGGAATACGTGAATCTATATTTAATAATGTACCCTACACATGTATTTGTATGGAAGAGCATTTTTTAAAACAACATATGTCACTTTAAATAAGTCTTTATGTTATTATATACAAAAATTTTAGGGTCTTTAAAAAATCTAATACAATAAAAAAAAGTAAGTATACAGGATTATCATAAAATCATGACGAAACAAAGTTGGTTTTTCTTTAATGGAGCACATTATATCATAAATTTTACCGTTTTCGAGGTATCGAAAATTACGATTGTTTATTTTCTGTAAAAAAGTTATAATTAAAATGTATTCATTATTTTAGTTATACGAAATATAATCTTCTTTGAAACCGACCCAAAAATTTAAATTTATTAGATTTCTACTCCGTTTTTAATTGTTATAAGGGGGTAGTGGGGGTTAGAATCCACGAACAAATTATTTTATTATATCAGAGGCCTTTACAATGACAAAAACTATACTTTCCATTGGAAACCGGCCCAAAAATTTCAATTTGTTAGAATTCTTCACCGTCTTTAATTATTTTCTATGAAGGGTTAGTATTCACGAACAAATTATTTTATTATTTCAGAGGACTTTAGAATGACAACTGCCCCAAAAATTTCACTTTGTTTCAATTCAACTCGGTTTTTCATTATTTTCTATGAAGGATGTGCCATAACAATCTATATTAGATGAATTATATTTTAAGTATCTATTTACTTGGAAAAATGAGCTTAAAATATTTAATTCCTATATTTCACGGAAGGTAGTTTGATCGGATTACAGTAAATCATTACACCCAATAAACCGTGAAAGGGTGAAATATTTAATGAAAATATTGGCATCCTTTTTCCCTCTTCTGGTTATACCGGAAGTTGGTGTTAACGTCGTTTTTTTCAATGGGACACACACCTTTAGGAATAATTACGTTATTCTGAACAACTTTTGTTATTACTTCCCTATATTTATCTTTAACTGTTTTTGAGTTATACAATTTCTTTATATTAAAAATGCACTTTTTCAACATTAAGAAAAATCTAAACTTCTAAAAGTACTTCGATAAAACCTTAATTTTTTTTACAAAGTGTAAACGACATAACGTTCTGTCGTTTATCTTATAAAATTCTTATTTTTATTATACGATGTCAAAATTAAAATGAAATTATCACGCAAAAAATTCGAATTTCATGTTTTTAAATGGAACACCATGTATAAGATTTATTTAAAAAAAAACATTATCCGCTATCTAAAAAAACAGTTTTTAACGATTCAATAATTTTGAGGTTATGTCGAAACATAATTAATACTGATTAGTATTGCATTTTTTAATTATCTACAACTTTTAGGATGCATATTTCAGCCCCAAATCGTAAAAAATCAATCTCCAACCCTCAAAACATATATTTAGCTACCCCCTTCCGGAACTTTTAATTTGTCCAATTGATTTTTTTTTAATTTACTTATAATTCACCCTAAATTTTCTGACTACCCACATACTTCTAAGACTTTTTTATGAATTCGCGTATTTAAAATCGGTTTGGCCCTGGTCTAAATTTAATATAAACCTTAATCGTTTTATGTAATTACAATTGGACCTTCAAGTTAATTAAATAGTTTACAATTTCCACGAGTTTTCTTCTTCGACAAATAGACCTAGGTGTAACGAGACGTGTAGATCTACAAAATTCCAGAATGTCACAGAAAATGAGTCCTGTATAATTTTACCAACAAATTTT
The DNA here is from genome assembly GCA_949320105.2 of Crepidodera aurea. Taxonomy (NCBI): domain Eukaryota; kingdom Metazoa; phylum Arthropoda; class Insecta; order Coleoptera; family Chrysomelidae; genus Crepidodera; species Crepidodera aurea. Next base: position 23,158,857 of record OX439472.1, on the reverse strand, counting down.
CAGTTCTTATAATATCGACTAAAATAATATTTGTTGAATGTCAATTAGTTCATATTTATTTTAATAGACGGCGAATGGATATTCCACAAGACAACACAGAGTTTTTGATTGCATTTGAAAATATTTTTGCCGAATATGATTTAGCATATTTTGAAACTAAACTAAAGTTTCTGTTAGCTCTATCCCCTGAAAGTGCACATGCTCAACCCCTGAATCCGTTCCTGACTCAATTACATTACAGCAAGTTTGAATGAAATCCGTGTGGGGTCACTACCTCACTGGTTGAAAAATGGATCGTTTCCTTCGGTTTCTGGCAGATGGCGTTAAAAAGCGTCTCCAACAGATGATACACAGAGATTATCCTACTATAATAATCCTTATACAATGATCCTACTATATAATCTTTATACAATGATACTACCAACAAATTCAGCCATCTATGAATCAATTTCCAAATCGTTAACTTCAATCGAGTGCCGATAGTTGGCACTCCGAGCAGAACATTACGATTGCGTATCCAATTTAAAAAGGAGAAATTTTTGGTCTATATACACATGTCCTACACGATATTTTACAAATTTGAATTCAACGTTATTATACCAAGTCTCATTTTCATTAGTTTGATTTCAATGAATTTTGTTCTCAAAGGAACAATCTCCATCCTTTCCACTTAACAGTAACTTTGAACAAAACAAACGCATATATAAAACACTTGTCAAAGTCATCAAGTCAAATTGACAATATTGACATTGTCGTTTTTTATTCAGAGTGTTAAGTGGTTGTTTTAAAAATGTTTTCCTAAAATATAAATTAAATGCATCAGATAACGAAGATGCAGTTAATAATGGTAAATATTAGGCAACTTGTACTTTATAGGTAATATTTAATAAAACAAAAAATGGATTTTTACTCTATGGTAGATGAAAATGAGTCAAAAGACAAAGTTATCACAAATATTGAATGGGGTATGATGGATAAGGCAAAATTCTTTCCTTTATCGATGTTAAGTTCATTTACAGTAAGATGTGCACTTTACCCTTTGACATTAATTAAAACTAGATTGCAAATTCAAAAGCACAATGACTTATACACAGGTAAGAAGAGAATATAATCATTTCTGTTTATCTAGATCTACCCTATTTAGAAGAATTGTCAATATTTGAGAACCAAACTTTAATTTTTAGGTATGTTTGATGCATATAAAAAAATATACAAATATGAAGGATTTAGAGGTCTCTATAGAGGATTTTGGGTTTCTTCTGTACAAATAGTTAGTGGTAGGTAAACATTTTATATAGGTACTGCTTAACCATAAGAACATAGAGAATATGTTTGTAAGTTGACTATACAGTTTTTAAAATTGACCTGGTTTTATTATGTAAATTATTAAGTAATTTCAAAGACTTTTCAACTTTTAAAAATAATAATCTAAAAGAGTTAAGCTAAAGTTTTTCCTCTACCAATTTGGATGTTTAGCACAGAAAGAATGTAAAAATAAGGAATAAAAAAAATTTAAATATCTTGAGGTATCTAACTCTACATTAGAAAAAAAGGAAAAAAATAATAATTGCTGCTTCTACCAAAAGTTTTGGACCGTGTCAAATTGTAACTTGAGGAATATTTAAATAAAGTTTCTCTAAGTTTATTCTAGTCTGCTATACCAAGTTCTGATTTATTGTCATATACGCTTTGTTACAAAAAAAAAATAAAAATTGATTTCCCAACATTTTATTAGTTTAATAATAATTTATTATATTTAGTTGATAATTGTTTTCTAATCTTTTAATACCTATGAGGAGAAGGAAAATAGATATAAAATGTATACAAAACTTTACCTAATTTAATCTAAATTCTTATGTTTCTCTATTGTTTGATATTAAGATAAAGGGGTCAAAAGATAAAAGTTATGGTTAAAAATATAAGTGCTGGCAAAACCTAAAGATTTAAAATATACATTATACATTTTTATTTAGCTTTCTTTTCAATATATAAAGCTCTAGTGTCTTATCAAATGAAAGATTTTATATTATTATTAAAGAAGTTTATTGTAAGCAAACCTACAAAGGGCTATCGACCTAGGTCCTTCTGCCCATGAAAGATTTTAAAAATTTATTAATGTGAAAATATATTCATTTTAGGAGTATTTTACATTTCTACCTATGAAGGAATTCGCCATGTTTTACATCAAAAGAATGTTCACTCAAGTTTAAGAGCTCTCATAGCAGGAGGATGTGCTTCTGTTGTGGGTCAAACCATAGTTGTGCCATTTGATGTACTTAGCCAACATTTAATGATGATGGGTGTGAATGGCAGGGAGGAACAGGTAAAAGAATTAAAATATTTAGACATTGTAGTCATCTAGACAACTAAAATGTAAAAACATAATATTTTTGTACCTCAATGATTGTTAGAGAACAGTGTTTTCCTCTGTTCAACACTATGGCATTTTTTGTACAGTAGTTTATGACCAACTAGCTTTTAATAATTATTTTTTTTATATAAATTAATTACTTCGTTTCAGGCATTCAATAATTTAGGAATAAAGATAAAACCTGGTCAAAGTAAATTTGTTGTAACAAAGGAAGTTGCTAAGCAAATCTTTAGAACGGATGGCCTTGCAGGTTTTTATAGAGGATATTTTGCCAGTTTGTGTTCGTATGTTCCAAACTCAGCTTTATGGTGGGGTTTTTACCACTTTTACCAAGGTAAACTATGCATAATTGTGACTATAAGATTAAATGGGTACCTTGAAATTTTTACTAGTAGATTTGGTGGTGGAAAAATTAAGTATTTATTATAACTTAAAACTTAATTTTTTCTTAGCCGAACATGCTTTTAATCAAAATCATAGAATAAGTATAGACAATGTAAAATTACTTAAAAATGTATCCAATAATAAATTATTGGACACATTTGAAAGTATAGAAATAGGTAAATGTAAAACTAGTTTAAACAGAGACAAAGGAGCAATTCCTCTTAGTCCGCTTTTTAGTTTAATCCATTAGGTACGGGCGGGTTAGTCATCCTTGGCTGATTAGGTCACCAGAGATGACGATGCTTGGCACCGCCGGGGGAGGGGGTGTTAATCATTTAGTATAAATAGCTGTTAGAAATAGTTAATTGTTTAGTCTATCATCAACCCCTGATGATGCCAACATAGTTGGCGAAATGCGCGTAGAGTGTGTTAAAATTTGTGTTTTGGTTGAGTGGTCGACGATAGTGTTTCAACTTAGTTGATAAACCAAAGGTTCCAATTTCCCAATTTAATTTTTTCTTGTTTTTGATTATATTGAAACGAAATGTCAAACATTTTCTACAATTTTATTAAGTAGTACCAAAAATCAATTGTCGAAATTGTAAAATATAATAACTAATCAACACACACTCATTCATTCAATAAATCTAATATTGCGACAAAAATACTCTATAACTAACACTAAACCACCTTTTGAACTGTGAACCAAAGTCCTTCCTCTTCCTATTAAACTTTTCTTCTTGTCAAAAAGTTCATGCCTTGGCAAACTCTTCACCTAACAAAACTTCCGTGTACCATATGATCAATATACTATACTATAACATATTTTCTTCACTATTACAATTTTCTACAATTTATTCTTTTCCTTTCTCAAACTTTTTATCTTCCAAAAATTAAACCTTTTGACATTCTTTTTCTTTTTATCATTCCAAAAATCCCCTCTCACCAGGTGATTATTTCATTGCAATATACAGGGTGTTGTTGTGAGGTGGTAATAAAAAGTATGTATATAATACATGCTCTAAATGGTAATATTTTCATTTCAACAGCTAAAAAATAAAATTACATGATTTTATTGCAACTTGCAATTTATCTTCTAATTGAACTAAATTAATTGCAACTTTTTTATCAAAGATTAAAAACGGGTAATATATAATTGCACTTCTGACAAATTCTTCTGACTTTGTGCCTACAAACTATAAAACTGCAGATTAGCACTCTGCATTAGTTAAATCTTCTCTTTAAGCTTAATCGCTATAAAAAGATTAAGACTTATTGTATTATGTCAGTTACATCGTTATGTTCAGGTGAAGAGGTTTGTTACCTTTATCAGGCTGAGTAGCCTTTTCACCAGATTTTCTTTTGGAAAGTCCTCCTGTGGGTTTACCGGCCCCAGTAGGTTATACCTCCAGTGCGTGAGTGCCTGGCACTCTAGTATGATATGAGAGGCTGTTTCCTCCTCCTCATTGCATAGTCCACATATGGGTTCATTTTGAAAGATGCCCATTTTATGTAGGTGTTCCCTAAGGTGACAATGTCCGGTTATTAGTCCCGTGACATGCCTTATTTTATTTCTGCTTAGATTCAGAATATCACCTGTCAGTACTTTTGATGGCGCTTTAACCATTCGTATAAAAAGATACAAACGCACTTTGGATTTGGTACATTTTAACTTTTAACCGTACTCTTTCAAAAAAAAAAACTTGAGCAAGTGCACCGAGACGTCACTTTATCATTTTCAGAATACAACGTTATTTTCACTAACTTCTGAGATTTACGAAAAGTATCAGTACATCTTCTTGGATCAAGACTTCTGTATTATTTCTTGATTTTTTTATAAAAAAATTGTTTTTTCATCTTATTTTTCTTCAAACATTTTCGGTTTTAATTCACCCACTGATAACCATCTGTCCAAATTTATGTTGTTAATTTTATAGTTGTAGAAAACGGTTTGTTATTCTTTGTGTCTAGGTGCACGCTAACGTACAAAATAAAAAACTTAGGTACACGCTAAAACGTCATGACGTAGTCTTTTAGCGTGCACCTTTAATTGCATGCAAAATTAACATCGTGCACTGTAATTGAACAATAACTTTATTCTTATGAAATTCATAATAATAGGTAGATATTGTTTAATTTTCAATCGTAAAAATTAAACATAACATTCAAGACATTCATTGGTATCAAACCGGCAAACGGCGCGATCGCCAAACGACCAAATATTTTAAAATCATTTCGTATCAAAACGGCACCACGGCGCGATTGCGAGCATCCAAATATTTTAAAAACATTTAACTACGATGAAATAAAATTCAATTTGTATGTCTCCAACGCGTAAGAATGAAACGGAAATGAAGACACCGGATGACTAACTGCAACCATTATGTTTTTAAATTTTTGCACGTATGCCCAAGAAACACACACGCAACGAAGCAAAAGTTTGGCAAATCATTAGTGTGCTTCAACGCTCCGGGGCAACAAGACCTCGTCACATCAGTGGAACTTAGCTGCTATCAGGCGGTCCATTTTTATTTTAAATTTAGTATGAGTTTAGTCTTCGTCATGAACTCATCACTCTACTTAAGTTAACAAATTTTGTTCGTTCATTTTACAATGGTAAAAAAGCAAATATTTTCTGAATGAAGTGGTTTATTTTGTGTTAGCCATTATCATTAGGTATTAAATCAACCATGTGATATCTTGTTATATTTGTGCTTCGTTTTTCATTGAGAGTTTCATAAAAATGTTAAACGCAAGGTGCTTGTTTCATTGAAGTTTTGAAGATAGAAAAAAGAATAAAATACAGTCCATTGAACAAATTACAGACATTTATTTAAACGGTGTTGTCCAAGCCGTCTTGGGAAATAAATGCAACAGCATATCTCAACCCCTGAGATGTGAACAGATATATTAATAATGATCGGACTAGATTATTTATTAGTTCGTTTCCATTTGATGCCTTTGACTAGTTCGGCATCTCTTGATCTAGGTTTTGTTTTAATTTTTTTATTGCATAATTTTCATTTTGTAATTGAAGAGACTCGTGTTGGAAAGGCCCCCAATATTTAAATGGAAAAACGTGCCGGTCAAATGGCTGAAAATTTCGTGAAAAATTCTTCAAACCTTTCTGATTAAAGAATATGAACTCCGAATAAGATCATATGACTAAATTTTTTGTTATAAGCATAAGAAACCTTGGTAAATGGGTAAAAAACACAAATTTCTAATTTTTAATTTTACAACTTTAACAACTTTGGGCATCTAAAACTATGAAATTGGGGACTCAGAAGTCCATTCTGAAACAAGTAGGTATACAGGGTCCGGTAAACCTCTGTCGTATATCTATTAACTCTTATTGTATAAAACTTACAGATTTATTTGAAAGGTATTTTTTATGTATACAGGGTGGTCTAGTAGACTAGGCAAATGACTTAATTTTTTTCATTGGGAAAAAAGTTGTTTTCCCGAGATTGCTGGGAGTTTTACAAAGCAATTTTGGGGGTGTATGTCGGTTCTAAAAATGTAAAAAAAGTATGGCATTCCATTTGAAAAAAATTAAGTCATTTGCCTAGTTTACTAATGGACCACCCTCTATACATGAAAATATTTTTAAATTGTTTGCTTTTAACCACCATTAATAAGAGTTAGTAGAACTACGTCAAAGGTTTGCCATACCCTGTATACTTGTTTTGTGATATTTTCAAAAGCTGTGACCAGTCGTCGGATTTTGATTTCAAAATGAACTTCTGAGTCCCCAATTTCATAGTTTTAGATGTTCAAAGTTGTTAAAGTTAAAAAATTGAAAATTAGGAATTTGTGTCTTTTAACCTATTTTCCCAAGATTTGTGATGCTTATAACAAAAAAATAAGTCATATTCGGACTTCCTGTCCTTTAATCAAAAAGGTTTGAAGGATGGTTCACGAAATTTTCAGCCATTTTGACCGGGACGTTTTTTCCTTTTTTGGCTTACAGATTTTACATTGCTTAGTTCAGTATCTATTATTGACACTGATTCCGGTGTTGTGTTGCAACTACCAGCAAACACTCGTTGATTTTCCAGGTACAATGCTTTTGTCCATCTTTTGTGGCACAAATTTTTGTCATATGATGTTTTCTTTAACAAGACACGAAGTGTAAAAATATGTTTACAAGGAAGTAACATTCACGTGAAAATCGAACTTTTGTTTGTTTTTCGTTTTGAACCATTTTGAAATTCCTCAAAGGAACTAAACACCTGATTACAACGAATAATAATAATAATTTGTATAATTATACTCACATAAGTAAAATCAGCACAAACTACCATAAACCTTTTTAACATTTATAATGCACATAACCTTATTTATTTAACGTGTACGGTTGAATGTTTCAGGCGCGGTAAATCGGTGCACGCTAAAAGACTACGTCATGGACAATGATGATGTTTTAGCGTGTACCTAAGTTTTTTTATTTTGTACACGTTAGCGTGCACCTAGACAGCGTTTGTTATTGGGATTTTGTGGATTGCGTTTATACGACCATTTTTCGTTCTCTTAGGGTCTGTTCTTTTTTTATGGCGGAATCTGTTGATTCCACTTATTGCACATACTTACGGCTCAAAGTGCCATGTATAGTTTTATTGTGCAAACCGTATTTAAAGAGCGTGATCCAATATTTTAAAGCGGATTAAGTTTCTTTAAAGTCGACAATTATTACAATAAGTTATGGCTATCATTTTCGTGTTGTAGCAGATTTGATATGGAGTTAATGTTATTTTCTCAAATGCAGTTTGTCTATCAAATGTGGCTTACATTATTTTTTGTGCATCACCTTTAATGAAAGTTTGAAATATTTTTTTAATGTTTATTCATTTGTTTTTACAATTGTATTGCCGCGGTTATGATAATACAATACAATCTTAAATGTGCTACCATCTATCAGTAGAACTGATAAATGAAACTTAGAAGTGAGTTTTGACAATTTTACAAATTGCATTGGAGGTTGCAAAGTTTTTTGACCGAAGATGTCACTCTCTTCATATCCCTTTACAGTCTTCTTTTTTCAGATCATTTATATGCAATATTGCCGAGCTGGTTTTCGCACCTCTTGCTGCAAAGCATCTCAGGAACATTAGGCGGATTCAGTACCACGATTCTTACGAATCCTTTAGACGTAGTTAGAGCGAGACTACAAGTACAAAGAATAGGATCGATGCGCTGTGCATTTAGGGACTTGTGGGTGGAAGAGGGTTTTAATATGTTTACCAAAGGGCTAAGTGCAAGACTGATACAGTCGGCTACGTTTAGTTTTAGTATAATTATCGGGTATGAAACAATAAAGAGAATATCAGTAAATGAAGAATATAGACAATATGTTAAATGGTGACGACGCTCTTTTTTTTTCGTCTTGTTATTTAATATATAACTTTTTTCTACCATTTCGCTGAGATTACCTCCTAAAAATATGTACAAAAATTTTGTTCAAAGAAATTATTATTTATTATGTAGAGTGATACAAATTTGTTATTTGTTAGTAATAAATGTTTTTAAGTAGATTTTTTTTAATATTTAAGTTTTGGAAAAATAGTGTTTTTGGAAAACATCCAATAATAAAAATTTAATTATGCGCGCTCATGGTCATTTGCAAAACAAACAATTCACAGTAAGCGCGTGCTCAAGACTCGGGTCGGTCCGTTAAGAGGGCGAAGTCTGAACCAATAAAAGCAAGTAATTTTGAATAGACCGCGAAGTCGGAACAAATAAAAATGTAATTTTTAGCAAGTGATTTCATCTCCAAAGCAACCTATCATTTTTCATTTGTTTAAGCTCGTAGGACTTTTCATAAATACATTCTACAATAAGAGAATAACACGAGTTCGTTTTTCTGAGCAATTGCTTGCTAATAACTAAGCCAGAATTGTAATTTTCCTACTCTTTTTACATTGTAACTTGTTAACCTCTTCAGACATATAAACCAGGGCCAATCATTTTTTAAACAAAAAAATTCTTAGCAGATTGTTTTTTTACGACAACAGTGTCCATTTCCAGATCCCTGTGGAGGTCACTATTGCGAATGTACCAAGGGGCATTTACTATGTTCCTCAGTGCTTTGTTTTGAAATCTTTGGATGATTGCTAAGTTGCTTGCTTTGGTGCATCTCCATAGTTGGATACCATAGGTCCATACAGGCTTAAGTATCTGTTTATAAAGCATAAGCTTATTATGTAGAGACAGAGTGGAGTTTCTTCCAATTAGCCAGTACATTTTTCTATATTTCAGTCCAAGTTTTTCTCTTTTCTTTTTAAAATGCACTTTCCATCGGAGTTTGGCATCTAATGTAATACCTAAGTATTTTGCTGTGTTTGAATATGGAATCAGGTTATTGTTTATTCTGACTGGAATATGATCTATCCTTTTGTTTGTAAAGTTAATGTGGAGTCATTTAGTTTCATTAAGTTTAATTTTCCATCTCTTCGTCCAGTCATAGATAAGGTGGAAGGCTGTTTGCAGCTTGTGGGTTGCTTCTTCATTGCTCTTTCCTACCGCTAGATTGGCAGTGTCGTCGGCGAAGGTGGCTATGGTATTGTTTTCTAATTCTGGAATATCACAAGTGTACAGTAAGTATAGGACAGGTCCTAGGACACTTCCTTGTGGTACTCCAGCCTTAATTTCTTTAAGATCGGAATAGGCTTCTTCTTGCCTAATTCTAAAGTATCTTTCCGATATATATGAATGGAGGATATCTGTATATTGTTTTGGAAGGAAAAGCTTGAGCTTATGTATTAAGCCTTCAGGCCAAACCTTATCAAACGTGTGCTACATCAAGAAAGATAGTAGCACAAATGTTTTTCTCTTCTAATGATTTCTCTATAATGTTGGTCGATCGTAGAGTGCTTATTTCTAAATCTAAGTGGTTTTAGTCTTTTGAGTAGGAGTTTCTCAAATAGTTTCGACATAACAGGCAGTAATGAGATCGGTCTGTATGACGATGCCTCATGTGGTGGTTTCCCTAGCTTGGGTATCATTATGACTTCCGCAATTTTTCAAAGGCTGGGTACATACTTCAATCTGAAGGCAGCATTTATTAGGTTAGTTATTTTAATTATTGCTTTTTTGGGTAATTGTTTTAAAATTTCTCCAGTAATTAAGTCAAAACCTGGAGCTTTTTTCGGATTGATATTTTCTTTTACTTCGGTAATTACTTCTTTGGGAGAGGTAAATTCTATTTCTTGACCAATCTGTGGCTGATCTTCCAGAGTGGGTTCTTCATCTTGATCTTCATGAGGTTGAAAGATTTTTTCTAGATGATTTGCAAATCTTGTTGCTTTTTGCTCATTATTTCTAGCCCATTTACCATCTTCCAATCTGACAGGTGGTATTTGCATTATGGGTCTTTTCAATCTCTTAGTAGCTTTCCAGAGTGAATAATCAGTACTACTGTTGTCTGTCAATTCTCTTAGGTAAATACTAATCGATTCTTCTTTAATTTGTTGTATTTCTCTTTTGAGTCTTTGGGTAGCATTGTTGAGTATAGTTTTATCTTGTGGGGCTCTAGTTTGCTGCCATTTTCTTCTAAGCTTTCTTTTTTCAGAGATTCGTTCCCTTATTTCTCTAGGATAGTTGTTTCCTACCGTCCTTCTATTAATAGCAGGTGTAGTTTCCCAAGCTGCTTGTTGGATATTATCATTAAGCAGTTTCACTTCGTCGTCTAGTTGTTGTTTATTTCTTAAAGGAACAGATAGATTAATTTTTTCTTCAAGAATGATTTTGAAGCTTTTCCAATCTGTTAATTTGTTAGTCAATGTAGGGTTATTTTCTTTTTTAATAATGTTTTCACTAAGTGTTAAGGTGATAGGGGAATGATCAGAATTCATGTCCCATCCTTCTTCTATTTCTAAAAAGTTGACCGATATGTTTTTGATTATAAAGAAATCAATAAGGTCTGGAATCTTGTTGGGATCGGTTGGCCAATAGGTAGGCTTTCCAGTGGATAAAGCTTCACACTTATATTCTTTCATTGCTTCTAAAAGTTCTTTACCTTTAGTGGTCGTTAATCTAGATCCCCAGTGGGTATTTTTGGCATTAAAGTCACCGCCAATAATAAATGTTAGATTAGATTAGATAGGAAATCTATATATTGGTTTTTCTTCAAAGAATATCTTGGTGGGCAATAGGTAGCAACTAGAGTAATCTGAGAGTGTCTAATGCTCACACTTACTGCAGTAGCCTGGATTTCTCTGGTCTTATATTCTATTTCTTCATGATGTAAGATATTATCCTTAATTATTATGGCACTTCCACCTCTCGCTGCATTGGCAGGATGGTTAGTATGATAAATTTTATAATTTTTAAATTTAATGTGACTGATTAGTAAAATGCGTTTCAGAAATGAGACACACATCTAATTTATTTACATCTAGGATTGCTTGCAATTCTTGTTGGTGTTGCAAGAGACCATTAGCGTTCCATTCCATTATTTTAAAATTAGCCATTCCTCTGCTTTGGAATAGCTCCTTTGGCACTATGTTCTAAACGAGTTAATCGTTCATCAAATTTTTGGAATAACTGCTCAATAATTTTGAGGTTATGTTGAAAAATGATTAATACAAAAGTTTTACATTTTTTAATTATCTACTATTTTCGATAGTATGCAGCCACAAATCGTAAAAAACCAATATCCCTCAAATTGTATATTTACCTCCACCCCCCTTTCGGAACTTTTAATTTGTCCAATTAATTTTTTTTTTAATTTGCTAAATATTCCGACCATCCACATACTGCTAAGAATTCATTTCGGAAGCTCATTGTGGTTTGTATTTTAATTTCTCTCTCTTTCCACTGGATTAAAACCACTTAGTTGTTAAAAAAGTTTTTTTATTGACGTTTCGGCTTTCCAGATCGAAAGCCGTTATCAAAATGACATAAAATAAATAAATTTACTAGAAACAGAACACTTGATAATCTTGCAAAAATATGACATCAACATAGTATACATAGAATAAACATTAATAAATAGAACTAAATTAAGCGTCTCAGCAATTCTAGAATTATTGGAAATTTAAGACCTTCTGTCTGGTTTAGATATGTAGATGATATCTTTGCAATTTGGCAACATGATAGGGAAAATATTGATACATTTTTATATACTATTAATAATTCGGAACCTACTATTAAATTTACAATTGAAATTGAAAATAATAAAAAATTACCGTTTCTTGATGTACTAATACACAATAACAACAATTGTTTTGATACATCAGTTTTTAGAAAAGAAACACATACAAATAGATATCTAAATTTTAATTCAAACCACTCAATTTGTGTTAAACGAGGTATTGTCAAATCTCTTTCCGATAGAGCAAAAACAATTTGTTCAAATGACAATATCTTAAATAATGAATTATCACTTGTTAAATCTGTCTTGATTAAGAACAACTACCCAAGTAAATTTATAAATCGTGAACTTTACCGAGACATCAAAACTAAAGATCAAAATTTAAACCCCCCAATAATTCTTTCAAATATAGTAAAAATCCCTTATATTCCAAAATTATCCGAAAAAATTAGAAGGATTGGCAATAAATTTAATTTAAAAACAGTTTTTCAAACTAATAATACATTAAAATCTTTAATAGTAAAACAAAACCTTTTAATGAAATTCAAAACACAAAAAATTGTATTTACAAAATTCCATGCGAATGTAATAAATTTTATATAGGAGAAACATCTAGACCTTTTTATATTAGACTTAATGAACACCAATCGTACATTAAAAATAAACAATTCGAAAAATCCAAAATATGTGAACACGCATGGGATTCTGGTCATAAAATACAATGGAATTTTTCAACTAGATTATTAAAAGAACCGAATAATTATAACCGCAAAGTTAAAGAAGCAGCATTGATATGCTTAAATAATAACGAATGTGTTTCTAATTGTTCGGTTGATATTTCAAAAATTTGGATACCTATTTTACAAAAAGAGTTAATTGCAAAAAGGATACCCTCTATATCGGGATAGTATCATAAGTTTTTATCTGGTTTTTTCTTATGATAATATTAATAAGAAAACTTCATTTATGACGAAGTATAAATTCTCTTATAATATGCAAATGCGCTATCCTTTCAAAAATTCGTTCCCAGAAACGTCACAAAAATATGATTGAAACAGATTTTGACATCTTCAATCTCAAAATCTTATTCTATGTATACTATGTTGATGTCATATTTTTGCAAGATTATCAAGTGTTCTGTTTCTAGTAAATTTATTTATTTTATGTCATTTTGATAACGGCTTTCGATCTGGAAAGCCGAAACGTCAATAAAAAAACTTTTTTTAACAACTAAGTGGTTTTAATCCAGTGGAAAGAGAGAGAAACTGCTAAGAATTTTTTATGAAGTCGGGTATTTAAAATCGGTTTGGCTCTGGTCAAATAACCAAAATCTACAAGAGCAAGCAGGAAGCAGCAAATTCAGGTAACCTAACTGTGCACATTTGTTTTGGCTAGTAATTATCCAACTATTAAGGCGATTAGGGCTGGAACAGCAGAATTCCCGTCTGTTCTCTGACAAACATGTCCTAAAATTTGTGTGAGGGCAGTTTGCTGCTGTATCACACAGCAAATTAAAGGAAAATTGGATTTAGATACTAATCACACTTTCAAAAGTTTAAATAAACCAGCTTTTTACTACGTGTTTTTGTCGACAATTAATCAGTATAATAGTTTACATATTTCTTAATGTATTCTCATTTTGTCCTGGTGGACAGTGCAATATTTACTTTTTTCTTCCCACGATTCGGAAACTACACACAACAAGTTGTCTCGAGTGTCGATGGCTATTAAAAAATAGTTTCCATGAGACTTTCTCCGCTTCAAGCCTTCAACATTGTATGGAGAAAAATAAAAAAGTACAATATACTGTGTAATATATTTATTGAGTTATTTATTGCCAATTAAACAATATTAATATTGGTTAACCCCAAAATATGCAGGTAAACTTTAAAAACGTGTACACTAAATATAGGTAATTTAAAAGAATTTTCAAACTTTACAATTTGGATAAAACCAAAGCCAACAATATTTGCATTATACAAATAGTAATCACACGCTATGCTAAGGCCGAATTCTATAAAAGCTAATAAAGAAGATCGTCAATATTTTACGATTTATCTCTAACTATACGTACAATCTATTGATTTGTTTCATTGTCAAGAATTAGGATTTTACCTAGTTATTCCTTCTGGACTATAAAAGGTAAGAAGTTATTTATTCATTTCAACTCATAGGGTGGTTCATTTTAAGCTCGGCTAAAAATTAAATTAACATCGTTTTAAACAAATATAATTACCATTGGGTTGATTATTGTTTAAACAAAATGGACGGTAACCAGTAATACTGTTTGACAATTAAATTTCAAAACTGATTATTAAAAAATATGGTTTAATTTGTAACTACTGTAAAAATTTTATAGAAATGTGCAATGTTCGTTGTATTTTGTCTAACATAATTTTTATTTAGTAATCATTAGAGAAGCGTAAAATTTAACAGTTACATCTGTAGTGATTACTAAATAAAAATAAGTTAAGACAATTTCCAACAAGCTAATTTTGACTTTAAACAATGCATCATATCTGTGTATTGCTTATCCTCATCCTCAAATTATTGTAGGAGAGGAATTGTCTATAGGGTTAAAATAAAGGCGTTCTAGGTGCAAATGCCACTATTTAAAAATGGTGCCAAGCTAAATTCAAGTGTACGCCAATTTTACTTGACAGCGAGTTGTTACAGTTCTGAAGTCTTGCTTATAGAAAAAAAGAAAATTTATTATTTGTTTTTATAAAGGAACCACCCTTTACAGTATTTTCAGTTTCAAGTTTTAAAACCGATTACAGTTGCAATAGATAAATTAGAAAATAACAATAAAATGTTTATCTTTGAGCTTTAAAAACCAAATTCTGTCATCTTGAGCCAATAGATATTTTTAACTTACATTAATTCCAAAAATCTTGCTTTTCGCCTTTGAATATACTTTATTATAATGAAAAGCCCGAAATATCAAAATTCCGGAACAAAATAATAAAAAGTGAAACGCGAGTATTAGAAATAATATAAATTTATTTGCCTAGTAAAATAAATGAGGCAGAATAGAATTGATATTTTTTTAAATGGTAGGCGAAAAACATGTTTTTTTTACTTATTTTACTAAAAGGCCAAATTTTTGGTTCTTAAACATCATGATATTAATAGTTATCCCTTAGCTAGCGATGTAAAGGGTTGTGAAAAAACTTTTTATCTATTTATTACAGAGATGATAAATCAAATTTTGCGACTTTTATTATGATATGCTTGATAACAACTAAATTATTTGTAATTAATGCATTTGCAAAAATACCAACCCAAAAAAATGTCTTGACTAAAGCACGGATCAGACTAGGCTGGTCATCAGCGGCTGGCAGTAGCACCAGCAAGCAGCGGCTGGCAATCCAGTCACACTACTCACCTATTTCTAGTAGCGTAGCCAGAGTTGCCATTAAGGGCGACAAATCGCCAAAATGACGACTTTACCTCTATGTGAGTGTGGCGACGTTTTTCAATAAAAAGCCTATTTTTGACGACTCTTTACAGGTGAAAAAATTTCGGTATTCATAGAAGCATCAATATTTTCAATATACACGTTTCATACAATACATAGGAAGACATAACGTCATAATAATAATTATTATTGTTCCGAAAGATTTCTCAAAGAGAATAAATTGCACCTGTACGTCAAATGTCAAATTTTGGGAATTCCCCGAAGCAAGGGATTGAATTAAGGGGCGTTTTATTTTATAAATTTTACGTGTGTATTTATTTACTTTTGATGACTTTTATTCTTTGTGTACTTATAATAAAGTTTATTTTGCTTTATTCCATAAAAACAAATTTTTTTATTTAACATTGACAGTTTCTTGACCCCAATATCTCAAAAAAGCTGTAACGACAAAGTGGCGACTTTTTACTTTGTTACTCTGGCAACACTGATTTGATTCCCCGGCCACTCCAACTCAACCATTTTTATAACTCAACCATTTTTATCTTATCAAGTAAAACAATATAAAAACAACAGCAAACACAAAATGGCGTGTAGATTGTTCACCACTAATATGCTACTAGGGTGGTCTGACTGCGCTACCTGCTGGCGAAAGCGAGCGCGAGTGAATCACGTGACCTGTTATCAAAAGTTGAACATGCCCAACTTCGCCAGCTGCTGACAAATACTCGCCGGCTGGCGCTGTCAGCTGCGGGTTCTGTGATCACACCAAAAGGATAGTAGCGGCTTCTTTAATTCGCGGCTGGTAACCAGCCTAGTCTGACCCGTGCTTTAATGAGGTACAATAAAAAAGACTTTTTAGAATTAACTTTCTTTACTACAGATGACCAAAAGTAGTATAAAATAAAAATCCACTTTCCTATGACAAATGTTAGAAGAGGGAAAACCACATCAAACTACAATATCATTATAAGCAGTATGAACTACCTACATGTCAGAAATTGCTCTTTTAACATGATCATTTATATGTATTCAACTAAAAATTTGGTTATACCGGAAATATATGTCAACTTTCATTTTAAGACTTTTGGAGCAAAATTCAAACATTGAAGTTTAAATGAGGAGTTTTGACATTTTTTTAAATTAACGGTATGCCCAAATACTTTTCACTTTACTATGTCATACTACATGGTGATCAAAAACTAGTTTTGACTACTTTGTATACATTTCTCGTTTACGCGTCAAAGGTTTGTTCAAAAATTATAGCAGGAACAAGATTAAATTTAATTAAAAAAGAGCAAAAATATTTTTTGAAATCAGCACTTAAGGAAAATTGACCAAAAGTGCTAGTAACTGATCTACAAGTATATGGAAAATTCAGTGTGTTGTAGCTGCGGTTTGTGTGACGTAGTCGATAGATTCCTTATGTTGACAACCAAGAGGAACAAAGGAGTAAAATTAATTTAAAAAATCAAACATGTCTGGTATTTGAACACGCAGGCAAGGGCGGTTAGTGTGACGAGACAGATGACTTACATTTATAATCAAACGTCAAACCATGCCCCTGATAATGTTGTTTAATTAAGTGACTGTGGAAACTTGATTAAGTATTTTTTCATTTAGAGATTGATCTACAGACAAATGACAAATTTCCGAGTTCAAATTTATCTTTTATGAGTTCTGGTTTGTTAAATTACCCCCTAGCCTGAAAGTAAAACACAGTATTGTAATAGTATATTACACACCGAGGTGGGAAGAATTTCATTACTGTCGAGAGATTAGTTAGTGCTATGATCTCGAGACAGGATTGAAACTTCCTACCGAGGTTTGTATACTATTTTATTTACAACCATCATATTTCGATCAAAATTAATAAATCTTTGTTTCGTTCTGAACATACCTAAAATATTGCCTTTAACAAAAAATTACCAGGCATTTTCCTCAGAATAATCAAGCAGGTACCTATATTGTTACTGTTGCTATGTGGTAAACAACTGTCACCAATATAAATAATAAATAAATGTCAGATAAAATCGGATTGATATTAAGTTCGCGAATAATAAATTGGGAAAAATGTCCTCCGATGTCTTCTGAAGCTGTTGCAAGTAGTTCACAAACCTTAGTCATTCAACAGCAAACTAATTTGTCGACCAAAGAGATAACTGTTGGAGACGCCAACGCTGGTACTGGCCTAAATATTTCTATAAACGCTTATAATAATTCAAATTTAACCATTAATTTCAATAAGTAGTTTGTTGTATTTTAGTTCATTGTTGTTTTTTATTGTTTGCCATTAAATAGGTAAATTTTAGAGGGCGGGAAGTAGAGGTGTGTAATATGACACTTTCTAACCTTCAATGACGTTAGTAATGACAGCATTGCGTATATGGTTGTAAATAAAATATATTACTAAAACTCTATGGGGGGAAAGAGTCGGACATTTTTACTTCCTAAGATAGGTAGCCATCTTGGATGCTTCGAGTACGATCATTTTTTCTTCCATAAATGTTATAAGAGAAATTTCTACTATAAACGTAGGTAGTCACATAGTATATACCGTACATTTAGTAAAATACCAACATTCTATGGTTTTACGTTAATATTCAGTACCATTCTGCCAAAAAAGTATCATTATTAATTTCTAATTAAAACTATTTTAACTCTGTTATAACAAATACTTCAAATAATTTTATTTCGCGTCAAAAAATAGCACCCTTCATTTCTGAAAATTGTAGAAATATTTTAAAATTGGGGCTTCTTAGTTGTTTTTTATCACCTACATTTTTTTGCAATCATTTAATCTATTAAAAATTATTTGAGGTGGCATGTTTTTAAATTTACGTTTTGTATAAATCTGATATATCACATCTAGGTAATTTAAGAGAGGCACATTCTAATAGAAGGAATTTGTACTTCTATCTCTATTCGTGTTCATTACATATATTTTATAAACTATATCAAAGTCAATAACGTACAATGCATAACAGAAAAACTATATTTTATTAAAAATGTAGTATGCCTGATAGAAAATATTTATTGTGCAGGATATCTAGGAGTAAATTTCAGTTTTCAAATAAGTCTACCACTGTTTTTACATAGCGGTTGAATGCGGATCCTGGTCAACATAGAAACGTAGTTAAGGGTGAATCTGGCTTTGAAAGAGAACACTTTTAACAGTATGAAAACGGTCACTAAAATATGCGACCCAAAGGTGCACCATCGGATAATTTAGTGAAGTCATGGGAAAAATGATACATTTCATTAACTTGGGCACATTTTCACGTAAACAAACAATGCGACACTGACGCAGACACTTACCCACACTCAGGGCTGCTCCCGTAAACAAGTCTCTGTCAAGTGTTCTACTTTAATATACAGCTCGGGATCCAGAGAGTGGAAAGGATATAAATTAAAAAAATAAAAACATGTACAATCGCTAAGTTGTAATCGACTAATGTGTCGGCTACCTGAGCAAATGATGTTTGAACTACCCTTATAAAGTTAGCAGAGCCACTTGCAAAAAAATCGATGAAACCTATTCCAATAATTGTCGAGAATGTGTCTACTACGTTTTAGTGCTGAATAATAGAAATATTACATTTTCACAGTAATAGACCCACGTAACTTTGTTGATTTATTATTTTTTTCATCCAGAAATGAACTGAACAATTGTCGAACGATCGAAATGTATTTGTCGTGAACGAAAAAAATTTGTCGCCCTCTTAGTTTTTTTCTAGGGGGTGGCTCTGCTAACTTAATATTAAGTTAGCAGTGCCACTCACAATAAACATCAAATATCATCACAATTGTTATTAATAATTGTCGCAGTCCATCTGACGTAAAAAAAATGCAAAAAATCCATTCCTTATGGCTTCATATAACTAATCTGCATTTTTGGCAACAGCGCATTTGTATTATGCGAATTCTCACCAGAAACCAGGAAATCCCAAGAAAAAGGTATATATATGCCATAAGGAATGGATTTTTTTGCATTTTTTTACGTCAGATGGACTTCGACTTCATAACAATATTAAGTTAGCAGAGCCAGTCCCTAGAAAAAAAAAATAAGATCGCGACATTTTTTCTGCGTTCACGACAAATACATTTCGGTCGTTCGACAATTGTTCAGTTCATTTCTGGATGAAAAAAATAATAAATCAACAAAGTTACGTGTGTGTATTACTGTGAAAATGTAATATTTCTATTATTCAGCATATTAAAACGTAGTATTGTTGCTTCTAGGAAATAGGAGGTTTCATAAAAAACTATATTTGTCAATAATGGCACGAAAAAAACCATAAAAAAATCATTATACAAATGCGCTGTTGCCAAAAAAATGCGAATTTTCCCCAGAAAAAGGTATATAAATGCCATAAGAAATGGATTTTTTGCATTTTTTACGTCAGATGGACTTCGACAATTATTCATAAAAATTGTGATGAATTTCATATTAAGTTAGCAGAGCCACCCCATAGAAAAAAACTTTCGTTCACGACAAATTCTCGACAATTATTAGAATAGGTTTCATCGATTTTTTCGCAAGTGGCTCTGCTAACTTTATACTGGTGTTTGAACTAATCTGCGATCCTATTCGCTATTACGCATAGACTGCACACGCCGCATTGTCCTTTGAATATCCAACCAATAGAATGGTCCACTATTGGAGTCCACATTGACTGAGACAAAGGATGTCGCATTCGTTTAAGGGATCATGTTTTTTTTGTAGCATTAATGGCGCCTTGTTTTAAAGCTGTTAAATTGAGGATACTATATATGAGAAAAAGCACACATTTTGAATGTTAGCCTTAAATTATACCTCTATTGGCTCCATATTGGCTAAAATCCGCGTTAAACCTTCCTTCCTAACAGTCCTAACTTGTACAGTGTCGTCATTAGGAATATTTGGAGACACATTTGCTTTGTATAGGTTTTAAACATGTTTTTCTCTATTTACCAACATTAGGATTTTCCCACTAACAGGTAAACTCCTAGTTAAATGGTTTTCAACAATAAATGTTGATGCAATACGGCACGTTTTTAATAAATATAATAAGAAACGCGTACCACAAATTTCTATAAAAACAACGTATTTTAAAATTCGTTGTTAACACTTTTTCCAATTGAATAATCAGGCATCCTAAAATTTGTAACTGAAAAGTAGACATTCTACAAAGGTTAATATTTTAAAAGCGATTGTGAAACACACTTCAATTTTTTTTTATCAATTTTGGTGGTGGATTGTCTAATTCTTTTAAAAAAAAAAGTGCAATGAAGCATATATCTTTCTAAATTAATTAAACATACAGGTTGATTCGCAGTAAATAAACTCTAATAATCTATCAAAAATATGTAAAAAAGCAGAATTTTATAATTAATTATGATCCAACTAATTTAACAAAAATTTTTATGCAAATCAACTAGCCAAGTATTCTCTTACTATGACTCATCCTGTATGACCAAATATAAGGTACTCTGTAAAATTAAAAAAAGTACTACCACATTTAACAAATATTACAAATCTACAATTCTAAAGCACCATAAAAGTAATTGAATTATTAATGAAATTATACAGCAAATTGATGAGTATATATTGCACCGTTGTTTAAAAAATATTTCTTATTTGTACTCAAATTATAAAATAAATAAAAACGGCCAGACAAGAATATTTTTAGGGTAAACCCAGAGCTCAAAAAACCCTTAAATGTATTCCTTATTGTGTTTACACACTATTTGAGAAAGAAAGTGTCACAGACCATAAGAGTCGGTGCAAGGTGAGAAATTGCGAATCTAGCAGGACAAAAGTAACAAAAAATATATTAACTTTTAAAATATAGAGATTAGATGGCGCGTTATTTTTCTTTGTCACCATTGAATCTTTACGCATTACACTGTCAAAAGTTTCGTAATCCATAATTTACGCATAAAATTGTTTAAAATTTATAATGTGTTCAAAAGTAAAATATAATTAGAAAGAAATAGTTTTATTTCTTAATATAGTTTTGTCCCTCTAGATCAGCACTTATACACTCGAACTTTTATATTTGTTGATCTTTCAAAAAAATGGAAATTTAATTACTGCTTTGCGGAAACTGAGTTGTAACTTCATTTGTTACTAAAAACGAAAAATTATAATAAAAAGGAAACTAGCACAGATTACGTCTATTAAAAAAAATTAATTAATTTTCTTGTCTGTTCATTTTCTATACAATATCTAGTTAAACCTTTCCGTTACTAATCTATGTAACTTATAACTCATTCAAATATTAAAAACAAATAAAATATGGCCTACCATTGTGGGATTTGGTGGTTGATTTCTCAATAACTACAGTAAAATGCTTTAAGACCGATTTTATTGATATGTAGAAATATGAGATCCAGCAAAATTTGTCATTTGTTTTTTTATTGGGACTTTTTAGACCAACAGAAATGTCTCTAAATTTTATTATTCCACAAACAAATAAATGACATGAACCTAAATTTTTTAATAGTCAATTAAAAGTCAAAAATGAATAAATATGTTCGTCGAACAGGAATAAAGCTTCTGTTCTTGATTATTCCTCATCTCCATTAATTTTTTAATCCTTTATGTTACTAATCTTTCTGTACTTTGTCTAGAATAAATATCTGTACATTTCTGTAATTCATAGTGGCTTACTTGTTTTTATGGTTTTATTATCCATAAAGAAGAGTATTTAATCAATGCATTATTTGTTTTTCTAAGTAAACCATAAAATTGAATTGATATTTTTTTGTTTCAAGAGAAAATAAAGAAAGAAAACTCTAAAAATGTATCAGAATAACTATCAGTTTTATCCTTCTGCTATGAAATATACTAACCATAGTCGATTTACTTGTTCAAGCAATCAACGTTATTTCTTTTAAAGAAACCCAAAAGCCCTAAGAAAGTTTAAACAAAAATGGTCACGTTCTACAAATTGATTGTTTAGATTATGTGGCAGAACGAATCAACTTCAATAATAAATATTTCGTTGTTTATATGTATTTTTTCTTTGTAAAAATTGCTGCAAGAAATGAGATCTGCAGAAATATTTCGGGGTAGAAGCTGTGTTTATGTTATGTTAGACGATATGTATTTAATATTGCTTTAAGAATTGTACAAACTAATCCTAAATAAATAATTAAATTTTATAACTTTGAAGTACATTTTTTGGGCAATTAAATCGTATTTAAAAAAAAATAATTTACAACTTTTTCTTGTCTAATTTTAAACTAAGATTGTATCTAAAAAATGATCAAAAATGCATTAAAAGTTAGTTCATTTTTAATAAATTTAGTGGAAAACGGTAGCTACCCCACTCTTCTGGCAGTGTGGAAAGACAAGTCTATTTTCCAACTTAGAATTAGTAACTCATGCTCCATACCTCAGATAAATAATATTTAATAAGAAATCTAATTACTTTACAAACAAATATTTTGATCGGAAAGCTGCAATATATTTTGTAATTTCTTCTAAATTACACTTACGCATCTATCAAGACAACCATTGTATATATAAGAAAAGCAAATACAAAAAAACTAGAATTTAGTATTGTAAGGACCAATTCAGTTACTACATTGAGTATCGTCTTCAGTGTTATCACCATTTCACTGCTTCTATTAAAGTAGATGTTTAAAAGTATGAAGACGAAGTTGTCGAAAAGAAAAAATATATAAAAAAAGAAGTTGCCTAAAATAACAGAAAATCGAAAGAAATAAGTAGGTAAAATAAGACGAGACATAGAGAGACAATATAAAAATCTAAATATAATTAAATGAATGGAAAGTGGCTATGTATGTGGAAGTACAAATAAACGATTGGCTAAAAAAGTGTTTGAAGCAAAAGTATGAGAAAGAATAAGAGGAAGACTTGAACAAGCTGAAAAAAAAATACATCCCAAGAGAGAAAAATTATTATTCTGTTTTATGTAGTTACAAAGTGGATTTCTTGGCCAATAGTTCAAATCATCTACAATGCGGCCATAAGAATACCAATTAGAGATAATGTAAACTGCATTTTTCAGAATTCTTTAAATACGGCTACAGATTCAACTGGATACTTAATAAAGTCGACTTGTACAAGTAACATGATCATTTCCATACTTGTGCAAATTCCGTTTATGCAAGTTGGTGCTTAACCATGTGTTGGGTAGATTTGTTTTACCCTGCAATATTTTTGAATTAAGAAGAGTTTGTTATAATGACCAGCGAAGTAGGGAAAGGGTGTGTTAAATTTTAATTACTAGAATAAACCAAAAAAGATGCATTAAATGCAAGCGCGTCTTATTTGTCGATAGTTAAGTATATCTGTACAGGTGGCCGTTATATGGTCACTAGGTATTCTTGTGCATGTATACCTTTTGATTTGCCAGTTGTCTGTAGTCGTCATAACCGCCGATGAGCTCGTTGTTGAGTCACGATGATGCGCACTTGACTCATGCTGATTCAATATATTTCTGAGGAAGCACCCCTTATAGGGTAGTGACTCACGGTTTTAACACAAGACTAAGTATTGACGTGTGTAAAGGTTGTACGCGGACGGTGGACTGCCATATATTTAAGTATGAACGAATATAGGGGAGGCAATAAGGACCATATTGTATAAAAACGTTATTCTAAGAAAAGTTTCCAATATACTTCACTTTTAAAAACCATTATAGCTTCATATACATTATAGTTAAAATAGAGTTATTAGAGCAGCATTATAATTATATTTGGTATCATACGATTTGTTAGATATTTATTCCCAAAGAGACAAATACACGCACACATTCATTTTGAATAGTATTTCGGTCTAAAATGCTTTGGGAAAAGAAGTAAAACAGCTTTTAAGAAATCTCAGTTAAACTGATCCAAATCATCTAAAAGCTAAAAAATGTATTACCAAAATTAACCAACTTTAGTATTGGAAAAACAACGATCGACATTTTCAAAACATAAATCAATTTATTAAAAATTTAAATAAGAGAACAAGGCCCTACGAAAAAACAACCAACCAAATGATCCACGTGGGCATTGGTAATACGTTTAAAATTAACCACATTTAATATAAACACTGGTTCTACTCATTAACATCGCAATAAAATCAAATGTACAACATATAATTGATAATATACACAAATTAAAAACATCATACCTTAACTTACAAAAAGTGGATGGCCGCAAAATAAAAACAAACATATCGACTCGTTTCACTAGCTAATCGAACTGCTTACGACCTGTACCCCATGATATCGAAGCTGTCCAGGTTCAATTCGTCCAACTGTCCGAGGTAATCCATTTCAGAGCTGCTGCCCACGTGAGTGTTCACCGTTGTCGCCACGGAACCAGCGTAACTGCACAGACATAACCAGACATCACATACTGCAACACAGACAACCAATAAAAATGAAATGGCAGTGTAGCCTAGTCAGCAAGTAACATAAGGGTTCTGTATATCGAAATTTTAATTATAAAATTTTCGTCTGTTTCATGGACTTTTTAATTTAATAGAACAAAAAGTTATTTATTCATAGACACTACGATTAGCCAGCCCATTGTGAAACATTTTGATAAATAATATATTGAATTTAAACGTTCCAAAAATATTTTGTGTAAATTCTTACAGGTATTTTGGTTACAAATATCCAACTAAAAAATTCTCGACGCAATCTTAAGTGGATCTTTTACCAACTTTCTTGGAAGGACCCTTTATGTTTTTCAATTTTCCGAAATTAATTCTATTATTAGGATACTTCTAAAATTTGTTTAGTCCAACACTATAAATGGAAATCTGGTTTCTTCAATCAACTCAGGTTTATAAAATGGTTCTCATGGAAGCAATAACAATCTGCTAGTTTCATAAATAAACTTAAATTATAAACTTTTTACCCATTTTTTTCAGTTAATGAATAATATAATTAATAAATGGTCTCCGTATACCCTGTTAATCAAGCCTGATTGACGTTTTATGAATCAGGCCGTTAAAATAGATTCATACACGTAAAGAAAGAATAATATATTTATAAAAACTAGAAACCAAAAAGCATTTAGTGAAATTAGGTTATAATTTATGGAATTCCTAAATCAGATGTGGTTATCTGCAGCAAGTAAAAACACTAGAAAGTTTAAACTTCAGATTGCGTCGAGACTCTCTGATAAAGATATAGTAAGTCGAAACATTTATAAGAATTTATTAAAATTTGAAAACCTTTTCTATATAAACTGTATATTTTTTTGAGTACTTAACTAAAAAAAATCACTATTTATTGTATTAATTTTGTTTTAAAATTAACCACTGTTTCAGAATATATATAGAAAAGATGCAATATTTAAAGAAAATATATTTTTTCAATAAAAAATTGAAACAAATGAATATTCAGTGATTCGTAAAAGGATATATTACTTAAATTCCAAGTCCTTAATATTTTTACTAAAACAAGAAATGAAGTTTTAAGAGCTTAACTCAAAATGCGCTGGATTTTGTGGAAAAGTACAACATATGATTTTGTAAGGCTTAGAAAACAGACGTAAAATTTTATAATTAGAAAAAGATATTTGGCAGCATTATCAGCAGTTGGGCCATCAAATTCCATTCCTAACGAATTGTACTATTTTTTGTTTGTACAAAATAAAGACATTTTATTATTATTATTATTATTATCAAAGTATATTTTGTTCAGTGTATCCTACATGAAAAGTTATTTTATTTAGAATGATTCACAATGAATGAGACACAGTATAATTGTAAATACTGTCCAGAAATGTCCGAACAAATCAAATTAACATTTTCTTTAATGTACTGGAATGTGATTTGCATTAACTTTGTTTAGCACAACGCTATGTTTCCTTCATTATAAATCATCCCGTATAACATTGTACCCCACCCTACCTTCTCAAATATTATAAGGTAAATATAGGAAAAAACTAAATTCAAATAATATTGCAAAATATAATTATAACTATTTGTGTGACAAACCCTTTTTCATATATCTTGATGACTAGGCTAAAATGTTAAAGCTACACCATGATTAATAAAAAATTGAAATGTTGCAATGTGTCTGGTTAAGTCTGTTTGCAGCATGCTTGTCATAAAATGTTTTATAACCCAACAATTTTAAGCGCTATTTATAGTCCCAAAAATCATCATTAAACTATAATATCAAGCCATACATTTCAGAAGACAAAGTATTGGGACAAAACCAAGATCGTGTGCTTACACAAATCTTAATAAATGTCCCTCATATCGAGGAAGTCGACTTAGGTTGTTGCATTTTGTCTAAAATATAGTTTTTTTTATTGAATAACCATAATTGTTCAATTTTGCGCCTTGTTTAAAAAATATTTTAAACATTTTAAATTTACACTTGTAGTTTCTCAAAACTAATAAGTTTTGACAACGCCAAAGGAACACAGATGAGATAAGGTAACTAAAAAAAAATCAATATACATTGCGTAAAAGAGAGGTAGACACGTACTGTAAATCCAAAAAAGTTTATTTAGCTACCTTCTGTTCTCTCGTAAATAATCTCAATGTAGTGCTTAAACTTATTAAAGTTGTGAATGTAACAAGTTCAAAATTACAGTTTGTTATCAAGTATTTTTTAAGCAAAGGCCACGCATAAAATTTAACAGTTAATCGTTTTCTTCTATATGAAAGCAGACCAATTTTCATCTGGCTTATGTGCTAACAACCTCAAAACGTAAGTCAAGGTGGATGTTAAGTTATGGCGAATCATGAGAATGGGACAGAGTATGACATACTGATATTATAACCGAGCACAAACTTTCACAACAAAAATGTAGTCGTAAAAATTAAAGCGGCATAGTATTTTTTTACGTTTGTCATATGCATAGTTGTTTTGATGTCTTCTGAATGGTAAATTCTAAATGCTATTATCTGAGTAACCGTGGAGAATAGATTGCAAGGAAAAATGTCTCAAAGTAAGAAAATTAACTTTTGGCGAGGTACATATTGGGTCAATCCATACGAAGAAGTGGTCCAAAAAAAATAATTGGTTGCTTGACCATCTCAGAAAAAATTAATATTTGGTAGGTAGATTCACTTATGTTTTAGGGGTTCAAAAATGTTTTTTCAAAATTTTTACTGTGTACCATTTGGAAATGGCGGCCATATTTGTTGTAGGCCGCATGCTATTTTTCGCGTTTGCAGGCATCTACAACTGGCGGTCAGACAAACCAAGAAGGTTCTCCTGACCACACAAAAGACACAAACGAAAACAAAATCAATCACAGAAAAATGTCCTAGAACAGCCTACGAGGGGACATCCGAGGATTTCCTGATGGCGACGTCCAGATCAATTGCATATATAAACTCTTTAGATGTAAATTTAATGTGTCTTGTGCCATACGCTAAATAAATAAATACGATTTTTTAAATTGTACAGCAATGGATTGTCGTAGCATTCTCAAATAAAATGCATTGAGTTCAGTACACTGTGGCCTACAAAATAAAACCATAATTATCTAATTATACAGTTCGTATCATAAGTGTTACCCCCCTATCTAACTCGTTACTGGACTCGGAAAATCGCCGAGACACGTCGACTTTTGATTTCTACAATGTACATTTTTGTATGAATAGTTTACCCCTACTT
Source organism: Crepidodera aurea (assembly GCA_949320105.2). NCBI lineage: Eukaryota > Metazoa > Arthropoda > Insecta > Coleoptera > Chrysomelidae > Crepidodera > Crepidodera aurea. The sequence continues at coordinate 23,130,997 of OX439472.1, read as the reverse complement.
TCATCCCTTACTGGAGGGGAGCAAGCCGTTCGAAAAATTTTAATAGCATGGGGTGGTGAGTGATAGCTCATTTGAAAGAAGGTTTTATTCTCTATTCAACCGTGTTTTTTTTTATTATTTTTTATTTTATTTTTTTATTTTTTTTGCAAAACGTCAGAGCTGAAACTAAAAATAGACTTTATTTTTGCCAGGAAGTCAACGGAGAACATTTATTGTAATTGTAGTTTAGTTGCCTTCCTGTTTGTGGTGTTTTATTATTAAACATTAATAACTCAACACTTAATGAAGCAAATTTAAAATTTTTTGCACGGTTGAATGGAGAATAAAACCCCCTTTCAAATGAGCTATCGCTCACCACCCCATGCTATTTAAATTTTTCGAAAGGGTTGCTCCCCTCCAGTATGGGATGAAATTAGGGGTAAACTATTCATAAAAAAAATGTACATTGTAGAAATCAAAAGTCGACGAGTCTCGGCGATTTTCCTAACAAGAGTCCAGTAACGAGTTAGATAGGGGGTTTAACACTTATGATACGCACTGTATCTATTTATTCATATATTTTTTACAGCTCAAAATTATTGGTCGGAAATTGGCAAAATTCAATTTTTGAAGGGTAATTTTTCAAATAAGGAATAACTTTTCAGCCTCAATATTTTTTTTGCTGTTACTAGTTACTTTTTATTAAGTATTAATGGTGAGACTCTTACCCATAAAAAGATATACATTTTTAAAAAACAACTTTTTGAACTTTTTTCAAAGTTTATCCTGCAATATTTTTGTTGGGGGACCAGATAAAAATATGAAAAAAGGGAACACATAATAGGTCTTTATGATATCAAATTTCAACTTTGAGATTCAACAACAAAAAAATACATTATTTCGCATCCGCTATACACAGTACATATAGTAATTTTATGATTATCCAATTAAAAACAAACTTTGAATCTCAAAGTTGAAATTTATACTGAAGTTTGATATCATATACACCTATTATGAGTGCATTTTTCAGATTTTTTGCCAATTTCCGATCAATAATTTTGAGCTGTAAAAAATATATACATATAATTAGGTAATTATGGTTTTATTTTGTAGGCCACAGTGTACTGAACTCAGCAAAACAAATATGGCCGCCATTTCCAAATGGTACACAATAAAAATTTTGAAAAAATATTTTTGAACCCCCAAAACATAAGGAAATCTACCTATCAAATATTAATTTTTTCTGAGATGGTCAAGCAACTAGTGCTGGACCACTTGATATGGATTGACCCTATTAGGAAGGAACTGTTTTCAACCACAAATACGTTAAATAATTAATGTTCCAAATGTACACCATGCAAGTTTCATGCTGTGCAAGTTCATTTTGTATGTCGTCTTGTACTGTCTCATCAAATATGTTTGTACAAGTTTGTGGCAATTTTTTAGAGATATGTAAAATAAAGTGAAAAAAAAAAGGAAAGCTGGTAACGAAATTATTGCTATAACCAAAATTGCATTAAAAACAAAACAGTTTTAGCATGAAACAATCGCTAATGCCTTTTTTATTTCCACTTTCATATAGTACTCGCATGGCACAAAAATTGCATGATGTACAGCCGCTTTAACAAAAAACTGTTTAACTTATTTCCACTTTTCACAAAAAAATACTTCTCTCTTCTCAGTACTTATTTTGAGCTAAAATTCAATGTTTTTTCATTTTCGAAATTTGGTTTTAAAAGAGCTATCGATAATAAGTGAATTGGGTATCTCAACAATTCAATAATTCTCAAATACAATTTAATATTTCTTTTAATTTCATTAAACAATTATTACAAAATACGTCTTGTTTTAAACAAGGCGTTCAAATTTACTAAAAAAACGTTATAAAAATATCAAATAAAACTATAGTATTCAAGTGTGGTTAATACAAATATATTTTTAAAATAATACAATTTTATAATTCGATTAACATTCAGTCAACATTTTATCACATAATATTTTTTAAAAATTTGATAAGATTTTGATTTTCATTGTTACTTTTAGTACATATGGTTATAATACAAGTTAAGTTGTATTATCTATTTACTTTTCTGACATCCAGATGACCTTTTAAAAATTGTGCTATTTAAAATATTAACATACCTGTGCAGGATATAGCAAAAAATAATAACCTATAACATGTAATTCGATCACCATTTGCAGAGAGTATTTAATTACCTCATTAAATAAAGTCATAAATCAATATTTCCCATATGGACAATTTCAACTATAATAAATCAAGCCAGCGGATTTTGGTTTAATTTTTAGATTAACTTACTTCTGATTGTGAATTAATTGGGAAATAAAACTTTTCTTTTTAGGAGTATAAAAATTCAATTTTCAAAGAATCTTTTCTAAATTTGTGTGCCGTCAAATGAATGCTAAACAAGTACTAACGGCACCCGCTAGAGAGCGGGAACAAAAGACTTCTAAACAAATATGATTGCATATACGGATTCAGCGTCCAATTTTACATAAGAATCCATTTTTACAGAAGTATCACTTCCGGTTAAAGTTTTTAAAACCGGAAGTCATAGAAATCTGAAATTTAGGTATCCTGAGTTCATATCCGTTGTCTGATAGTCCCTATCGGTTCTGGAAGCTGAGTTATAAATGCGTACAGACGGACAGACAGACAGAAGCGTTCCATAAGACTAAAAGTCTAAAATGAATAAACAAGTACGCTCATGTTAATATCCTTTTATCTGAAAAGGCCACAGATGTTCAGTTTTATGACTATTAAACTTCAAACAATGTTGCGAAATTAGATTTTTTTATATTCACTGTAAATCTTATAGTGGAATTATCCCAAACAAATGTTTTTATTTAAAGTCAATTCAAGAGGAAATTGCGTCCTTTAATATTTCTAAGTAAGAAGAGTTGTCGGATGAGGACAATAATAAGATTCTAATTTTCAGCCAACGATTCGTTTATTTTTTTTGCAAAGACTTCATCAGAGCCTACAATGGTGATAAAATACAAAATAATTTGCAAGACAAAACAAATAGCACATGTTAAAAGTGTGAGGTTAATCAGGTTAACAAGAAAATAACATTTACATACCTCAATTAAAGCAGGCACAATACATAAATGTATAATCCTAAACATGGTTGTTATCCTGTAAATCAATTTCATATCAATGCAGGTTATGGTGTACAAAATATTTCTTAGAATTATAAAAACAATAATGGCGCTTGTTCAAGAAGCATTGTTCCATTGTTGTATTTTTGCTTCTTGAGCAAGCGCCATTATTGCCTTTATAAATCTAAGAAATATTTTGTACACCATTTATGTATTGTGTCTGCTTTAATTGAGGTATGTAAATTTTATTTTCTTCTTAACCTGATTAACCTTCACCCTTTTAATCTGTGCTATTTTATTAGAAATTAGAATCTTATTATTGTCCTCATCTGACAATTCCTCTTACTTTTAAAGTCAACCTTTCCCTTAACACAATACTTGTTTAAAAAATAACAATTGAATTTTTATGTTTCCAATTGTGTAATTTCTTATACGTATTTCGACTTATTAAGTCTCCATTGGGGACAAATTCGATATTTTCTTAACAACTGTTCAAAGACTTTCCAACCCAACTATCGCACTCGTACCTTAACACTCACAAGAAACCCTGCTGGCCGGCGGAATGCACAATTATATGCGATCTAACTTCAAGAAGGTATGAAAATAGAACTTTTCTTTGATGAAGTCGAAACAGATAAGATAAGAAATTGCGTAAAAAGTTTTTGAACCATTTAGTCTAACTGTTTTCTCTATAAACTATTTATTAAAATGTTTTACGAGTCAACACATTCACACATTTTCTGATTGCCGATAATATATTTATACGATGAAACTACAGCTACAGATATTCATGAAGGCAATTGAAAGATCCTAAATTTGTAAGTGCCGAAAAAGAAATATTTGCTGCAAAAAAGCTCTCGCAAAGGTAGAAGATTATTTTAACAGTATTTTTAACAAGACCAACTGGATGTCAAAAGTGTATATGAATTTATAATAAAATATAAAAAGAATACTCTATAGTGTTTTTTCTGTAAATACAAGCGTTTCTATAAAAAAATATTTTTATAAAAAGTATAGCTCATAATCATTATAAAATAATAATAAAAAAGACTAACACTAAATATAAAGCATAATAACTTCACAGATATTTTTTAACATTTCAGTTTTACGTTTAAAAACATTTGGTCCTATATTTTTCCTCGTTCTTAAAGATCAAGCATGCTAGGAAAGCTGGCAAAAGAAATTCGAATGGTTTATGTGTTTCCATTAGTATTAAGCAAAACTCACCTGCTAGCTACAGATGGTGTGTCTCTAGTTGGATCCGGAGACTGCATCAAAGTATGTTGAGGTGTATTTGGGTAGCTGTGAGCGGTAAATCCAGGAATTTGTGTCACTAATTGAGGTCTGACATACCCATTATTGTTTGAGGGAGGGTTATCTAGAATTATGATACAGGTTGCAGATTCTCATTTTCCAAGTTACTTAATTTTCAATTGGTCATTATTGACCAGACTGCAATTTTATAAATCTATACTAGGGGTTTATTTAAAAAATAAAAAATTGTGTCCCTTAAATTTTTATATACAAAATGTTTAAAATTACGTAGTAACTTCTAAAGTTAAATGCCTTGTTAAAAACAAATATTTTTCTTTCTTCTTGCGCCCTTAATTCATACTAATATAGTGAGGAAACCACTTATGGGATAAAATTATTTTTGGTGTTATTTTGGATATCCATGATGGGAATTTTTTTAATCTAAAATGAATTTTACGGAGATATTTATGCAAGTGGGAAAGAAAGATTCTAAGAGCTATTTACGGTGGAACAAGGACTGAGAAGAGGTAGAGAAGAAAAACGAACCAGGAATTGGAAGAACTGTATAAAAAATCCTAATATCATAGCAGTTATCAAGGCTCAACGAATATGGTGGCTGGGACATGTAAAAAGGTTAAATAGAGAAAGTCTGCCAAAATTAGTGCTGAAAAGAAAACCAGTAGGCAGAAAAAGTAAGGGTAGACCAAGAAAGTGATGAATCAATAATAGAGAAGATCTAAAAAGACAATAAAAGCTAGAAACTGGAAAGAAAAAAAATAGGAGACAGAAAGGAATGGTGCAAGAGTAACTCGAAAATAGATGGTGAAGTATTTTAAGAAATGAATTTTATAAATTATAGACGAAATAAATATGTAAGTTCAGTCCACAAAAGACACTTTTTTTCGAATCACCGTTTTTAGATTTCAACTAATTTTTTTGTGCAATTTGGGAAAAAAGTTATGAATTTTTGCCATCTAATTCAGGAACATATAAATTTTGGTGGATTCACTTCTCTCAATTGGGAGTTGTTTCGAAAATGGTATAGTAGAACCCACCGCTTTATGAGAAAGAAAAAACGTTATAAAAACAGCAAAGGATACCGCCAATAGAAGAAATACTGATTGATCTGGACATTTTTGAGTAAACACCGCACACTGTCCATATACATAAAAATAAAATGATATTTTGTCTATTAGGACCACTGTGCAAAGATTCAATAACCAAGTTACTGGAGATCGTTAGGGGTAATTTGCGTAAAATTTCTATATTGATTAACTTTCTTTAATATTAATTTCTATAACGCATATTAGATTTGAATAGAGGTTGACCACTCCACCTGGCCTATAGCTTCATTTTCTGATCTCTTGTGAGATTCAGAAACGTTGCTAATTAAAATTTTGTCTCAAATTTTAATTCTAAAATTAAAAACACGGTGAATAAAGTCATAAATATTATAAATTAATTAAGCTTACCTACCCTATCTCAACCCTCACCATCGGAATCACTGTCATCAACATTGATAATAAATTTGGTCGGACTCGTTATATAAGAATTTTCTTCTTTGATGAAATTTTGTTAATTTCTTTTTTTTACCAAATTTGCTATCAACCCATCAAATTTGGGAAACACGTTATGACGCGTTATTCTTTTTTCAAGTTGTCGTCAAATTAATTCTATGGGGTTAAATACACAAAAATAGGGCGGAAGGCGCAATAACTCGTGGCCCCTTTTTGATGCCAGGAATCTTTGGGACTACAACCTGATACCACATAATCCATTGGAATATCATTTAGTGATTGTTCCGATTCTTTAGATCCACTTAAAAAAAACTGTATTTTCCCAAGGACGAAACATATTGAAATTGACACCGAATAAATAAATAAGAAGTACGCTGTAACAATGTTTCAAAATAAAAAAAAGTATGTATATACACGGAAACCAAGAATAATATTAATTGAAATAAACTAACGCCACGAATCACCTACCACCTACTATTCACTAAATCAAAAATCAAGTGCGAACACACAAGCACAGTGTATCACTGTATGAATATTTTCCTAGCCCTCACTACTGAAGACAATATTTGTCTAACTTCCTACTTCCTACTTTAATTGCAGAACAAAATGATCCCGCTTCATACAAGTCGCTAATACCGACAAACCCACTTGTCGGCACATCTACAAGCCGCCAAAGTAACCTGTCTGCACATCTGAGAATTTTGTTTCTGCAATTGAAAATGTAAAAACTATAACCATACTTCCATTGTCGCCTCTTATGAGTGTAACCTCACACCCCACAGTTTAGTTAAATTAATTTAAGACAAAATTTTAATTAGTAATTCAAATCTAATATGCGTTATGGAAATTAAAATGTAAATTCATATTAAACTCATAATTAATAATTATTCGCCATTCTCCCCTATAACGATATCCAGCTAAGTTGGTTATTGAATCTTTGCACAGTGGTCCTAATAGCCAAAATATTATTTTATTTTTATGAATATGGACAGTGTACCGTGTTTTCGACTGTAAAGTGCTCAAAAATGTCCAGATTCATGAGTATTTGTTCTATTGGCGGTAATCCTTTGCTGTTTTTTCATTCTCATAAAGGATTGAGTTCGACTATATTAGGTATCGATACAGAATAAGAATAGCATATTTATAGAAAGAGCAAAAATATTACTCTACACCTCATAAAGCTTCACTGTTTGAGGTGGATTTAAATGTTCATCTTGGATTTCCTATCGATCCTTCATTTGGGATTTTTGATTTCGGTCTTTATTTTTCTGAAATTCGACTCCATAATTTGTTTTTTGAAAGATGAAGTTTTTCGATTTTTTTTTCAGCTAAAAATCTTCGTTTTGATAAATACTACAAAACTGTCTGCGTGAAAGTGAGGAGAAATATTTTTCATATTCCCAAAAACAGCCGTAAAAAATCGCTTCTCCACGAAAATTTTATGGCCATTTTTGGGAAAATGAAAAAATTTTCTACTCACTTTCACGCAGGCAGTTTTCGAAAAACATCATCTTGCACCACACAGGACCACATTTGCGCCGAAAATCAGTTTTTTCCATAAAGATCAAATTTTGGAGTCGAATTTCAGAACAATAAAGACCGAAATCAAAAATCCCAAATGAGGAATCGATAGGGAAATCCAAGACGAACATATCTGTCTAGGCAGCTAAAATAAAAACTACTTGAAATCTGTTAATGTAAAATCAAAGACACTCATTTTCTTAAGAAAATGTCAAAAATTCATTTAAATCCTATTTTATTAGCAACACTTCCTTTTTATGAACTGAAACGGTACTAATTAGAAAAAAATGCATATGAACTACTGTTATTTTGATGCAAAAATAATTTGGTCTATGAGTAATAGTAGAATGATCCGAGTTTGAAGAAATTTATGTTTTAAATATACAACATTTTTATTTTCACAGATTCATTAATTTAGAGTAACTTTTTTCAAATTTTGCATAGTTTTTCAGGAAAAATGAAATTTTATACTATTTTCGTAAATGTTCATTTTGTAAAAGACCGAATATATAAAATTACCAAAATCTTGATTTTTCAAAATTGGTAGCAAAGCAAATAAAAAAATTAACTTACCTTGATATGGTGTGTAATATTTTCCAAATGGAATGTCTTTTTGAATATCTGGATATAAATAAACAAGATGATTCAAATCTGCAATACGATCTGCAAGAGACCTGATGGCAAAATCTTTCGATGTAAATGGCTGAAGACTGAAAACTTCACCGGTATCTAAAATACATTGATAAGATAAGAATATGTCGTGTGTTTGGAAATTTTTAGGGGCTTCAAAGAAAAAACGTTTTTGTGTTGGAAAACGTCCAACACATTTAACTAATCTAAATAATAAAAGCCAATCCTGTATACTAACTAAAAATCAAAACGAACAAAGTGAGTAAGACGTGAAACGAAGCCATTGCAGTCCCTTCTTCACACTCAAGAAGACATAATTAAACTTACATAGAGATCGCATTTGTTTAAGCTCTTGGGCCTTTTCTGAGCAATTGCTTGCTGATAACTAAGCAAGTAATGTGTTGTTATTTGAATGAAAAATCAAAATATTCTTCATAGAAAGTGGACGAGTTTTTTTTTCGATCTGGGCCCGTCTGATTCAAGATTTCCGATATCGCTGAAGCCTATTGGCTTATTGCGTTTGTTGCCCATTTATTACTCCACCCAGTCCAGTATTTTTGTACCCTGTACTAGTTTGTACAGTTCTTTTACTGTTAAAACTTTTTGGGTCTGTTACCCTTATTGACAGTACAATTAAATGAGCAAGTAATTTATATTCCCTGAAATTCGACAAATTTTTAAAACCTTGTCCTTTTCAACAATAAATTGATATTTTTGTACAGTGTAGACATCAGACATCCATGGTTATACACTAATATTTCATCCTACAAAACCCATGCCGAAATTTTTGAATACATTCTACAAAATTTGGCGAAGTGGGGATCGCTTGAGATCCGCCCACCACGCTACCCTGTCTCACGGCGTTATTTTAAAAATTGATTCGTCCCTCTAAGAGCAACTCTCAAAAGCCATCAGGAATCTTGTGCGAGTTACTTTTTAAAGTACGGTTTCCCAGCACGACCCGATCTGCATTACCCCAGCTGTCACCCATGCGACGAGCTGGCAGTGTTAAACTGCTAGATTGATGGCCGCCAAGCCACTTTGCTAATCGAGTTGTCCTAACGACTTTAATCATTGGTATTATTTGATTATTAACTACAAGATAGAGTAATGTGTGTTTTTGTAATAGAAAAAAATAATTACCTGAACCCCAAGCAATAGTTATTCCCCCTAATTCACTATCTGAAAATCTTAAAAGAAATGTACCACAGAGACAACTGCTTAACAATTCTTCTGCTTGTCGTTTCCTCACAAAACCCATTATGGCACTAAAAAATAAAATAAAGAATAATTTAAAGATGTGTCTCAAAAAATTAATGAAAATGACTATTATTATTATATTAAAAATACAAACCCATCGTGCCAAGGTCCCCTCAGATGTTCCCTCGTCAGTTTCATGATTGCATAAAACCATTCCCAAAATGTAAAATTCCTCTCGTTCAAAGGCTCTTTGCAAAATTGAGCCCACGTCAGCATGGAGTTCGAATTTTCGTTGTAATTGCCCCTGAAGGCCTTTTCTGCTAAAAAGCGCAAATTATCTTCGGTCAAACCTCTACCGGTTGCTGCTCTAAATTTGAGAGATAGCGTTTCTGCTACCTTGTTCCAAGGTACCTGTAGGTTGTTCAATTTTATATATTAAAGTGAATATTAACATTTAAAATTGAAATTGAGATATATTACCAAATTAAAAACAGTTCAATTTACATTTACAGAGTGGTACACTAAATTGTACAATTTGTGTGTGTACCTATAACTTTTTCACATAACAACTAGTGCTTTTACAACTTTTTAAATTTTGAAATAAATAACTAAATTTTACCTACTTCTTACATTATAAAAAAAAGTAATAAAAAAAGAAGAAAAATTTTAAAAATTAAGAAAAATTGAGAAGTGTGACATTTATAGCGAGTGTGGGGAACAGTGGCATGGACCTTGTGTGTTTTCAAAGTTTAAGAATATCAGAAAAGACTATCCATAAATCTTATAGCTGCTTTCACATAATTTGCTTAATTGTCAGGACTTCCGCCTCATAGAATAGTTGTTCTGAAGAGAACGTTTTTTTTTTCCAAGCATGGTTTTTAATAAATAAAATATTTTTTTACTGGAATATTTAAAAACCATTTTTTTAAAAACGAGAAAAAAAATTGCGAGTGCCAAATACGTTTGTGCAAATTGCAATAAGAATGTCGGGAAATCGACCTTTTCAATATAATGCAGTGATCATTGCAAACAGTGGTATCATTTGAAGTTCACGGGAAATGACAGGGATTGACATAAAAATTATGCAAAAACTAAAAATGAAATTTGTTTTTGACCCTTGCAAATCGCGTGGAGAAAGTGAAGTTATGGAAGAATCTACAGATAAGAAAGTAAAATTGCCACAAAACACACAAACAAACGATATATTGAGAGTACTGGAGGCGATGAAAACAGAAATTAAGGAACTACGACCGACGTTAAATTCTACGCTAAGCAATATGAAGACTAGAAGGCGAAAAATATGGCACACAAAGAACAACTAAAGGCCCTCAAGGACGAAAATAAAAGCTTTCGAGAAGAGCTTAAGGTACTGAAACAGCATTTGGTAATACTGTTTCAGTACCAAAGACCAAGAAAACAGAAAACAAAATTTAGTTGTCATGGTTCTGAAGTCAGAAGGAAACAATAACAAGGAGAAAGAGACTGACATCACGAAAAAAGTTTTCAATGTTCTGAAATATATCAATGAAAATTTCGACTAGAAAGGGGTCGTGCTTCAAAGAATAAACCCAATAAAGGATAACTCTCCAGTGGTGCGATGAGTTACAAAGAAAAAGTAAAAATAATAAGGAGTATCACAGATAGATTTGGAATGTATTATAAAAAAATGTGTTTGAGAAATATATATTTAAATAAACTTACTTTATCTGGTACTGCAAATGGCACTCTTCCTGGTTCACTAAACGCGTTATCCCAGGTCACTGTAGCCCATGCGTGAGGTTCTTGATTTCCGTGTACAATCACTACAACAGGCAGACTCAAAGTCCATACCTGGAACATGAGCTCTCCACCCCCAACGCTGAATTGAGATTGGAATAAGAGGGAGAATTTTTCGTCCATGACACTTTCCGTTCCTTTAAATACAAAGTAAAATTAATACTGTGTCAAGTTTTTGTTTTTTAATGGGTACACTGACGAATCATTGTCTTTTATACATAAAAAAAAATTCATATAAAAAATCAAAGGCGCCACTTAGTTTTAATAAAAACAAAATCTTGAATTAATTCTCGTCTAAATGACTAAGAAAATACTGGAGTAGGTAACTTTCACTTAATTTTTTGCAAAAGAAAAGTAATGCATTACCTTTCTTTTCAGCCCTCTTGATTTTCTTCAATTGCATATTTCTAAAACTGACAGAAAGTTGTCTGGTATTCTGTTGATACTCCATTGTACCGCTGTTATTTAATATTTCGCCAGAAGTTTCCCCACTTTTGCCCAATTTGTCACTTTTTAATAGCATGTTAGCCTGCGACTCTGATATTATGGTCACCTTCACCTGTGGTGGGGTCATATGTACGTTTAACTTGCCACCAACTAATAGACGGACCGTTGCAGTGAATCTTCAAAAATAATAAATAAAAGTAAATTTCGCAAATGTGCTACCATCTACCAGTAAAACTGATAAATGAAGCTTAGAATTGAGTTTTGACAACTTTACAAAGCGACAAATTCCCAATTTGCATTGGGGGTTGCAAAGTCTTTTGACAGATCAATGAAAGTGGGGAATTGGTTGCTTTGTAAAGTTGTCAAAACTCACCTCTAAGCTTCATTTATCAGTTTTACTGATATAACCAAACTGACGAAGCCAAAAGGCAGAATCGCCTAACTCGTTTGCTTAAAAAAATATCAAATTCGTAGCAACAATAGAGTTAAAATTTTACATACCTTGTATTTGTTTTCATCACTTGAGGTGGTTGTTTTTCAATAATAAAAGTTGATGTCACTAGCGTCGATAAGAGTTGTGTAAACTCTTGTACGAGCTGTGGTAGCACATCAGCAACTACAGGTGGATATTCTACCTGTAATCTTGTTTTTAATCTCTCGACTTCTTTAGTTTGTTGACGATTCAACCAAATCAATTCTGCCAAACTTTCACACCTAAAGTAAGTAAATGAGGATAATTAAAAACGCCAGCCAATAAAGATTAAAATTATTGTTATCATTTATTGTTTCTAGGCAATTGAAATATTTAGAAATATTTTAAGTTGCATATTAGAAGTAGAAGAACGTATATTTATCTAACAAACACAAAAAATATTGTTTTGCGAAATAATTGGGTGATCTGTTTCTATTGGGATCTGACATCCAGCGATACGCCATCTGGCGCTGTGTTTTCGAACACAAAGTAGGGTGAAGATTTCATAAGAAATACATTACGTCAAACGGGAAAATCGATTTTTGAGATAAATAATGACCGAAAGTGTAGTAAGACACCGTAAAAAATCGAAAAATAAAGTGTACTGCGCAGTACTCTAATAAATTTTCGGAGTCGGATAAACGTTTTGTACATAAACACAACCACTTCGCAGTGCGAGAAAAAATTGATCAACACGAAGAGCAAGAAGAAAAGAAAGACATCAGAATATTGCAACAAAGAAAATCAAACTTGATGAATCCAGTGAGCAAAGCAAGGAATAAGTACCTACAGAATCAGCAAAATTTAAGGAAGATTATTGACACAGAAGCCTTACAGGAACAAACAACACACATCACTTGTCCATCTCCTGCAATTATCCCATTCATTTGACGTTGATAAACAGAAAGCCACTACGTCCACACAGCCCATGTCACTTTCATGAATTTTTTTCCGCAACCAAGTGTTCAGCTTATAAAATGCGTTCAGCTTCTTTAAAATTCAGTTTACCAGTGTCACAAATTTGGCTAATCGTGAGACTCATTTTTTATATTTAATACGCTACAACACATCTTGGATAGGCCTCGCCCCTGTGTCAGATCCCAATAGTAAATTATTTTTTTTTGTTGTCAGTTTTTTATTACTTAAGTGGTTTTATTATAGAATTAAAGGATTATATAAATGAGCAAGCCACTATAAGCTACAGAAATAAATAGTTTAAATTGTTAAAATTAGATATGGAAATTGGAGTGTTAGAAATTGAATTAAAAATATGGGTCAAATGAGGATGAAGGGGTTACCAATCAAATTACTATTAATTCCACAAATTGTAATTTCGCACTTGAACTGATAAAAATGCATTGAATAGCATTTTTATCAGTTCTAGAAATTGTTTATAGTGCTATTTTTGTACTTCTGTTGAAGATGAAAGATTTTTATTATTAATTAAAAATAAAAATTGTTTTATGATATAATTTTTTTTATTTTGAGTTATTCGTTCAATACACTATTAAGTTGAATAGCATTTTTATCAGTTCTAGAAATTGTTTATAGTGCTATTTTTGTACTTCTGTTGAAGATGAAAGATTTTTATTATTAATTAAAAATAAAAATTGTTTTATGATATAATTTTTTTTATTTTGAGTTATTCGTTCAATACACTATTAAGTTAAGCTCCAAATGGTAAAGAATAAAACAAAACAATACGTTAATAAAAGTTAAAATAATTTAAAAAATGTTGATGTTCAAAGTCTTCCTACAGATCAATTAAAATTTTACCCATTAAAACTTTAATTTATTAAGTTTTATGAAAGATGTTATTCAAGACTTACCACTCTTGTATGGTATCCAAGTTACTGTTAAAAGTGGCGCCATTCCCAGATAATTGCTGATCACGTTTCCATTTAATAAGCTCATCGTCCAAAACTTGGGTTTGCAGTTGTGCTAGGTTATGATATGTTTCCTTTAATTTTTCACCTAGTGCCAATCTCAATTGCATCAGACCCGCCAATTTTTGGTTGAGATTTTGCTCTAGCAACTCTTTTTGTTTTTGAAGTTTGGAGATGTTAGGTGGTAATTGAGCATTTGGTTGGGATATGACGCTTTGTAAATGTGCTGCAATTAATTTTTATTATTAATCACTACGGTCGTCACTTTCTCAGACAGTAAAAATAAAATAAAAAAAACAAAAAATATTTAGGATTGGTAAATGTATTTCAGTCAAAAAAGCAAGTAATAATAGAAGGTACCAGAGGAAGAATTTAGAAAATGTTTTCATTATTAATTATTCTTACAAGTATGTTGAATTAGGGAACCTGCCACAATGTTCGATGTATAAGAGAATTAAAATGATTTCCAGTTCCAGAAAGATAAATAAAGTGAGTATTTTAAAGAACAAAAGTGGGGAATGGTAGAACTAAGTCACCATTATGTCTTTGCACACTATTATAATAAACAAAATAAAACAATGTTTTTATAATAATATAATAAACTTTCAAAAATACTTACCACTTATTTTTGAACATTCATGATATTGCAATGCGAATGATTCCAATTCACTTTCCATTTTTCTCAAATCTTCAGCAGTACTCTAAAAACAAAATGTAAACATATTGTGTGTTCAAAACATACAAATTATATAAGTACCTGAGTTCTGTTTCTTAACCCATTAACTTTTTGTAAAATCTCGGCACCACTGTTTGAAATCATTAAATTTGGTAAGCCAGCCAAATTATCAGCACCTGCTGCCTGTACAAGCCTCATTTCCGCGGCTAGTCGATCTCGAATTAGAGTATAGAGTTGTATAGGACTCGATCTAAAATAATGCAAAACCGTCACTTTTAATTTAAATGCTCTATATCAGCGGTTCTAAAACTGTGGTACATTACAATATTTTAGTGGTACAATTTTTACAAAAAAAAATTTACAAAATGTAAAATTGTAATATTGAAATGACGACTTTTCCAAGAGCTTCGAACAATTTGGCAACGCACTGATTTTTAATGGTGAAATGCTTTTATGATGGTACATAAATTTTTGTTTCATATTTATGTGGTACAAAATTCATATTTAGGTGGTACAAAATTTGAAAATTTTGAGAACCGCTGCTCTATATAACTTTTTGTGTGATGCTTTAACCGCCTCGCTGGAAACGGGGTTAACCGTCGCATAATAAGAGATAGTCACTCATACATCAAAATGGTCATTTTGATTATTTTTTAACTTTTTTAAGGGGAAAATTAAAAAGTAAAGAAAAATTCGCTACGGCTCATAGGAATTAGATTTATTCAGAGTCCAGGATCGACAGCATTCTTCTAAGACAAACTTTCCTAACCCTTAATTTGAATAAATCAATATTTAATGTACCTAGTCTAATAAATAATTAAATCGTATCTACAAAATGTTTTTTTTTTGTAATAACACAATAATTTTAATATGCTATAACTTAAACACGTTTTTTTATAGTTTAATAGCGTACTATTAAATATATTAAAGTAGTATACTTAATTATGTATTATATATTTACAAAATATGTGAAAAATAAATAAATAAATAAATACTACTTAATGACTAATTTAAGTATTTATCGAAGGTTTTTAAATCTACTTTTTTTTTAATTTTGAGTTTAAGTTTTATAATAATTAAAAGTCTTATTATTAAGAAGTGTAATCTCGACATATGATTATTGTGTGCCTAGAAAAAGTAATATAGCTGCATTTTGAATTCAATTTATTGAATTTTCCAAAACAAAAAATTGTGTAAATATTATCAATCTGCATGTTTCCAAAAAGCGTTTAAAATTTGATAACAGAAGATTTGTTGTTGTCGATTTATTCAAGGAAATGTAATCTAATCTACCAGTTTTTTTTTTTTAAATGCATCTAGATAAACCATTTTAATGCAAATATAAATTTATATATTTTGCAAGATGTTTATCATACGGGAAGTAGCCAATTGTAAAAATACTTTCAAAATGCTTTAAATTAGATAATTATTGAAGGAGGAAACCTAGAAAAATCTGAAAAAATTCATGCATAGGTTTTCAGGGTCGCTGAATCAGAATCCGAGGTCCGCTTGACCTCATCAGGTCGGGGTCAAGGTCATTTGAGGGTCAAATTGAGGAAACCTTCTGGGAAAAATCGGAAAAAAAATCATAGAAAAGTTTTCAGGGTCGCTGAATACGAATCGGAGGTCTGTTTGACCTCCAGGTGAGGGTCAAGGTGATTTTACGGTCAGATCCGGTCCAGGAGCTGACCTAATGAGGTCAAGAGGACCGGATTCGAATTCGGCGACACTGAAAACCTTTGTAAGAATTTTTCTAGGTTTCTTCAATTTGACCTTCAAATGACCTTGACCCTGATCTGATGAGGTCAAGCAAACATCGGATTCGGATTCAGCAACCCTAAAAACCTTTTTTCTAGAAATTTTTCCTCGATTTGACCTTCAAATGACCTTGACCTGACCTGATGAGGTCAAATTTTGTACCTGATTATAGATCAACAAGTCATGCAGAGATTTTTACCGAGAATAATTTTTTTTGTTAAATGCAAGATAAACTTTTTGTCCATTTGTATAAAACTTTTTGGAACACACTGTATGAAATTATAATTTGGAATTTTTTTTTTCAAAAATAAAGTTAGAAAATTATTTTAGCTGACCAAAACCAGACCACAGTGATTTTATTTATGAAAAATATTAAATAAATGAACTAACCCATATCTGACTCTAAGCTGTTTTGCAGCTTCAGCAAGTTTGAGCTTTGTTAGAAAGTATTCTGAGTCACTAACTACTGCTGCTTTGTTTTCAATTTCTGTAATTAATGAGTTTACTAAGCATGCAATGTACTGTTCATATTGTGGATTGTCCACTGGAAGTTCAACTTCGGACCTGAAAGAGAATTTTTATATTAATTAAATCGGGACAAAAATATTGTTGTCTTCACTTTAAATTATAGATGTAGTCATATTTATGGAATTATTTTGTATAAGTGATTTTTTTTAATGCATAAGTACAGCAAAAAAAACGTGACTTAAATAAGCGTTTAATTAAAAAATAACGTGTTAAAATAAAGTAAAAAGGTTGTAAATTGTAATTGCGGTTGAAATAAAGAGTTGGGCTCAAATATTATTGTAAAACAACTCAGAAATAAATATGGCTATTATTAACATAGCTGATATTAAATAGGGTGTCATAAGATTTTAAAATCTTAGCAAGTCATCCCAATGAAAAAAGGTAAGACAATGAAATGGGCATCGAGAGTAAGCTCAAATGAAGTTTTATTAGCTTAAATTCAAGGGTATAGAATAGTGAAGCTATAAATCTGAATAATTGGGAGTAATTTGATATTTTAATATTTTTTAGGTGTTCCAAATGACCGGCTTCAACAATAGCATCGACCGCCTAAGAATTCAAGTATAGAGGCCGCATTTGTCATAGTTGGAGTACCCTTATTACATAGTTCTCTTATTTTATGTTGAAACTTTCAAGGTCACTATGCTTTTATGGTAAAACTTTTTCTCTGTACCCCTTTATTTTAAGTGTATCTACTTTACAGTAGTTTAAATATAAAATATCTGAAATTATAACACTTTTAAGTATTCCCTTTTGGTTTAACATCATAATTTTTAATTAGACACTATTTTGATGAACCAGTGTGAAGAATTTTTATAAAAATAAGTGGCCGAATGTCAGTTATTTCCTAAAAGAAATAATAAACCTTTGCTAGGAAGCAAAATAAAAACAAAAATGTTGCAATTAAGCAAAGAAACAAAAAAAAATATGTGACGTGGTTATGGTAAACCAACGTTGCCGGATCTTTGAGAAAAAGTTCTCACAGTTAATAAAATTTAATAAAACTTTTATTGGGTACATGCGAAAAGGGAAAGATATCAGTAAAAGGCAGATTTCAAGTTTGATATATCATTAAATTTAGAATAGTACTTTCAAACTGACAGGAAAAAATAAGGGCTAATTTAAAAATGCGACACCCTGTAGTAACATAAAATAATTTTTTGTAATATAGTAAATTATGCTGTATATCCATATTTATTTGCTACAATTATTAAAACGCATTTAAAAACTTATAATTGGCAATTTTTATTAGAAAACTTGATTTTCAATTGCATGTTTTTTTACTTCTATTATTTATTATTCCGTTGCATAAAGATATTTTTTTACTATAAATTTGAATTTATTGGTTGCGAAGTATAAAAAAAATTGTAAATATAAACTATATTATGACAGTAAATTTATGAATTTTTATCTGCACAAATATTAGAGAACAGGAAAAGAGATAAGAAATAAGGTAAATACATCATTTTTTTTAAGATGCTATTTTAGAACTAAAATGTTAGTGAAAAGTTGATAAATCAAAAATGACAAATTTGGTAATTGAAAACTGATTAATTTTAAGCAATATTTACTTTAAAGTCGTGGGAATATTTGTATAAAAGCTGAAAAAAAAACACCATAAAAATCGGCAACTTTAACAGCTGCTTTTAATTGCAAAGTGTTCTAATATATTTAGTTAAAATCACATATTTCTATATTCTCGACATTTTTTATTTATTACTTAAATTTTCTGTTAGATACAAAAGAGGTAAGAAAGCAACCATATTAAATAAATACTTTACAGTAAAATAACGAATTTATTACATTTTTATCACCTTTTAACTCTGGAGAATTCATTTATTGGTCTTATTCACTGTGAAGCAAAAACCTTCCACATAGGGGTCCAAAGTTTCATATGATTAACTCGTAACTTCAATAATTTAAAGAACATTGCTACTTACCAAAATTTTTCTTCTATATATGGAGCTAAGTAGTGCCTCACTTCTATGGGAAAAATGTCTCGATCGCTATAAATTTGATTCAAACTTCCTGGTGGAAGCTGCTGTATTTTAGCCCACAATGCCATGGTTATGTACTAAAAATGAAATATTTCAATTACTCTATATTTTTAGTGCATAGGAAACTTGTAATTCATATTTAAAAGTCCATTACGAGCTTTCTAAATGCGAAAATCACTCAAGGTCATTATGAGCGGGACCTAATGTACACATGCATCTACATATATTTGTTTACATGAAGATCAGAACTGAAATGAATTAATCTAATATAAATAATTTTAACGCAATTAATTATGAGAAACTATTAATTATGGCCAACTATTATTCTCTTAACTAAACATATCTGATAAAAACAAGTAAGAATTTCGATAATTTACCTATCACAGCATATCAACATGGCAACCTGAGCATTACTATCCTTTTCTACCATCTACCTTCTCTTCTCTGTCAAATGTCAAGGTTACATCATCGATCACAGTCTAGGCATATTTTAGAGAAGCGATATTTCAAAAAATTAAATAAAGGTACCAACTTTTTATACTTGGTTGTAAAAATATTTCATGTGTACCAACTTCAGAAAACAAAACGGTTATTTCATTTGAATTGAAGAAACTAAAGGAAAATATTGCTCTATATGGTTATTTTTCATTTTGTTGTTTCCTAAATTATTAAGGGTCATTGGCCAAAAAACTAAAAAATAATAAACATAAACTTGGCTTTAACACTTGAATTTCGCCGTCGTCACATTGACAACGTTAATTCAACAATTTCAAGTAAGTAACACCTCTTATTTTGAATTCTATACGCTTAGTTATCAAGAACATGAAGTTTTTAAAAAGGTTAATCTGAAAATCATTTTTCCAGATCTATTACTGCTTCTTCTACTTCTTGCAAATTAAAATGTTGACTGCCACGGTAATTTTCAGTCTGATCTAAAAAGACTATTTAATTTAATCATATTATTGAAAACTCTAATTATACTACATAGTAAATGTTTTTTTTTAAATAAAACACCTTATACGAACTATCTCGTAGTTAGCTTATGTAATAAAAAGCTCATCGCAGAAGCCAACTACGAGTTATCATTCGTACACAGACATGCAGAGAGAATGTAATATATTAAATTGTCTCTGCAGACATGCTTCGCTACGACAGCTGTCAGTGATATGCTTTTAAATTCGTTAGTAGTCTTTCTTGAGTGTGTTAATTGATTTGTACCGGAGCTAAAAAAAGTGTTTTTATCCAATTTGTGAGAAAGCCAGGTCTTTGTGTGGAGACGATTGTTTTAAAAAATCTACAAAAAGTAAAAATACTCTTTTTTATGATTATATTTCCTGTGCAGAACCTATCTATTCATTTTTGCACTGATATATACTACGAATTTAATCGTAGCGGCACGAATATGGCATATAAAGCGGGCTACTCACACGCCTGTCGCAGGGTCGATCTAGGGAGCAAGCTGACAGGGGCAATCGAGGAGGCACCCCTACACACGTACCTCTCGTTCAGTGCGACAGTAAACGCAGTGCAGAACAGACGTGTCACTTGAATCCGTGAAGATGGTGCCAACACTTTCAAAAGATCGGCTTTGCCTTGGCTGTTTCAGTGGTGCTACCGCAAAAAAAAGAAACAGGGAGTACTGGGTGAAGAAGTGGTTACAAAAACGAAAATAATTGTGTCACATGAACGTTATGCGATAATTGGAAGTTAATGATCTTAAAAACTTCCCGCGTAAAGGATGTGCGCATGTTTTCAAATTTTTTATTAAACTGCGACATATTAACATCACTTTCAAGTTCGCTGTATATCTCAAACATCATTTCGAAAGTTTGATGCCTCATGTCTCTCTTGAAGTAATGCTCGTTTCCTTTATCCCACATGAAAGGCCGGTCTTTATATACTTCAATCACCCGTGTCCAAACTTCATGCTCGTTTTCATTTTCCATAGTAGTAAATTTCTCAGAGAGTGTACAATCCAAACAAGTACTCCGGATGGCTTTCTCTAAAGAACTGAGTCGAAATTGCCCCGATTACGCTATACACACACGAGTTTTGGCAGGGAGGTAGGAGCCGATCTAGGAAGCAAGGAACGTCCGAACCACCTGCCGCCCTGCAAAGGAAATCGCCCATGCTTGCCTACACACATCACAATCAAGGAAGCGATTCAGGGTCAACCCCACTCTAACACCCTAGATTGCCCCTGCAGCAGGTGTGTGAGTAGCCAGCTTAAACAAACTAGGCGATCAGTCGAAGTCTGCGTCTTAGCTAATAACGCAAATAGCGAGTTATTTCGTAGTTGGCAGTCAACGTGTTAAAAGAGTTTTTAGTTCCTCCCCACAGCCGCTAGAAGTTGAACTTTATGGGTCTATTGTATATAGGTTACTGCAATTATTTTCGGTTTTGTTATTACTGCAATTATTTTCGGTTTTGTTATTTATTAAGGAAAAAATTCAATTCTAATTAAAGAGATGAATGAACAATTAAGTATACATTGACAACAAAATTGATTTTTTGTTGGATTTGTTTTCAATTTTGTGTTACATAGGTGAAATGGTAATAGAAAACATTAAACTTATTGACAACATACATTTATTAACAAAATACTATTAACTTTTAACAATCCGGCAACAATAAATAAACATTTCATCAAGCAGATAAACAACATTTAAGAAAATACATTTTCAAGTATTTCGGTATATAATTGAAAAAAAATTGACCTGTACTATAATACAGAAAATTACAAAATGTATACAATAACCTGTAATTACCACAAATATGTGTATAACTGAATAATTTTTAACAGAATAACAATCTCAACAGTTATGCATGTTTTTAAAATAATATTTTATTCTTAGATTAAGTGAAACACACTAGTGATTAGATTACAAATTACAAACTGATCAAAGCTAGTATTTGAATTGAGGTGTTACCTGCTCAACACTTCCAACTTTTGTTTTACTATTCAAATAAACTAACATTTTATAAAAAAAACAATTTTTAATTTGAATGAATGATTTTTAAAATGAAATTTTACAAATTTCTCACATTTAAGACTAACATTTATCTTAAATTACCCAAATTTTTAACCAAAAACCAATGGGGTTATAATCAGCTAAAATTTCCCGCCAATGGTGATACTGATTCTTAACCCAAGTTAACTATCATGAAGTATAGTAGAAACTTGTTTGAAACGCATTTTTCTCAAAAATGGTCCATTGTGCGTTCGTACTTTGTCGAAAGTGGCTGCATAGATTTTTATTTATTACTCCTAGATCTACATAATAATGAGTTTTAAAATGCCGGATGAAAGCGGTGGTAGTTATTCAGAGATGGAAGCCAACGACCGGGAACTGGGGAAAAAAGTGAGAAGTGATACCTCTTCGCTCGTAGAACAAACAACCAAACTAACAGTTAAAAATCAGATCAAACCAGTTCCAATTCAACTACAACTATATCAGCAACTAAAACCACTTCACAAAGTCAAGAAAAATCTCAAACAAATAACTAGTCACAAATAAAAGATCGTAATTGGAATTAAGAAATATCTATAGATGTAATCCACATTGCTACACTAAGAGGAATGTCGTGAATTGAATTAGCTGAATAATAGAATATTAATTTTAATAATCCTCAAGATGAAATAAAAAACAAAAAACGTTTCAATATTAAATCCAACCACCACAATTGTATCGGTTCTTAAATGAAGGAACAGGAATAGGAGTATATGGGCCTTGGACCAAATATTCCAAACGTCTAGGCAAATCTCCAAGCTGAAATCTATGCCATCGGAAAATGTGTCCAGTTCAATATAGAAAGAAATTTTCGCAGACAAAAGATCATCATGTAAGACAGCCAAGCAACCATTAATGCTCTGAACTCCCACGTAATCAACTCCAAGATGGTTTGGGAGTGCCTAAAGAAACTCGGATTAGTAGAGGAAGAAAAATGCAGATTTTGCGAGGAACAAGACGAAACCTCTATTCACATTCTCTCAGAAGGTATAACACTGCAAAATCCGAGGGTATGATACCTCGGAGAATATCAAATAGAAGAATCTACCTAACCTCAAGCCTACCGACATCCTGAAAGCAATAGGACTGGAGGAACTGTTCTAATCGTTGAGACATCCTTAAGTGCTGGACAGCAAAAGGGGACACAATAGATCTTACAGGTCGCGGTGTATCGATACAAACACAACAGAACGGTTCTTAAAGAATTCCAAAATTAAAAGTTCACTGCCGCAAATTCCAATTCCACACGCTTCAGTTATGGTATTAATTAAATTGGAAATAGAAAATGAAACAACCAACCATCATTTAAATCTGTCAAATATCAAAGTTTTTGTAATAGAATCAGGTCTTTAAAAGCAATTATAAGGAATAAAACAGGTTGTGTCAACTACTAAATGAGTTTTTTTATAAATACAAACATTCTCCAGCATATTCAAGTACTCAATCATCACTCCAGTTTGTATCCTGTGAAAAATATTCATCATTTAATCATATCACAGATGTATGCTCTACACCAGTGATTTAGGATAAATGCAAAGGATCACACTATACATTCAAATCTGCACTACTTAAAAAATGTGTTGCATGTCAGAACACAAACTATGCTCTATGAAATGTCCAAAAAACCGACATATTGGTATTTCTAATGTAAAAATCAAAACTATATAAAAAATCTGCTGCTATTGAATCTTCGATAACAAAGAAGAATATAGTCCATATGCGATCCTATTGAAAACACATTCGTTAGCAAACTGAATCATCAGCTGACGAGAGTGCTGTATCTTTCCAACGAAGTCTGTATGGTCTCTTCGTTACGCTAAGGATGCACAGATAATACCGGAAATTCGATAGTCGGTTAACACATTCACTACATCAATTAGAAATTAATAAGTGATGTGATTTTACTGCTTCATAGTTCCCAATTATTAAAAAAAAAGGTTAAGAGGACAAGTAGAAGACCAACTACAAGATGAGCTCACAGACCAAACAGACACCATATATATTTTTAGAAAAGTAATAGAGAGAGAAAGCTTATGCGAATTAGGGAAGATTCGATTCGCAATTCGCCAGTGGTAACACATCCAGACATATCGTGAGAACTGCTCGATTGATCTCTTCTGAATAAAATAATTCTGTTCAATTTTTCTAGAAAAAAGCTTTTTAATTTTAGCCTAAAATTTGGGTGATTGATACCATGATGAGCTGTGAGATGTATTAATAAAGATCCTTAATTACTCACTAATGCGGGGTTGAACAAAATTCAATACAAATTAATTAAAAACAAAAAACAAAAGAAAATCAAAATTTGTATGAGAGTAAGTACTTAAAATAAAATTTACAAGTTTTTTGTTCCCTATGGATCTATAAATATTTCAAATAAAGTACTACTACGAAAGAAGAGTATACATTATAATTTAAAATATTATTGTAACAATTTGTACAGGTAATTATTTTATACCTCTCTATTCTATAAAAAATACTTTCGTTCTACATTTTATTAAAATTTTTCGTAAAAAATCTTTAACAACATCATATGTCGCATAGCTAATACCAACTGCTATAGGTCCTTTGATCCAATTCATGGAGAGTCCTTTGTATAAACCCCGTTTTATTCCTTCGTGTCTGAAAAATATTTACGTATGTACAAATTTAAATTCTTTAAACAATTATTTTTAAACTAGTCCACTCCACAATGGTTCATGAAATCTTAAAAGTTCCAAAAACAAAACTTGTAAAACAAATCTGCTAGTACTTCATCGTTGAAGAGGAATTACTGGGAAAATTATAAATAAAAAATTTGCGAATATTAGGGAAAGAAATTTTGTTTTTGAAATAGTGAATTATTTCTTCTATAATGCGTTTCAGGTTTTATGTCCAAAAGTATTCCCAAACAATGAAAAATCTCAGTGAATGGACAATTCTATTTGAAAAAATGTTATAAGATGGAAAGGTAGCGGCTTTAAAAATGTGAAATCATCATCAGAAGTCAGAATTATGACAGTATTCAATACAGTTACAAGTATAGTTCGGGAAATACATATAGTATCCCCAATTTAACAGCTTTAAAACGGGGCGCCAAAAAAGACATGGCCGTTTAAACGTAAGCGGCATCCTTGGTCTCAGCCAATGTGGACTCGACTCCACTCCACTCTATTCTATTGGTTGGATATTCAAACGAAGCGCTATGATAAGACAATGTGGTGTCCAAAGTATATGTCCAATAGGGAATAGGATCCGTTCAAACACCATTTACTCGGGTAGCCGACCATTTATCTATTACAACTTAGCGATTGTACATGTTTTTATTTTTTTAATTTATACTCTTTCCACCCTCTGGCTCCCGAGCTATATATTAAAGTAGAACACTTGGCACAGACTTGAGAGATGGCTGCACTAAAGCGTCTACCGGAACTTTACATATATCAACGAAATAAGCTAATACATTTTTTTGTAATTCTAATTTCTGGTGATTATTTTATATTTTTTAAAACCCGTCTTCTATTTTAAAACTGCCTTTTGAATATAATTCTAGAGACGCAGGAATTTTCCAACGAACAATAGTTTGGGAACTACTACCGGTCATAAGATACAGTTAAAAAATCGGAAATTAACCAATGGCGTTTAAAGTTTTGTCAGACTATCCTTAATTTTAACAAGTAGATTCCAAATATTTTATAATTTTTAAGCTATTTCTACATATGTATAGTCCAGATATAGTAGTTCAAATGTAGGGACAAATCTTCCTTCATTGTAGCTGTGTAGATGTAAGAAATTTACAGTTTTTTTGGTTTTTAAAGCCTATAAAACGCTACTTGATGTTGCCAGAAACACAAATAACGCTCTGTGACTAAACAATAAAGCTTCTTTAGGGACTTGGGGAATACCAAAGGAACTCTTTTTAAAGAGGAATTATTTTTTTGTACAAATTTCGATCAGCGGTAATCTAACCTGAAATACACTATACTTGATATAACGCTGACTTCCAAGGGTAATTAGAAATTCCAAATTTTATGTTATTTTTGTACAATCGCCTTTGCACTACAATCCGCGAAACGAAAAGTTACTTTAACATAACAAGGTTATTATTTTTTAATTAAATATGAGAAGAACTAAACAAACCAGTTAAGAATTTAATTTATTTGATTTGACATGAGACCGGTTTCTGCCTTTTGGCTTTGTCAGACCTTCAAATCCAACAAATCAAATTCTAAACACTCATAAGCCAATAGCTACATCCGGTATAAGATAAAATTCGCAAATGTGCTACCATCTATCAGTAAAACTGATAAATAAACGATAGATGTGAGTTTTAATCGATTCGACATCCTAAGACCGGTTTCTGCCTTTCGGCTTCTTTAAAACTCACTTCTAAGCTTCATTTATCAGTTTTAATAATAGATGGTAGCACATTTGCGAATGAGAAGAATTAGTAATTATTTACAAATTCGCAATTCTGAACTTGCTGTAACATGTTTTGTAGTATTGCAGTTTAGATTTTTCAGATATTATTATTATATTTTAGTTCTATGGAAGGATTTTTGATTTGATTTAATTTTTGAAAGCAAGTATTTTTCGTCCGCAAACTCATTTCGTCCGATGTGGTCACTATGATACGTCACGGTACGGACGAAAAATACTTGCCTTCAGAAATAGCCAATTTTTCATTCGGAAATTAGTACGTAAAATGTCTTTTTTGTAGAGGAATATTGTGTGTGTGAATTTTTTTAGCAACTTCTATAATATTTCTCTCGGTACGCTAAAATGAAATGTAGTAAGTTTGGTACACAAATAACTATTTTAACCAATTTTTTAGGTTTCTGAACCATTATGCAATGAGCTATCTTAGATGTAGAAAATTTTGACTAATTTAAAATTCATATTTTTTAACATACTTGTAAACATGTTTAAGAGTAACCGTAATATTGGTATATTTTCCATTAGTATCAGTCTGCATTCTCCTCCTTACTATATCTAATGGATAAGAACTAGTCTGACCTAGCATACCAGCTATCGCCCCGAAACCTAAAAAAGCTACAGGATGAGGAGTTGGTCTATCATCAATATGTTCTGAAACAACAAACTTCAATTGACATAAAGACTGACTGTCCATAATAATTAAGGTAAGAGTATATCAGGGAAATTCGTGCTATATTGACTCAAATTATATCATTTTTAAAAACGTTAAAGGTTTTCAGTTTTTTTTTTTATTTTAATAGCGCTATTACTCAGAATGGTAATGGGTCCAATTAAACCAAAATAACAATTTCTTGTACTCCCCAAAACGTTTAAGATTCGTTTAGAATTTGAAAAGAGCAAAAAAAATTGAGCTATCCAGAATTATATCTAAAATTAAAATGAACGGTAAAAGGTGAATAATATAACATAAAAATTATATCAAAAGTGTGGTCGACTGACTATTTTTCTTTTTCTTAATTTTATTTTGTTAAACTCTATAACTTTTGTAATTAGGCACTATTAAAATTTTCATTTATGGCTGAATAATATTTACGACATTACAATATCTTGCCGAAGTAAAAATATTGTTCAGTTGATGCAAATTACGTGTTTTTAAATTTTCAAAGGTTTAATTAAGAGACATTAAAGCCTCGTTGAGACGGCGACACCAATGTCGCGACATTCACTGCTACGGCAGTAGTGTCGCAGTCTGAAACATGACATACATTAAAACATTTTGATATTGTGGCACTGAGTGACACGGAACTGCCATTTTTTTGTAGATTGTAACTATTTTTTTAATTTTTTAACATTAATTTTAAAATTAAAAATCTATAAAGTGGCTGCCAAATTCGACATTTTAGATTTCCTTGAAATGTATCAAAGTGTCATGACGGCAAGTGTCATACAGTGTCGTACCAATCAATGCCGCGACATTGGAGTCGCCGTCTGAACGAGGCTTAATAGCAACTAACCTCTATATAATCTTTTTAATGTATCATATGTAAAAAAAGATACTCCAGCGTATGGTATCACTCCTAAAATAGTCGGAATATATCCTCGATATAAAACGCTTATTCCTTCTAAATGGTATATTTTCATGAAAACCTAAAAAATAATTAAATTGACATATTACAACCAAATGTAAAACAGTTATTTAGGAGGAGTCCTCACTCCTAAGCAAGGTTAAAATATAAACGACAATTCCACTCATATGTAAAAAATGTCATATGAAATTTCAAAAATCGTAGTTTGCTATCGGATATTTAGCCTATGAGGAAGGAAGACAAAATATAACTGGATAAAAAATCGATAATACCACGTTGCCCGGTTAACGATGTGTGTTTGTTACTTATTTATGAGTTACGTCAGTTTAAATTCATGGAATTGTCTTACCAAATACCAGTTCGAGCTCACATTTTGGGCAGGATATTTTTTGTAAGTTTGATTTCATATAGGCAATTTAACTCGATCTGTAAGACAAAAGTGAAAGTAGATACTTTACATCAAACTTATGAAAAATATCCGGCCAAATCTGAGCTCTAGTGGTATTACGTTTGATAATAACAAAAAAACTGGTTCTCAGCGACAACGGATTAAAGAGAAAGGAATATTTGTATTCTTTTCCAGTGAAAAACCCGCCGCTTCAGAGTCACTGAAATATCTGCTTCAGGAAAGATATATGGAACTAATTTGTTATTTGTGGACCACCACAAAGATCAAATAGTAACATACTCAATATATTTATTCAACAAATTGACCTCAGAATTCCAACTTTAAATTCTGTAATTTCATACCCTCGAAATTCTTTTTAAATTATAGTTTAATATCCATTAATTCTTTTTACTGCAACTTACATATATCGAAAATGTTAGGACAAAAATTGACGGGCTCTTAAGAGCTACTTACTCTTGTAAACTGAGGCCAGCTTAAATAACGACATATTGTCTTCCTAATTTTTTAACGTTTATTGCTACTCTGTATTTCGTCCGCTAAACTGAACTGCAGTTAAACTGAGGTGCACTTTTTCTTTCTACTCCAGTCTTTAATTTGTTTGAGGGCTTTGAATACGAGTTAAATACGCAAACAGTGAATTAATTTTAGGTCGTGTCTATTTTCCCACAAATTCAAGATTAATACATAATTATGTCAACTATTGCCCCAACCCCGTCGCCTATTCCAAATTAGAAAATGTAATTTTATATAGTACAAACCTGCCTTAATGTTGAATATTCTTCGCGCGAGGTTACAGCCATTCGCGCCCTTGCCAAATCAAGTGGGTAGGTAAGTGATTGTGATGTTGCCCCAGCTAGAGATCCTGCTAGAAATAATTTGCCAGGAGTACTCCTAAAAATAGGAAATATCCTTTATTTGCATTTTCAGATTTGTAAAAGTTCTCTTGAATATGATCTCGATTGTTTTTGTTTAATAAATAAATAAAACGGTCACCAAGAAAAAGAAATTAACAACCAAGCATGATTTGTTGCAGTCAATTAAGAATTTTGAATTCCTCAATTTGCTTTTTATTTTATTTTTCAGGAAGAAATGGACAAGATTCACCGATATTGGCAAATTAGTCTTAACTTAAGATTTATAATGCAAAATGTAGATGTAAAACTACAAAATGAAAAAAGAATAAAAAAAAATTAATTATTAAATTTAATACCAGATTTTAAAAGTAGCAATTAGTACAGTAATTTTTTAGGCACTTCCAGCAGGGTGATACTATTATCAGTGCAATTGTTTTTAAAGCTATAAATATAAATTAAGTGACTTTTTTTAATTATTGATAACATGTATTGTTATTTATTAATTATAAATTTTATTTCCGTTTGCAAAAGTTTTTATTTTTAACCTTTTTGCATGAAACAAAATATATTATGTATCAAAAAGAATGTCCTTTCAAAAAGATTATATATATATTTAAGTAAATATTTTGATAATTTCAATTTAGAAAAAATCTTGACCCAAAGTATGTTCTAAAATCCAAAGTAAATATTTTATATAAACAAGAAAATATCTATCCACGTTAAGGTCAAATTATTTCATTCAAAATGTAAATATGTCAATAACTGATAATACATCATTACCAGATTAGGAAATTCATTTAAAAAAGAACCACCTATCTGTAGTATTTTTAACATGTGGACATGATAATATTTAATACTAGTGCCAACTATGTAACAAAATATGGCTAGAACAGGATTATTTTCAACAAGCCAAATAACAACTCCGAAGTACTAAGCAGTAGCAGAAATATATATATAACGTTTATTTAGCAATATAAGCTAATAGAATTACAATGTCTTATTCTAAGTAAAAACTTTAAAATCATATTACATCACAATTAAAATATATACAATAAATAAAAGAAAGAAAAAAAAAAGTGTATTAGCAGGTTCCTGTACTAAACCTTTTGTTGGTCTAACATGTACCCTTTTAATTTCTTCTTAACTATATTAATCAAGGTAGTATTCTTAATTTCCTCAGGTAGTTCATTAAAGTTTTGAACTCCTTTAATGAAAATTGTGTTACTTGAATTGACATTACTAGCCTGACGTATATGATAGTTTGAGCGACTTCTTGTATTGTATTCGTGAAATTCAAAATTATACTTTAATTTGTCACGTAAATATATAGGAACTTTACCAATTTTTATTTTAAAAATAAATATTAATGTTAGATAAAGAAAGTAATTTTTAACAGATAACCATTTTAATGTATTCAACATTAATGTTATATGTGTTTTTCTTTCACAAGATAGTATTACTGTCATTCCTCTATTCTGAAGTCTTCCAATTTCATTTTGGTTTAGTAAATACAAGATGGTTCCACAGTAAGTGAAATGAGGTAAAATCAAGCTGTTATACAAAAGTAAAAGTGACCATTGATTTAGATGCTTGGATTGCCTACTTAAGTAGTTAATTTTGAATGCTATCGTTTTAATAATGTAGGCAGCATGTTCCTTAAATAACATTCTATTGTCTACTATTACACCTAAATATTTAATTTTTTTTACTAATTCAATTTTATCATTTGCTATTTTAATGTTATAATTATGTTCTTTGAAATTATGATACTGTTTGTCATTTGCTATCATCATGAATTTCGTTTTATTGTTATTAATTTTTAACGAGTTGAAGCAGCACCACTCATATACTAAATTTAGTGTTTCATTAATTACATTAATTATATCGAGCAGATCATTTGATGCATATAACATATCGAGTTGTAGAACACAAATGAATCATTTTGTGTATTAAAAAATAAAGGTCAATTGTCACTATTTGTATCGATAGTAACCATTTCATAGACAATATATTCAATAAATACACACAGAAAGGGAGTAAAATAAGAATTATTAGAACAAAACAAAATCCGCGTATTGGGATCTGACATCCAGCCATTTGGCGCTGTTTTCGAACACAAAAAATAAAGTGTACTGCACAGTACCAAGGTGTAATAATAACTGTAATAAATGTCTGGACGTTGTATTTCACTATTTTCCAGAGCCGGATAAACGAAAGGGGGCGATTTTTTTTATATCAGCGGCAAAACGGGTGTCCCTTTCAGGGATGATTTTTTACTTGTGGGAGGTTGGCGAGGGGTCGGAAGTGATCTTCAATACCATCATCGTGTTCAGCATCCTCCTCGAAAACGGGGGAAAAGACGTTTTGTCGCTGATATAAAAATTTAAAAAAAAACCCCTGTCGGGAGTGAGTTTTGGGCGGCGGAGTGGTTGGTGAGGGTCGGAAGTGATCTTCAACATCACCACCGTGCTCAGCATCCTCGAAAACGGAGGAAAAGACGTTTTCTTACAGAGAAATGATGTGCTTCCCTTTAGGGGGTAGTTTTTGGCCGTTTTAAGGGTTCGTCTGGCTAAAAGAGAAATTCTGATAACGCCATCGTCTTCAGCATCCTCGAAAACGGGGAAAAGGTACTCCCGATCCGGGAAAATTTTGGTCCATGTTCTTCCGACTCACACACGCCACTATAACCTGTAACAGTGCAACAACGTAACAATGCAGTGCCTGCATTTTTCCCCTGAACCAGCCTTGCAGGAACAAACAACACTCATCACTTGTCCATTTTCTGCAATTTTTCCATTCATTTGATGCGGATTACCTCTCAAATTCGACGTTGATAAACAGAAAGCCACTAAGTGCAAACAGCCCACTGACACTTTCATTAATTTTCAGCTTGTTTGAAATTTAGTTTTCTAGGGTCTGTTGAAGCCCATTCGCAAATTTTGTCAATCGTAAGACTCATTTTTTATATTTAATAATAATAAGAGAGCAATACTCATGTCAAATTTAAATCTTCCCCCTAATTGACACCATCTTGGATAGGCCACGCTCCCATGTCAGATCCCAATTTACTAAAATCGATAATTTGATATTATAAAATGTTTAATAACCAAAATATATATTTTTTTAATACAAAAAAATAATAAATAACAAAGTTAGTAAAATTTATTTTTTCCAATATTATATTTTTTCACTTTATTTGTCCTTTTTTTAGGTGACTCTCAAATTGGTTTACGGTTTTTCATAATTTTATTTGATTTATTTTGTAACGATTATTAAGTTAGTTTGTATGAATAAAGCAAGTTATAATTTTGAATTAAAACTCATAAGTCTGGTGCACATTTGCACGAGATCGACTTTGCAATAATTCAGAGCGTGTGCTTCACTGTCAGTGAAAATTAGAAATGTCAAACTTATTCTCCCAAAATCTACCTATGCAAAATTGTGACAAATGAATGTTTAACGTCATATAATGTCAGTGGAAGTGGGAATTAGAAATGTCAAACAGATTCTCTCCATATCTACTTATGCAAAATTGTGACAAATGAATGTGCAACTTCATATTATATCAGTGGAAATTAGAAATGTCAAACAAATAAACATGTAACGTCATATCATGTCCGAAATTTAAAAATTTATGGAGATTTAGCAAGACCATATTTATTTGGGCAGCAGGTTTAATTTTTTAGATAAAGGAGTTATACTAATAAACTGCTAGTGCTGTTGATTTAAAATAAGAAAAAAACTTACCCTCCAACCTGATCTACTTTGAGTATTCTCTTCCACTGTTCGTGAGCTGTAAATTGTATTGCTGCATGAGGTACAATTCGAGCCATTGTAGCACTGTTTCCCCTCCATAACGCTAAAAGTCCTTCACTCTTTAAAGTTTTTAATAAAAATTTTAACGCTTTTCTTGTCGAATATGGTTTGTGACTAAAATAAAAATTTTAAATTATGACAAATAGTATACCGTCGCTCTGACACAGTAATTATTTTTTTAAATAGAGCCTTTTTGCACTTATCACAACAAAATAAAATGAGCTACAATTCCATTAATAACTAAATTTCATCTCATGATACTTATTATTAAACACATAGGAGATATGTGATTAATGGAAATGAGAAGTTATAAATGTTGTGATAAGTACTAAAAAAATCAGTTACTTAAAAAAAGTGATTCAGAGCGATGGTAAACTATTTTTCATACGAAACGTTGCGAATAGGTCACAGTTTGTATATCATTGTATTTATTAAGTTCAAATCCTAACGAACATTAAAAAATACAGGTCTGTATTTAAAAGAAAAGGTTGATGATGTTCCTGAAAACGGAAATAGTTGTAGGAAAGCTTTGGAAACATTGTAGTATAGATCATGTCTATTATTTATTAGTATTAATGTGTAACCAACAAATATAATTTTTCAATAAATTTAAGAGGTTAAAACAAAATAAATTAAAAAGTCTGTTTCAATTAAATTCCGAACTGGAATGTCTTCTTATTTTACAGTTACAAAACTCTTAACCTCCTTACAACAGATATTTGGTAAATTAAACATTAATTAATTAATTAAATATTAATAAACAACATTAATAAGAGCAAAATTGCATAATACTTACCTAACTTGAAAATTAATCTTTGTTCTGTCTAATGGAGCTATAATTGTTTTAGCTAAAGCACCTGCCACAGCACCTGATGCAAGACTAGTAATGACTATTTGTGTGTTGCTTAATTTGTTTGATTTTTTATGACTTATGTTACTATTATCGGCAGATTTTGCCATATTGGAAGACCGGAGCATCAAGGCATTTTTCGTTGCACTTATTCTGAAAATAGAAACGCACATGAATAGTAGTACAAACACAGCATTGTAATATTTATGCAAAATAAAATCAAAGATTGAACCAAAGGAGAAATCAAAGTGCAAAGATTGAATTAATAAAAAAAATATTTGTAAACACACTAAGTTCTATATTATTAAATAACAATTGTATTCTATTTTTATTACCTTTAATAAATCTGACTAAAATTTTATCTAATTTTACAGCAACTCTAATTCAAGTAACATTGACATTATTAAATGATAGTAAAAAAATATTTAATTAAATAAATCTGATAGTAGATAAGTTTACGTACTAGAGTGTGTTTACTGTTTATAAATCACATGACGCAGTTTTAATATCATAACTGTACTTTCCGGTTCCACCTGTTTCGTTACCTGTGTTCCAAACTTACTTTTATCTACCTTGACGTGTCTAGTCAGCATAAACACTCCTTTGTGATATAGAAATTTATATTGTTTACTAATTTTATATTTAAAATGGTAAGTTAGCTCATTTAGATTATTGCATAATTTACTAATCTAACTTCTTTTAGGCTCGTTATTTCAAGGAAAAAGATATAGACGGTAAGTATTCCAAACAATATTTGATAACAATATGCCAAGAAGTTTAATAGCTTAATTAAGTAAGATATATAAACGCCTATTTAGTAAAAGGAACGTACATTTAATTGCTGTATTGTATTTGCGTTAAACTTAAATGCAGTTGATAAAATAATTATAAAAGATATTTAATTTCAAACAAACAATTTTAGTAGATTATGATAATGAACGTAAAAGCCTTTGCATATTTATTTTTGCATAATAAAATGGAATCACTTTCTTCAGTCTGTTGTTCAGAATGTTTTCGAACCGTCGAGAAGGTGCAGTCATTCATTCAAAATTATTTGTAATATCAGAAATACTTAGGCCCAATTTAGTTGTAGTTTTAACCTGGATAATAGAAACTAACATTTTCCTACAAAGATTGTATACTTTCTAAATATCGTTTTTGTTTTTTCAAAATATACTTTAAAAATAAAAAAATATCAAAACGATAAGTTAAGTTTTTAATGACGATTTTATTGTTTAAATTACAAATTGGGAACTGATAAAATTGTGTATTTCTAATATCATTTTCATCTTTTTTAGAGTTTAGGGAATGCTTCTATTTATTTGCGCGATCTGGAACTATTAAAAATCTGGATGAGTTAACTATTATCATGAGAAGCTTGGGATTGTCACCAACAAAAACGGAAATGACAGGTTATTTAAAACAGAAGGTATGAAATCATTTTTATTTTCATATATATTTAAATGAAATTAGATAAAGTAAAAGATTCTATTTAAAATAAGATTATCAATCGACTTAATCACAATTTACCTAACTAACTGAGTGTCATTCTTAATGGTACCACCTATTCTGCATCTTTGATAAACTTTTTAAAATCTATAGATCTGTTAAAAAATATTTAAATCATTTATATTCATATTGTTATAACCTATAGTTTTAAACCAATTACTTTTCATCTCGTACTTGTATAGCTAATAACCCTTTGTGATGGCACAAATTTTAAAAATTTGTGTAGACCAATTTTACAAGAGTAGTTTTAAGTATTTTTCCACTTTATTTTCCCCGATTTGAATGATGTGGTTTCATCTAAAAATGATCAAAATAATATTTCCTTTAAGTTCAAGTGATTTGGTATTTTAAATTAAATTTAGTTACTAAACACGAGAGTAAACTTTGAAGGTTTTGTTGGGTAGTCAAGGAAATTTTTAGGAATCCAAATACATAAGTGATTTTGAAAAAAAAAAAGACTTACGTGGTTTTGAAATCTAACCGACCATGTATATGTAATGTAGTCAGACTTTAATTTCAAAATACATTATAAATTTTATCCATATCACTGAATTAGTAGTAATACTACATAATTTTAGACGACATGTTAATTTTATTTACGTAGGGCCACGTAACCCATAATAATTTGCGATAATTCCCTGCTAAATCCTAATATAAGAATTTTTTAATTGATTGAAGGAGCACTAAATATCACACTTGATTTAAAAAATTCTAATTCAGGATATATTCGACGAGGAATCGTTATTTAGTATGAAACATCTCTACTTTGCATGAAAAAGTGTTCTGGTATAAGTTTACAGTTATCTTATTTAAAGTTAAACTAAAATTATTGTTGAAAAATATTGAAAGTACGCAAAAATTCAAGAGACAAACTACAAATCAAAAACTTGTTTAATGTTTTCATCTAGTGCTACATCCCTTTATTTTAGGGAGGAAAAATGTCATTTCCAGACTTTTTAGAAGTAATGTATATACATTCTAAAGTTGAGAATATTCCCAAAGAAGTAGTTGATGCTTTCAAAGCTGCTGATAAAGAAAATACTGGAAAAGTGTCAGCCATGCAGTTGTGTTACTTATTGCAAAACTGGGGAGAATGTTTGTCTTCTAAAGAGGTAGATAGAATTTTCAGAGAAGCTAATGTTAATGCAAACAGTCTGGTTAGATACGAAGATTTTATTAAAATCGCATGTGCTCCAGTTCCTGATTATTATTAAAAATAAATTTAAATTAAATCATCATATATATTTCTATTTTTGTCACAATATTTTATTTATTTCTTTTCTTTCACCAAATGTAACATAAAAGTTTGGGACTTGTACATTAAATGATATTAAAATATTTTGGTACTTTAGTTTTCTTTATAAAGTTAAGAAAGGCTATTTAGTAATATTATAACAACATCAGACTGCACTAAAAATCTAAATTTCAGTTGATAATAAACCCACTTTGTTCATCGAGTAGTCAACTTATTTTATAATTACATGGCTTATAGTAAGGTTCAAATAAGTTAGAAAGCAATTTCAAGCGAAGTTTTCGATATACAAAGTAATATAGGAGGTAGTACATTTTTGAGCTTTTCAATGTTATATGGGAGTTTAAATTGTTTTGTGATCACATTGAATATGTCTTTGGCCAAAGCAATTTTATTCATTCTTTAAACCATAGTATTCAATTACTTTGTAATTACTGAAAAACTGTGGATAGTTAACAAAATGATACTATTTACTTTTAGTAATCATTAGATAACTGATTTAATTCCCACTTTTTAAACTGAGTCTAAATTTATAAAAATTAGCATATTTTCAAAAACATTATTTTTTAATAAAATATATCCTTTAAAGTAGGAAAATTTTTGTATAAGCATTCCACTTTATAATTAGAATTGTAACATTCAACCTACCTAGTTAGCTAGAAGTTAATTCACAGCAAAATAGTTAATTGACCATGATATACACAATTAAAGCGTTGTTCTGAATTATTCAACACAAAATAAAATATGATTTATTTAAAGTCGATCATTTATCACATTTAAAATGTGCAAAGTACAAATCTTCAAAAGTAAACGCAAAAAATGTCAAGGTTTAGTATGTGCTTATTTCGTCAATGAGTAATTAACTTATTACTACTAACAATAAAGGCAAAAGCAAAAAGAAGAAAGTCAAATTTTCATGAAAGTTAATTTCAAGTTAAATCGTAAAAACAGTCACATGAGGCTGTGTGGGATAATATATTCTTCCTAAGTTAGATAATTAATCAAATACGTAATTAAAAAATGAGCACCAAGTGCTATTAGGTAGAATAAAATTCGATTGAAACAATTTGTCTAAGAAAAAACGACTGACTGTCAATTGTCAAAAATGCGTTTTTAGACGTCGTTCGGCGTTTTTGTGAGGTTATATTTATAGCGTCACAGCGTTTATTTCCAAATTTATTATTTTAAATTATAAATTTATCTCATCAAAATGTCGACTGCTATGCCAATAAACCCAAAACCTTTTCTTAACAGCCTCACAGGGAAGGCTGTTTTGGTAAAGTTAAAGTGGGGCCACGAGTACAAAGGCTACCTGGTATCTGTTGATGGATATATGAACTTGCAATTAGCCAACACTGAAGAATTTATTGATGGAAGTGTAACAGGTATAATATTAATAAATTCAATTTGCTTTTGTTTAACTTACTAATAACTTTCTAAATGTTGCTTGTATTTTTTAGGAAACTTAGGAGAAGTTCTTATTAGATGCAATAATATTTTGTTTATCAGAGGTGCTGAAGAAGAAGATGAAGAAGGTGAAATGAGGGATTAATGAGAAACTGTTCCAAATAATTTAATTTTAAGTGATGAACATGGTTTCGTGTATTTTTATAGAGAATGGGTTGTGTGAATCTGTAAGTTAAAATGAATGTAAATAAAAATGCTCTGAATATTATGATATTCAATTTTTGTAATTGGTTTAATTTTTGAGCTAGAATATGTTTAATAAATATTTTTTAAAAAACATCACATGCCTTTATTTGCAAGTAGTGGTTTAATCATTGTAATGGAAAATTATTTAAATGTGTAAATTTCTAAAAACTTTAAATAGAAAGTTATGCATAATTAAAGATGTATTTCTTTTTTATTGACAACTTTTACAATATTATTATTAAATTAACAGTAAAATGGTTTATATGGCTTTAGAAGTTACAAATTGTAATAAAAAAGAGAACAAAACATTTTTTTTTATGTAAATTTTTGTTACAAATTTTCAAATAATGTTTAAAAAAAATTCCATATGGAAAGCACGTATACATGGTGTCCCAAGATTTTTTTTACAGGCTATAACTCGGGAACTAACGAATAGATTTTTTTGAAAATTGGGTAATCTTTTTGGGACCTACAGTAATTTCATCTGAGGTATACATAGTATCTGTGACGTCATCGCAATGAAAAAAATTAAATGGAAAGGGGGAATCAAACTTAGCTCAAATGAAAGGGTTTTTTATTTCAAATTCAACGGTGTATCACAATGAGGGTACCAAAGTAATAATTTTACCAAATTTTCAATTTTTCAATTTCTTTTCAATTTTTCAACTGTTTTCTTCAGCTTACAAAAAACTAGTTAAAAGTAAAAATAGGCCAATCAGAAGTAAATTTGGACATGATAATTGCGGCATTTTAAATATCACTGGTTATTGTTGCAAATAAATATTAAATTGAAAATGGTACGGCAAAGCAACTATCGCAGTGATGGGGCCATCACTAAAAGGCCAGTGCGGCCGACGGTTTCCCGATGATTATTCAGCAGGCACATCTAATTGATGGGCCTTTGAATCACCAACAAGAAATCTTGGAATGGCAATGTTATTGTATAATGCCATTTTTTTAATGGCCTTATGTTACTGTCCAATACAACCCCGGTTGTCCTGAATACATGTTCCGTGTTCAAACTCTAAGCTTACTTTTTGATGCTCTATCAAAATCTGAAGTCAGTATTTTAAAATTCATAAACACAAAAAAGCTACACACACACATGTTGGCTTCTGCTTCTCTTCATAGAATGGATGGAAATTTACACATTTCTCGGCGTTTTTCTAGCTTGGGTGCAAATTAATATTCAAATAAACAACACTCATGAGATACACCAAACTACTACTCTAAATTACCGTGTCAGTCAACGTGTTATATACCTACAGTATGCAACATATGAATTGACAACTGAAGGCTGACAATTGAAGAACCGAAATAGGTATTAAGAAAAATCGCTATTAGGTTCAAACTCGCGTCTTTTATATATAGGGTGGCCCATTAATGTGTCAAAGCAGTTTGATATTACCTTTATCACAAAATGTGAGAAAAGTTATAGACACCAAATGGCTCATAACTTAAAATTGTTTTGAAGTATATACAGGGTGATATATGAACGCAGATCAAACTAAAGTTATTTTTTAAAGATTTTTGGTAGGTCATACTGGGTATTTTACATAAAATGACTATTTTTATCTTAAATTAGTTAATACATATTAATTTTGGTAATGATTTGTGTTTATGCACAAATAAATTTTTCTGGACTTGCTGCTGCTATCTAACAATTAGTTATTTGAGTACATTTTCATTTTAGTTTCAAAGACTACTATGTTGAAATATGTTAAAGTAAATTAAATCGATACTGTGGCTAGAATATTTTAAATGCAAATATCTCGAAATCAGCTGAATTTATGCTACCTATTAAAACAAGTATACCTTTTTTGTTCAAATTTACAGGGTGTATCATAAAGACTAATATAAAAATTCAAAAAAAGGCCAGGAATAAAAAAAATGGATACTTATCTTCATCTAGCAGAGTGTAGGTAGCGCCCTCTTTATCTAATCTCAAAATTGATAACACGCCTATGATTTACTAACTTAAAAATATAACCATACCAAATTTCAAGTCAATATATTAAATCATAAAGAAATTATTGCAAAAAAACGAAAAATAAATTTTATCTTCAACACCCTGTATCGTAGTAGTAGATAACGTTTGACACAGAGTTGTTTAGTAAAATATTAATATTTCGAGGTCCTGAACCTAGACCATTCCTTATGATACACCCTGTATAAAGATTCAAACAATTAAAAATTTCTTTATCAATTTATGATTTTTTATAACAAGATGAGATAATGAGATAATTTTAGCTCGTAAAATTTGCTTTAAAATAAGAGCCATTTGAGTATCATAAGGTATCATAAGGGATAAGGGTTGTTATACTGAGTGTTGTCTTCTGATTCTACTTAATATTAGATTTACGGTAGTTTTTGTATTTGTAAATCCGACGCGGCGTTGACAAGTTATTCCTATTTTAAGCAGATTTAATGAAAAAACAGCACTTCAGAAATATTAGCACAAAAACCACATTTTTTAAAAAATTCCTCAAAAAAGCTACTATGATGTAAATGAAACATGCACCTATCACAATAATCACACAACATCTTCACCTGTTGCACAGGGTGTTTGCCGATAGCGTGCCAATAGTCTAGTTTTGAAATGGCAATAACTTAATTTTTTCAAATGGGACACCCTGTATATTTTTCTTCAGTTAGAAGCTCTCCCTAATACGCATTAAAAAAATATAGGGTTTTGCACATCTAACTTTACTATTTACTTTAATAATTGACGTTAAGTGACAAACAACATATTTTACACAATTTTTAATAAGAAATCAAGTTACCTATGAAAATGACAGTAGGTATTTTTTATGGCATTAATTGTCAACATAAAATTTTGTATTGTATCACGTCTACTATATTTAATCGGTATTGTGTATAAAAAATGGATTTTAATAAGAATTATAGTGTTCAAGAAAATATTGATATGATATGGATACTGGGTGAATGTCAAAAAAATATAAGCACAAGGCAATTAAGCAATCAGTTAGATATTTCCAATACCACAATTAGACGCATAATAAAAAAGAATAAATATCACCTCTATCATATCCAGCTTCACCAAGAATTGTTACCACGTGATTTCGCGCGTAGAGTGGAATACTGTAGATGGTTAATAAACAAGATAAATACAGAGCGTAACTTTTTAAACAAAGTTTTATTCTCCGACGAAGCCACGTTTCATAAGAACGGTTGTGTAAATAGACACAACTTCCATTATTATTCGGACCACAATGAACATTTATTTAGAACCACATCACAGTATCGATGGTCTTTGAATGTGTGGGCGGGAATAATAGGTGATTATGTAATTGGTCCCTATTTCTTTGATGGGACTGTAAATGGAGCTATATTTTTAGATTTTTTAGAACATGATTTTCGCAACTTATTGCAAAATGTGCCTCAAAATTATCGCAACGGAATGTGGTTTCAATTAGATGCCACACAGGAAGGGGACGACCTATAAATTGGCCTACTAGATCGCCTTGCCTTACACCTTGCGATTTTTTTTTGTGGGGTTTTATTAAAAATATTGTTTACAAAGAAGAGGTTACCACAAAAGAAAATATGAAACAAAGAATTACTGCAGCATTTAGACAGGTGACCCCTGCAATGCTAAGAGATGTGAGTAAATCAATGAAAAAAAGGGCAAGAAAATGTATAAATGAAAATGGAAGACATTTTGTACACCTTCTATAAATTTTAACTTTCACTATTGTAGTTTCCTTACGATTAAACTGTGTAAAATTTTGTACTTATTAAAAATTGTGTAAAATATGTTGTTTGTCACTTAACGTCAATTATTAAAGTAAATAGTAAATTTAGATGTGCAAAACCCTATATTTTTTTAATGCGTATTAGGGAGAGCTTCTAACTGAAGAAAAATATATTTGAAAAAATTAAGTTATTGCCATTTCAAAACTAGACTATTGGCACGCCATCGGCAAACACCCTGTGCAACAGGTGAAGATGTTGTGTGATTATTGTGATAGGTGCATGTTTCATTTACGTCATAGTAGCTTTTTTGAGGAATTTTTTAAAAAATGTGGTTTTTGTGCTAATATTTCTGAAGTGCTGTTTTTTCATTAAATCTGCTTAAAATAGGAATAACTTGTCAACACCGCGTCGGATTTACAAATACAAAAAACTACCGTAAATCTAATATTAAGTAGAATCAGAAGACATAATCGTTCAATTTAAAAAAACCAAATTAATTTTCATTCCACAAAAATTAGCCACCCTGTATACATCAAAATATTTTAAAATTGTGGTCCGAGCGACACTGTCTACCCCTACAAAAAATCTTGACCCGAGCATTTTCGAAAACTCCGGAAATAAAAAAAACACCCTAAAAAAACATGTTGTTTATGAAAATACACAAAAATAATTTATTGAATCTTTCTGAATATACTTAATACCTTGCAAAGCCCCATTATCCAAAAGGATTCGGTGAAATTAGTCTTTATAAAAAAAATATGAATAAATTTAGGAGGGTCAAAATATCGAGCAAAAACAAACTTTGGCCCGGTTTTTCAATAATTCAGAGAAATAGATAAAAGGAAAAAGTAACATGATATTATAGCTACAGGTTCCTTCTTTCATCTGAACTTTGACTCATGAAAACATATTAATTTTTACGTGATTTATTGAAAAATTTGTAATTCGCTTGGGAGTGTCATTCCTTTAGAGCGTGTTCTCTAAATGCAGGGCAGGAGCTAAAAATGGGGGTGCGCTTTAGAGCCGGTTATGTCGAAAAGAATCATATTTTTGACAAAAATGATGAGGATCATGAGAGCATTCGTTTTATAGCTCAAATACCATTTTTTGGGGGGTTTCCTACACCCATTTTCATTGTAAGGGGCGCCAAAACTCATTCTTGCACACACAACATTTTGCTCTTAGACCGGCACTTGATTGACAGCACTTTGACAGACGCTGTGCGAGAAAGTAAAATATATCACACGACTGTGTGATATTGCTTCTTCAATTCGAAAATTGCCATTTTCATAGGTGGTCGTAGGAAAACATATTTACATTTAAGTTGAATTTAAGTTGAATATTTACTGTATGTGATACCTGTATATGTTTTAAGTTTCCTAGAGAAAAAATTATTATTATTTAAAAATTTTATTTTAATACATTAATACAATATGGTCAAAACTCGCAACGTGCCTAATCCAAAATGTTGCTTTTGAAATATACAGGGTGTTTCATAGTTAACTGTAAATAAAGGATACTTAGGTGATTCCAAATAACCTCGGTTACTGGGTCTAACGCCTTTAATAACCGAGATACGGGGTGTTTCTTCCATTTCGGCCAATATTTTGTTAAGCCATAACTTTAGAACCACCATGTAGATTTCTCTTATACTTGGTACAGGTAAAGTGTGTTAATAGCCCAATCCTATAGTGTAATAACTACAATTAAAATCCAGATCCGGATTAAGAAGAATTTCTAAAATTTGAAAATCCCCAAAACATCACCCTATGTATCAGATTCTTTAATATTGGGATGGATATTTGAAAAGAATGGAAAAAAAATGAGTTAAAATGAAAAAAAATTTTAAGTGCACATCCCATTCTACTACTGGAGTTTTAACGTCAAATTATATCAAATGCATTTTTTTCATTTTCACAAGCAGTAACTTTCTAAATACCTGGTAGATTTCTTTCATATTTGGTACAGGTATCATTTTTTAGTAACCCCATCGCATAATGGAAGGAGTACACTACAGTTAAAATCCAGATACGGATTAAGAAAAATTTGTAAAATTTCAATATCCCCAATGGATGAGAGATTCGAAAAGAATGGAAAAAACTGAGATATTCTGACATATTTTTATAAATGCACATCTCGTTCTACATATTACTAAACTTTTAAACTTAAAATTCAATTAATGCAATACTTATTGTCATTTTCATAAGCCACCCTGTAGATTTCTTTAATAATTAGTACAGGTAGATTATTTAAATAGCCCAATCGTACACTACAAGAATTAAAGTTAAAATCCAGATCCGGATTAAGAAAAATTTGTAAAAGTTGATAATCTCTAAAATAGCACCCTGTATATCAGATTCTTTAAAATGTAATCGGATATCTATTTGAAAAAAGAAAAAGAAAAAAGATGTTTTATTGCCAAAGCCTACTTGATAGTTTAATGAGTTTTATATCCGAAATTAATCCGAAAAATTAAATCTGTATCTTTTTTGTAGAACGCTCAAGTGAACTCATAAAAATATTTCAACACATTATAACACGTCTTTTTTCTTTTCTTGTTCGTTTTTTACAGGATCCAATTTTAGAGATTACCAACTTTTACAAATTTTTCTTAGTCCGGATCTGGATTTTAACTTTACCTCTTGTATTGTACGATTGTGCTATTTAAACAATCTACCTGTACTAATTATTAAAGA
Organism: Crepidodera aurea; assembly: GCA_949320105.2. NCBI lineage: Eukaryota > Metazoa > Arthropoda > Insecta > Coleoptera > Chrysomelidae > Crepidodera > Crepidodera aurea. The sequence continues at coordinate 23,086,467 of OX439472.1, read as the reverse complement.
AATCCACAGGGTGGCTTATGGCTTATGAAAATGACAATAAGTATTGCATTAATTGAATATTAACTTTAAAAGGTTAGTAATGTAGAACGAGATGTGCATTTATAAAAATATGTCAGAATATCTCAGTTTTTTCCATTCGTTTCGAATGTCTGATCCAATTAAAAAAAACTGATGTACAGAGTGTTGCTTTGGGGATTTTCAAATTTTACAAATTTGTCTTAATCCGTCTCTGGATTTTAAATGTAGTGTAATCCTTACATTATACGATTGGGCTACTAAAAAATGATACCAGTACCAAATATGAAAGAAATCTACCAGGTATTTCGAAAGTTACTGCTTGTGAAAATGAAAAAAATGCATTTGATGTAATTTGACGTTAAAACTCCAGTAGTAGAATGGGATGTGCACTTAAAATTTTTTTTCACTTTAACTCATTTTTTTCCGTTCTTTTCAAATATCCATCCTAATTTTAAAAAATCTGATACACAGGGTGTTGTTTTGGGGATTTTCAAATTTTACAAATTCTTTTTAATCCGGATCTGGATTTTAATTGTAGTTCTTACACTATAGGATTGGGCTATTAACACACTATACCTGTGCCAAGTATGAGAGAAATCTACAGGGTGGTTCTAAAGTTACGGCTTATGAAAATATTGGTCGAAATGGATGAAATACCCCGTATTTCGGTTATTAAAAGCATTAGACCCAATAATCAAGGTTATTTGGAATCACCTAAGTACCCTCTATTTACAGTTAACGTATATCGGTTTAACTATGAAACACCCTGTATAATTATATACATTAAATATCTGTTTATATCCTTCTAAAATTTCAGAGATTATCCAGCTGCTAAGAACAACCATTATCGAAACACACGATAATGGTTGTTCTTAGACAAATCCTCAAAGTAAGAATATGTCAATGTTACAGTTTTGTAGGTACTAATAAAACTTAATCAAACCGTACTTTCTTTTTTATTGCGATTTTGCCCATTTTGTGTTTGGTTAGAAAACATCAAATACCCGAGAAAAATAATTCCAATATTCTAAATAAATGATATTTTTTTTGGATTATTGATTTCTACTTATTGTAGTTACACAGAAATACAATTTTAAGACTTATAACAGCATATTCTTTAATTTTACATAAATTTATAGTTACTACAAGTGGTAGAAAATTGATTTTTTTTAGTTTTTAATTCATTTTTTTAGGTTAATATTTTACTACTAATACTTTGTCTTCCAGGTGTCTTGTCAAAGAAAAAAATCATCCATTGTTAAAAGTCAAAAAATATATTTTATTTTAAAAATTATATTAAATTTTGAATTTCCGGATTTAATTTAACCTCGAGTGATATTCGGTAAGAAAATTCCACACAAAATTGAGTTTAAAATATAATTTAATTGTAAACACTTGGAATTATGTCAACGATTATTTGTAGGCGTAGAAGAACTGGAAGGCTGCCTTGGAGAAATCATGGAAACCATGTCTAAGAGGGCTCGTATACATAAATTGTACAGAAATTCACATCTTTTATTAACCTATAGAATGAATGGTGATTTTGGTATTTTTCCAAAATTATTGAAGTTCCTCGATGTTTCAACTGTCTTACGAAAAAATTTTTGGAGAGATAATTTTTAGATAATTTTCTCTTCTTTATTTTAACTTTGCAAGTTATAAGCTGAAAATCACTAAAAAACATTTTTTTTGTTGATTTTTGATGATTCCTCATATTTGCGGGAAAAATTTTTGTTGGTCAACTTTAGATTCGTGTTCAGCCCCCCAAAAAACATTTAATAAACCACTAAAAACAATTACACCAAAATTTTCCACCTTAAACTAACGTTTGACTGAACTATGATGTACAAAATAATATGAGGTCAGGTAACAGATGAGGTCATATTGATGTACGAAGTAATATTTCAAGTAAATATTGTTTTGTTTTATTCTCGCGCCGAAACGTCCTAGACCCCACCAACCTTACCAATTGAATTGTCCTGACGACTATATATATATATATCCATACAATCTAAAATCAATTTGAAAATCAGTAAATAATAAATATTGTCGAGTTTTTTATAAGAAATAGTACACAAGAAATGTCTTTCCATTCAAAGAATATAAAGACAAAGATTTTTAAAAGCTTTAGACACATTTTTATTTATTTATTTTTGAATTCTTGAATAATTAATTTCTAACAGTAACTTTTATTATTATTTCAATTATTTTTTTTTGTTCAAAAGTTAACAACACAAACAAATATTAAAAATTTGTGTCAAATTAAAAAAATGAAATTAATGATTACGTTGTTATTTTCAATTTCCAAAGTTCTTTTTTTAAATGTGTTTCTTTGTATTGTTTTCAAATATTGAAATATTCTTCTCTTCTAAAGTGATATTGTGTCTTTTGTGTTATGATCATATCATATCAAAAAAAATTAGAATGATTGGCAATAAATTTAATTTAAAAACAGTTTTTCATACTAATAATACATTAAAATCTTTAACAGTAAATACAAAACCTTTTAATGAAATTCAAAATACAAAAAAATGTATTTACAAAATTACATACGAATGTAATAAATTTTATATAGGAGAAACATCTAGACTTTTCATATTAGACTTAATGAACACCAATCATACATTAAAAATAAACAATTTGAAAAATCAAAAATATGTGAACATGTATGGGATTTTGGTCATAAAATACAATGGAATTCTTCAACTAGATTATTAAAAGAACCTAATAATTATAATCGCAAAGTTAAGAAAGCAGCATTGATATGCTTAAATAATAACGAAAGTGTTTCTAATTGTTCGGTCGATATTTCAAAAATTTGGATGCCTATTTTACAAAAAATTGCAAAAAGGATACCCTCTATATCGGGATAGTATCATAAGTTTTTATCTGGTTTTTTCTTATGATAATATTATTAAGAAAACTTCATTCATCTTTCAAAATTCGTTCCCAGAAACGTCACAAAAATATGATGGAAACAGATTTTGACATCTTCAATTTCAAAATCTCAGTGTCCTATGTTGCTGTCATATCTTCGTAAGATTATCAAGTGTTCTGTTTCTATTGAACTAACAAACCACTATGAACTTCAGAAATGGATCATATTATAATTTACGTTGAACTAATCTGGCAAACAAGCGAAATTTCTGGGACCCTCTCAAACATATTTAAATGTTAAGCAAATCTTCACTATAATCTGATATTGAAATAATATTGATATAAAGTACACACCTTCCACAAAATAAATAGTCAAAGAGTAGGTACTCGTTTCTCGATCAAGTTTTATTAGTTGACAAAATGACAAAATCCTCACGGTCCCCGTTCGAAAAGAGAACAATACCATCGTCATTATTGCGATGTCGAATACTGCAAATGTATGTTGACTCATTAGCTGATCTCCACAAAATGACAATCGTTATTTGTTTTAGGTCTCACGGGGTATACTTCATATACAAATATTGTATATTAATATAAAACCATTCTAAGGGTATTTATTTGTTCAGTATGGGGGAGAAATTAGTTTTCAAATTTTTTCGCCGTGAAATCTGATAGTTAGCCAAAATTCCACTAGCCTGATATTTTCTTTAGTTAAATTTTAAATAAAAGACCCATTTTTTCATAAGCATGCAACACATTTTTTTAATAACTGCAGAAAAAACTGAAAAAAGTTTGACAATATTTTTCTAGTATTGTAGTCAACGATTTTAAAATCCCTCTATTCAGTTTTTCTTTTAAACACATGAAAACAATTTTTCGTGCATAAAATTTAAAAAAAAAATGGGTCAAATTTAAAAAAATCATGATTTTTAAGAAAACCATTTCATTTCACCAGGTAAAAATATTCAGCCCCGGAGGTTGCCACTTTAGAGTAAACTTTTTTACACTTCTACTACTCAAAATGAAATAAATTTTTTGTTTTTAATTTTTGAGTGTCTGATCATTTTGGTCCTTTCATTTAATCTAATTTCGATCCTGTAATATTAAATATAATAACTTTATATTAAAAATGATGTGTATACCACATAACTTTCTTAATTTTCCAGTATTTCTACCCATCAAAACTTCTCCATTTGTATCATAAAACGCCATTTTAGTTTATCTTAAAAGTTAAAGGCTTATTTAGACGTATCCAGTATCCAGTAGCTGGCGACAGTCTCACTGGCCGCCGGCGCTGGCGTGGTAGTTGGTAAACACTTTTTCGTGCCAGTGACAACGCTATTCATACGCATTTGTAAGCATTTATTTGTAATTTAATCCTTCCGGGATTTCCGTTAATATTTATTCCCGGAAGGACAAAAAGTGACATTTCAGTCCCTGAATTTAATGAAGTTGTCACTTGTCACGTTAGTCTTTAGTCGTAAATGTACGAAAAGTTAGGTACATTTTAACACCTCTTTGAACATGATTATTAAAAGGAATCCGTTTACATTTTGGCAGGACTTAGGTTAGTGAATAATGTAAAAGGTGTTTAAATATAAAGGTATCATTAAATATGGTTCAAATGATCATATATTATTAGTTTATATAGGAATTGATACGGAAATTGTAAGATAAATACTGCATTTGGTTAGCGCATTATTGCAGTCAAGTGCAATTTTCAGTGTATTTGATCAAGTATAATGGGAACTATTTCCTAATTAATGCGAACGGTAGGGAACACCGGGACTCGGCCGGCGCCTCTTTCCTCTCTCTCCCCTTATCCCGTAATCACCTACAAAACCCCTTTATCCAAATACAGGATTAACAAATGTTAGGTTAAAGGGTTAATGTGCCTGAAATTTTAATTGTGAACAAATAATTGAATATTTGTTTAGTGTTTTCGATAACGAGGTGAATTGAGAGTTTTTTTGGAAGTCAGTGGTAGAGAGATTATTTTTCCGATAAATGCTGCTCAAACTTTGTGAAACGTTGTTTGGTAATATAAACAGAAAAAGTTAGTAATATGGTTTGTTTTTGGGCTATAAAAAATTAATTACTAAATATTTATATCAAAGATTAGATGAAAACACAAAATAGGAACCACATAAACTTTTGAAAAATCAAAGGGAAAGGATGCACTCTCCAGACTCGTTTACTGTCGACGTATCAACTCTCAGATTCTGTTATTACAGGAGCAAGTCTTTCCAGATTCGGCTTTATACATTCTACTGACGATTAACAATTAAACAATAAAATTTAGTAAAAAAATGTCTACAAAATGTATACCTACTAAGAGAAACATGTGTCTATAATATCGTCTACAGGAAAACTATTAAACATTTGTAAATATAACAAGAAATTTATAATGAATAACTCTATACGTTCAATAAAATAATTCTAGATCCCTTAATTCACGATATAAAACAAGAGTTTTAAAATGTGACAAAGAAGTGCAAAAGTTTTGGTAGCTAAATTATGTAATATGTTACCATCCGATGATAAGAATGCTCCGAATATAAATGCGATCAAGAAAAAAATCAAATGGCGCTAAGTGGAATCATTTTATTAGATCAGATTATTCTTAAAAACTATTAACAATTGTGCATCAAAAACATAAAATAACTGAAGTATATTAAAATTACAGATAACTTTATTAGTTTATTAATTAATTTTCAGTCTTACCAAAATTAAATCCAACACTTTCTATTTGTTAACTAGTTTTGACGTCACATTTATAAAAAACGCTTGTTGATAAAAAAATTTCCTTTGTTTAACCAGCTATCGTTTTAAAAATTGTCTCTTTTGTTAGTTTTAATGTTTTAATTTGTTTGTAAATGTCCTTTTGACTGTTTTTAGTTAAAAAGTTTTAAATTTTATAACTACGTTTTAAATTAATATATAAATTAAATTTATAATATAAAAATTAGGACCTACAAAAATCGTCCTTGCTCTCTACAAAAATAGAATTGTAATTTATTTTTGTGCTGACATGTTTTTGGTGTTTTCCTGTTGTAATTCCTACGTGGAAAAGTTATGGTGAGTTTTTTGTTTTTTGTTTTTCTGCTTTAATTGAAACAAAATTAAAATTAAATTAAAATAAATTCTTTAAATTATGTATCTAAACTGAACTGCCTTCTAACTCCATAATTTTTCCACGCAGGGCCTGATGATGGCGATATCTTGATCGCCGAAACCGGTCGCTCTTCAATAAATAACTTGTGAGATATAAAGGACTTTATTTTCTTCCATACCTTCAATATTAAATGTTACTACGGCAATGAAAGCGTTTATCGTTGTTTTGTTTGTATATAATAATAATATAATATAATGATTATAATCGAACAAGTGGTTTTATTATCCATACAGAAGAGTATATAAACGAGCAAGTTACAAAATAGTTATTTATGCACCAAGTGCGTTATATAGATCCTAACGCCCGGAGGGAAACATTCAGCCAGAGGGCCTCTGGTTGTAAATTCCTCATTATAAAATATACAATAACATATCCGTACTGCTGTTTTCGATAATTCTGAAAAGTGTATTAAAGTAATGGAACCAGAAATTCGAGTTGTATTGCATTACTGGGAAATTAAAAAAATAAAATTATTTGGTTATATGTGATTATTAAAAGTTACTTCCTCGGATGTAAACCACCCAATAAAACAAATAAATGTAATGACGGTGGAATTTTTTGAACCATAAAAATACCAAAATATAGTTAAATATTAATTATGCTATATAGTTTAGACCCTTACCCGATACAGTGGAGGATCTAGGGAGTTTTTCAGGGGTGGGCATCAGTTAATGGAAATTAGTAATCAAAGTGATTAAGTGATAAAAATTTAGGATGTTTGAGTCTTTGAGAAAATATTCAATACAACGAATAATTTTGGTTTGTATAACGTGCGTTTTCTTCTTGTTGAAAACCAATCAAAAGGTTTGCTTGCATATCCAGACTATTTAGTCCAGTAAATTAACGCCAGAAAAATCCCAAACCTGGGCATCAAGTCTGTCCGTCAATTTTTTTTTAATTTCCAGGTATTCATGTCTGGTCTTTGGGTATAATTCTATTTATAATTCTATTTATAATCATGCGAAACAAGTGCAGTAGCACTTATCGCTTATCATTTATTGTATTTATCGAATAAATAAATAAAATAAATAAATAAAAATTCATAGGTACATTTACCTCCGAAAATCTCAGCTGCGTGGAATTTGTGGAAGGGTGGGAAAATGGCTCTAGAGTTCCTGAAAATCCGTTTTCGACGATATCTGCTGAAATATGACCCTTACAGTATTTTTGTTTAGACAAAAAATGAAAAGCAGTTCATTACCTACAAAAGTTCTCCCTATGATTTTTTTCGCTACACTAATATTTTTTGCAAAAACGGCGTTTCAAAAATTTATTTAATAATTCGCAAAATATCTCGGTGAAAATTTGAATATCCTCCCAAAACTTGAATATCCTTCCGTTTTTGTCTAAAGACAAAAGATAAGGCAATAATAACCAACTTTTTTTCACTTTTTGCACTTGATTAATAAATTTATTGATGAAAAGGTCATAATATGATCTTTTATTTAGTACAATTTCTAACCCTAAAAAATTTTAGCATGAAAAGAAAATAATCCTCAGGGGTGAGAGGGGTGAGAATTTTCTCAATTTTCCAAAAAACCAAAAAATATGAAAAAAAAAAGAAAAATGCCATCGACAAAGGGACAAGCTAAGATTTCTAATGATGTGCGATGAAAACCGATTTGGTCCTTGATTATCTATTAGAAAATCCAAAAAAAAAACGCCCTAAAAACATGTTGTTTATGAAAATACACAAAAATAATTTATTGAATCTTTCTGAATATATTTACCACCTTGCAAAGCCCCATTATCCAAAAGGATTCGGTGAAATTATCTTGATACAAAAAATATGAAGAAATTTTTAAGAGGGTCAAAATATCGAGCAAAAACAAACTTTAGCCCGATTTTTCAATAATTCAGAGAAATATATAAAAGGAAAAAGTAACATGATATTATAAGCTACAGGTTCCTTCTTTCATCTGAACTTGGAATAATGGAAAAATATTCATTTTTACGTGATTTATTGAAAAATTTGTATTCCGCTTGGGAGTGTCATTCCTTTAGACCGTGCTCCCTAAATGCAGGACAGGGGGTGCGTTTTGGAGGCGGTTATGTCGAAAAGTATAATATTTTTGACAAAAGTGATGTAGACCATTTTTGTAGGACTGATCTTCATTTTCGTCCAAACAAAAATTCTCTAAGTGTCATATTTTCGGAAATATCGGCGAAAAAAACCACATTTTTGAGACCAATGGACTATTTTCCCGCCCTTCTACAGATTTCAGACAGCTGAGATTTTCGGGGGTGAATGTACCCATGAATACCTGCAAATTAAAAAAAAATGGTGCCGGACAGACCTAATGCCCGGGTTGGCACCTTCGTTTATTGGACTACTAGTTGTTGAACGAATATCAACTATTCAGAACTCTAGGGGGGGGGGCATGGCAGTGACTCGATAATTCTATTGCGGTACTTAGAAAGTCAACCAAATATCTTGAAACGAACTACTCGGTCACTCAATCATTCCTGGACTTATTAAAAGTATAAGATTCAATAAACTACTGTTAAGTAAATTGGATTGTTCGGAATAGAGGATCAATATTAAAGTGGATAGAGTCTTACCTATCAAATAGGTAACAACAAATTAAACTCAAATACCGTAATAATGAAGTATTTTTTCATGAGAAAATACAAAAAATTAAAAACGCATTACACAAAACAGGTTAAATTTTATTTAATCAAAATATGTAAATTTTCTGTGACTTTCTCAAAATTCCAGAGATTTACTTATGTGGACATTCAATTTCTGATGCGTTTGAATTACTTGTGCTCGTGCCGCAACTTTTTAAAACTTGCGAAAAATTGGCAGATTTTTGCGTTTGTTGCACAATATACTTTTTTGATCAAGTTACCTTAATATAAAAACTTAGTTCGTCTAAATCTCAGTTTCTAAAGCTGCATAGGTTAAACTAAGAACTCCTTCACCAAAATCAGCGATTTGCAACTTTGCTACAAGAAGAAAATCCTTCGCCAAAATTTGCGATATAATTGATCTGATACAAGATGTTGCGTTATTCGAGCAACAACGCTCTACACCTCAGAGATCTTGTGAATTAACTCAATGATATAGCAAAATGAAGCTTTCAATGTCTTATTTTCTGAAATACAGAGTGTTTTAAATTTTAAAATCGAAAATAAAAATTTGTCACACATCAAAAACGGCTTTAAATATTTTTTATAAAGGTGGGCAATTTTTTGTCTAAGAGAGTAACATTTAGATAAAAACTGAATTTTCGAAAATACATCCAGTGTTGCCCATTTGGGTTGGTGATAACTTTTCATATTTTCTCTTCATATTAAGCCACTACAAAAAATAAGCACGTTCATTTTAACTTTAATCATATGTAATTCGTTTTTAACTAAAACTGAACAAAGATTTAAAAACCTAAAAAATAAATTCTCCAGTTGGGATAATAGGAAGACAAAATTTTCCACCAAATCTAACAATTTTATCACAGTTGAATCCAAGTCATTAGATATAAAACATAAACTTTACGCTTTATCAGTGTTTAATAATAATATAAGCCTTTCAGTTCACCCCTTTACGAAGAGCTTGTATGGGGAGGAATGGCTAATATTATTTGCCATGGCGCTCCGGAGCTACTTACTTTTATTGATGGCGTATTTGTTTTACAATTAAAGGAAAACATGGAAAATATTATCACCGAAAAGATGGACTTTATATAAAAATAATTACTTTAAATATGGCTTTATTGCTGTTTTGTCATGGCCAATTGCTGTGGAATGAGGTTGTAATGGCTTCCTGCAGTTGCAGGCTGGTTTCCTCTATCCTTTCTGGTTATCCAATATCAAATGATTACCGTTCGAATGTATCTGTGGTCTAAGAGATTTGGCTCATCAGTTACACACTTAAAAACTTAGATCAGAAGTAGCCAATGTCAACATTAACGTGATGTGTTGATTGGAACTGAATTTGGATTAGAAATGTTTATCAAATTCCTGACACCGCAAATTTATCTTTTTCATGAATATAGCCTCTATTGTGTATCGCTTCAGAGTCAACTTTTTCTGGGCCTCCTGCTCGGGGGATATAGTCCTACCCACTACAGATTTACCATAATAGTGTTGCGTTTTTATAAACGCTTGGAATTATTTTTTAAAATCTGTGGTCAATACATTACTCTCTCGATGCTTCTAGAACAGGATCCAGTCAAACTGAATCAAAGGCTTTGTGAAAATCTACAAATTATATCTATTTAATTGATTTCTCAATCAAGGTCTTCATCATGATGATAGTGATTCCTTCCAAAACAAGAACAGAATCCTGGACGATTCATAAAAATACAGTTTTTTCTCCAGTTTTGTGGTTTTTATTCTTGCGAATAGATGACTAATTAGTCTATATAAGTCAGCTCCATCTAGTACTAATAGATAATTACCTCGAATTTTAATTATACTCCCCACTACATTATCTTTTCCAGAGGCTTTAATGTTCTTTGGTATTATTAAAGCCATTTTGTTTCTTCATCTTTTCCCATTTATCCCAATTTCATAAAAAAATAAACTTCGTTTTACTTTTGTAGAATAAAATAAAGGTCAATGGCATTATCGTTCGATAAATCTCAACACATTGAAAAATCGATTTTCGCACGCCACTGAGGCCCGTGATTTTCCTGACTCTGCAATAAACTTATACGGAATACAACGTCGGGAAATAAAGCAAAATCGAAGTATCTGACTTTGCATTTTGTGTGCAACTAGTGTTTATTAGTAACCCTTGTTTCAACTTCCAATGTAAATGCACTCGCTGTTCTAGACATAAAAATCTGATGCAAGGATTTAAAATTTTTACTACAATATTTTAGAATTTAGAATGTAGAAAGTTAAGGTAACAAAAATATTTACAAAACGATGTATCTCTTAAAATATAATAGTAAATTATTCAATGAGTTTGGGTGGGTTATTTTATTACACGCGGATGAAGTTTGCAGTAATAATTCGAGTGTAACAAAATAGCCACACAACGAGTTGAATATAAAACTTTATCTACTACTGTCGACAAATAATAGATTATTTATACCTTAAAAATATCCATTAAATCAAATTAAGAACAAAACATTTTTAAATGCTAAAGAAACTATTTTACCAATAAAAATACTTATTTATATTAAATTAATTCTTACTTGTTCTTGCTTATTGAAATTTAAAGTTATGTTGCTGTAATTCGAGAAATTAATTGTTGTATCTGCAACACCAACATTCATATTGTGATCTGTATTTGATATGAAATTACTAGAACTAGCATATGTTGTTGGATTATTACTATTATTTTTATGGATTGAATGTAAAATTCTATTAATAAAATATCCATTTCAACAAATTTGATAAAGTTTTTAGTAAATGACTTTTACTGGCATTAATTTAATTTGACATTGACATATAAATTAAAGGTCGTGCTGCATTGTAAATGTAAATGCGTTCTTGATCTTGATTGGTTAAATTTAGTTGCCTTATGATTATTGGTTATTAAAAGTGTTGAATTTTCATTATTCAATGCTTTTTTAACCAATCAAATCAATTTTACAAACACACTATTGAATAATGAAGGTCAAATTCCGGTTTGATTTTTGGTTTATTATTTGACATTAGTAGATAAAATATTTTTCTATAATAATTCTTTTCTAAAATTTAACAATTATTTTCTTCTATTAATGTTGGGAGCATGATTTTGACCGTTTTTGTTTGTTTGTTTTGAAAACAAATTAAACCTATTTATATTTGGAAATAATACGAGTTCTAGCAGACCTGTTAAAACAATTATTTAAATTGAAATTAATATTTAGTTGTTCCAAAATTGGTAAAAGTACATAATATTGTAAAAGTAATTAGCAACCAAAAATTATTTATTAAAAATGAATATTTTATTAAAATACAAACAGAAAAGAATATTTTAACTTTGATTTTGATCATTTTAGATTGTGAAAAAAATATTTTTTTCTATTAGTGGAGTGAAATTAGAATTTTATATGGATGTAAGAGCTACGTCAAATTTTTTCGATTTTATACTTAAAGAGAAGCTTGTAAAAAAATTTTCAATAAATTTGGGCTGGAGCTTCGCGAGATATGTGCCAAAAATGGCATTTTTGGTATTTTTCGAGTGGATTGCTTCACTATTTTTTAAATATCTCCGGCTCTAACAGTCGTGGAAAAATAAAAAAAAATTAAAATGACCGTGATCAATTAGAGTATCGATCCGTATAGTAGGGTTTTTTAAACATGTATCCTAACCTCAAAAAACCATCTTTTTTTTACTGAATTGGCAATAAATAACCAAAGAATCCTCGAATTTTCATAAAAATTGGAGAAAATATGTATTTTTATGTCTGGAAGACATGGTAAAAATTAAAAAAAAAATGTATTTGTCCAGCCAAAATCGGCATTTTTCGAAAAAGAATTGAATTGGCCGCCATTTTTGGAAAAACAATAGTAGAGAAAAAAATTTTATCTTAAAAAGAAGGATTTTGTGTGTACTTTTGCCTAAGAAAATCCAACATTTTATTTCTTTATTTAAAGTGTCCAATTTAGGGAATAATAAAAAAATAAAAATTCACATATTTACATTTTTTACACTCTTGGATTATATTTGAATTGTTCCCTATGGATTGCCAAGTAGCCTCTGTAGCTTACTAATAAGATTGTAAACTTTAAAAAAATATATTAAACAAGCTTCTAAAGTAAGGTCAAAGCATATCATCACTTTCAGCGCTTCTGTATATTTGGTGGATGATTCTTTTTACTTTACATACCCCAGATCATTTTCTTTTTTTTATTTTTTCTCCTAACTTATTTTTGTAGTTTAAAATAATTTTAAACAGAATTACAGCAGTTTGATAAAGCTTTCGGTTTTGTGTTGATGGGACATTTTTTAAAACTGATTCCATTTGATCTTCAGCCACAAAAGTTGATTTAATTACTAGCAAAGTTGTGGCCGTTGTGATACCCCCAAACGAAATAGTTAGTCAAGTGGATTCAAATCAGGTGATATGGGAGGTAAGTTATGAGGTCCACTTCTACCAAATAATTTTTGCATTATTTATTTATTAGTTTGGATGTACCAATTAGTTAATCTTCAAATCTTTTTATACATGTTTACCTGTTATCCTCAATACGGACCTATAATTAGATATTTATGATTGATTAGAGAAAAATGATTTCATCAAAAATTCTAAAAATTGCAAATTTATATCATTAGATATTAATTAAAACGTCATACAATTAATAAAAATCTCACTAATTACATTTTGATGCACCATAATTCTGAACTAAAACTTTGAACTTTATATATTAGTACTAAAATTATCTGCGGGAAAACAACAAAATTCGTCGGCGTGTGCTCTTTCCAAATGCGTGAAGCAATTTTTAAAAATCCTTTATGCAGGATGTTGTTTCGGACAATTTGACAATTTTTTCCTAATCCGGACCTGGATTTTTTTCTTACAAATATTCTACTCGCTTGGATACCTTAAAGAAGGTTCCTATATGAGATATGAAAAAAGATACTGCGCGGTTTGTAAATTACGAGTCGAGAAAGAAATGACCAAAATTAACAAAACACTTTGTATCTCAGTTAGGAAGGATTTTTGGAATTGTCTAATTGTGTTATTTATTCGTTTAACTTCGCACTGAAACACAAGTATACTTGATTTTTCAAGCCAAATAGAGATATTTGTACCCTCTTTATCATATAATGCGAATAATAATTTGTCAAAACGTCCTTTTAAAGCATTTTCAAAAAGTTAAATACATTTTACAACCCACCTTAATGGCGAAGAATGCAGCATCAATTAATTACATTTTTGCTTAAGATATTATTCACAAAATTATTTATACTAATTTGAAACTGTTATTATAAGGCACTTTTGATTCGAAAATTAAATTAACGCACGAACTGTCTGATCCAAATTAATCGTCTTAATAAATGAGTTTGATATTTTACCATTCCTAGCAACAAAAGGTACAAGAAAATGTAAAAAGACAGTGACACAACTTTGGAACTGCATATTATAGAATTTCAAAACCTAAGCTAAGGAAAATGAGTTTAAAATGGTTATTCTTCCTTCTCATAGAAAGTCCCAAATCTGCATATGAAAGAAAAACTAAATCTTCCACAAGCGAATTGGATGAAATTATTCTAAAAAGCGAGAAAATAATTATTCCTAGTTTTAACTCGCCCTATATACAAGTAATAATTAATAAAAAAGTGATCATATCTTTTAAAATACTCTGTTTAACGAAGAAAACTCCTATATTATAAAAAACAGTAAGATCAAGAAATTAAGTATGTCCCCCATAAATAGAAATCCAGTGGGTTGTAATCAAGACTTCGTCCTGCATAAACCATATTGTTCTTCTTACATCTAGTAAGAAATCGTGCAAATATCAGCAATTAAATTTGGAAGAAAACAAACCGTCTACAAAAAAAATATTTCGTCTTTAACACCCTGTAGCTTTTTCCACACCGACATTTTATCAGTCTCAATAGTTATGACGCACCCTGTATACAACTGATATCGCATGCCAGATATTTAATAATTTTCTACAAAAATTTAAAGTATCATTGAATTATTAAACTATAGTTTGAAGTAATAAATAATAATAATAAATTATTTATCTTAAATCATGTTATTTAAAATTTTATAAATAGCCAGACGGCGAGGCATATTTACGCAACAAGAAAATATTATGTTGATCAGAACCCTTATTTAATCCTAACATACCAGACAGTACATTATATTTTTTTATTTGTATTTCTGATGGTGGCGGAAAAATTCATATAACCGCTGCTATAACTTCCCGTGAAGTACGTAATATATTTTACGGGACTACTCCGAGCCAATAATCCAAACTAAACGATAAAATACGATCTTAACAAAAAGCCAAAGCTCATACTCTCTCCCTAGGCAGAACATGTCCGCAATAAAGCTCAATTTTACAACAATATGGTACGAATATTCTTGGTGTTGACTGGCTATTGAGGTATAAACAAATTTCCGTAGCAAAATCGCTAGCACCTATCCTGTTTAAGTGAGGCGGTGCTTGCCAGTTAGTCAGTCAACGCCCCTTCTTGCCGAAGTTTCCAGACTAGAGCTCCGGTTCCCAAACTCGCTTCAGCAGCCGCCGTGAAATCACATGCCCCGAGTCAGTGCCGCCGGGTATAGTGTTCATGAGTTATTCACTGATAGTGCGTGATGGAGGACAATCAACATTTAGCTCAAGAGTACGTCGAGGAATTTGTACTGGATCACTTCGAGGATATTACAGTTAAACGCGAGGATAAACGTCAGACCATTGAAGCCGATACCGCATGGTTACAACACGATGATTCTTCCAGTCGGTTTTGCCGGAATCAATGGGATGATAGAAGAATTCCTTCACCTCCTCCAGAATCTATTTACGCTCAACAACCTGTTTTAGTAAATATGACTTTGATAAACGATCCTGGTACTCCTCCAGATACTCCTCCAAATAACTCACCACTGCCTTGCAGACCGCAAGGGATAATGGATGAAATGATGTGGTTTCCTCCTAGTATTCGAGCAGATCCCCAACCCCTAGATCTGCGTCCCCATCCTCATTGTTTAGGAGGAGATCCCGACTGGGAGAGAAGAGAATATATTCCTTCCGGTATGATCCTAGACAACCCAAGTCATCACCACAGTTTACACCATCATCAACGACCCCAATCAGTGTGTTCTGGTGCTAGTGCTCTATCCCCTAGAATGAACAATCACAATAGTGGCTATTCTACCTGTTCTGAAGACATAAGCCTTAACGACGAGATGTTGATGACCCTATCAGTAAGAGAACTTAACAAAAGGTTACACGGTTGTCCTAGAGAGGAGATAGTTAGATTAAAACAAAAAAGAAGAACGCTCAAAAATCGAGGCTACGCACAAAACTGCAGATCGAAAAGGTTGCAGCAAAGACAGGATTTGGAACAGCAAAACAGGTCCTTGCAGCATGAAATACATCGACTAAAATCGGAACTTTCAAGGGTATCGCAAGAAAGGGACGTGTACAAACAGAAATTGCACTTAGGAAGACCTCCACATCTCAACGGCAGCTTAAATTCTGATGGACAGAGTTCACCAGAGTTCTATCTATGACATCATTTTCCGGGTCGAAGAGTTCAGTGATTTTCGACCCCACGGTATACTAAACATGAAATTTTCAGACATATACCGTGACTTTGTACAAAGTGGGACTAAATTCGAAGAGTTTCTTGCACAATTTATTTTTGAGTAGCGTTGAGAGTAAATTTGCTTTAAATTTTGGTGAAAAGATAAAAACTTTTAACGGATGACTTCGGAAATGATAAATTTTTTATTATAAACAATTTCGACATAAAAAAATTGGCTGCAGGAATAGTAGTGAGAAAAATTTAAATATTTGTGATTTTTTTGGTATGATAATTGTTACAATCAAAGCAAAAACACTTTTTAACAAAACAGAAAAATTGAGTTTCATTGAGGAATTATTTTATGCATTTTGTGAGTATTACTTAAATAGAAAATTTGGGTAAAAAACTGATCTCTATTATATTAAGTATATTTTTAAATAACACCAATTTAATTGTAATTTTTATTTGTTGCTATTCGACTGCCAATTTATCAAAATATTCTCGAAAATATCAAATATATTTTTTTCTATCAAAATTTTGAGCATGTTAACTCAAAGGACTGTTATCGGAACATTTTTCTTTAGATTTTGTTAAAGTGAATTGCATATCTTTTTTGATTAGTCGTTTTTTCATTTTTATAATCTATTTTTATAAATGAAACGGTTGTGTTATGGATAATATATAAAATATGTTATACGTTATTGTGTAAATAAATTTACTTAGTTATATAAGTATATTATTATATTTGGTTTTCATTTTCTCACCCACATTTTAATTAATTTTTTAAAATTTTCATCCTTAAAAATATAGTGACGTTCTTAAAAAAATTTATAGTGATAAAAGTGCTCATTAATATTTATTTAATTCATAAATTACTTTAAACTTCCAATAGATTTTATATACAATCAAAATTTTGAATATTTTTTTCAGTTTCATGTTGGGAAATCACACGTTAAAAGGTAAGGCCCCGTCATTTCTTACTCTCACTAGACACCTGTTAACCAGAATAATGATTTTAGTCAAATTATTTTTACAAAATTTAAGAAAAAATTATAAAACTTCTATTTTAAAATTAGATTTCTGATTAAACTAACTTATCGGCTTGAATTCGAGTATAATTGATTGTTAAAAAAAATTTGTGGGTAGCAAATTTGATACAAAATTTGTAAATTACAAGAATTTTAAGTTAGCAATATTCCAAATGTATTTTTTTATACTCTAATCATAGTTTGTCTGATCGAAATTGCGATATATGTTAATAGACAAATTAAAAAAAATACTGTGGGTCAAATTACATTTTTTAAAATTTTAAATTTAAATATATTAGGAGTGGATTCCTTGAATAACTACACGTTTAAAAAAATTAAAGTTTTAGTCAAATCTATAGAGTAATTTTCAAAAATTATTACTTTTATCAAAAATGATCATTATTTCTATTTTTTTTATTTATTTTTATTATCTCAAAAAATAAAATAAAAAGTTGTCCCAGAAGATTATGACCCATTTTAAATGCAAATATCTCTGAACTCAGGAGGTGCAGTTTTCACTGAACAATTTCTTTTTATATAAAGTTTTTTTTAGTATAAATGTTTATTTAATAAAATCTAGGGTGTTTTAGAAAAACTGTCTTTTTCAAATGCAAATATCGTCGATTTTTTTAACGACACACCCTATATATTTTTATTATACTGATAGGTGAACTCTTCCCCTTTCCGAATTTTTTTCAAACTATTTTCATCCAAGAAAAAAAACAACATTGATTTTAGAATCTGCTGTAATTTTTTTTCCACTTTTTCCCCGACTATTTTGACCGCTTCTCTCACTAAAACTATAAAAACCATAAGTTGGTACGATTTCAATTATCACCTTTTTGAAAAAAGAAAAAATCCACAATTTCTTTTGGAAATCTGTATTTAGTATAAATGTTTATTTAATAAAATCTAGGGTGTTTTAGAAAAACTGTCTTTTTCAAATGCAAATATCTTCGATATTTTTAACGACACACCCTATATATTTTTGTTATACGGCTAGGTGAACTCTTTCCCTTTCCGAAAATGTATAATTTGTTAAAGTTTAGATTAAAAATAAGTGAATTATTTGGTTTTTAATGATGATTGTTTATAACTCATGTTAATTTTTAGTAATTTTTAAATAAGAGAAAATTACAAATTGTAGAAATTAATAAAATAAACTTGAAAGATGTATACCAACTTTTATTAAAATTAACATATAAATTATATAATGGTAAAATGGTTAAAAATCAAATAACTCACCTATTTTTCATCTAAACTTTAACAAATTATACATTTTCGGAAAGGGAAAGAGTTCACCTTTCAGATAGAATAAAAATATATAGGGTATTTTGTTAAAAAAAATCGATGATATTTGCATTCGAAAAAGACCGTTTTTCAAAAACACCCCATATAAGATTTTACTAAATAAACATTGGTACTGAAAAAAAACTTTATATAAAAAGAAATTGTTCAGTGAAAACTGCACCTCCCTATCGTTTCTGAGTTCCGAGATATTTGCAGTTAAAATGGGTCAGAAACTTCTGACACACCCGGTATATTAATAAAAATTTATATTATACACTTGGTTTTAAATTACTAAACAGATTCCGTTCAAGAAACTTTTTACTGTTTGATCAAATAATAATATAAAACCTTATAAAGTATCATGCATTTTATTATAATTTTATACATTTAAAACTTTTACGTATTTTTTTAAATTTTGGTGAAAGATCTGGACCAATTATTTTTACTGAAAACTTTGAAACATTGATTTATTATAACTTTTAATGGGCCCGTTTTATTGTTTAAAAGTAAAATAAAAACGTTCTTTTTATGTAATTGTTTTTTTTATGTTGATAGTATTATTTTGGTTTTATAATATAAATCGCTAAAAACTTTAGAATATTTACCACTCGAAATAATATACTTACGACTCGTATATACAGGGTGGTCCTTAAGTAATTGTACATAGAAGTATGATGGATTCCTTACTTTAAAGTATTACGATTTGAACCAACTTACTCTAATAAAATGTTGCTAATAAGGAATATACAGGGTGTTAAAGGTTAAACTTTAAGATTTATTAGTTGAAATAACTTTAGCGTTTTTGGATATGTATACATAAAAATTTGGAACTAGGGGTTTTTGGGAACGAGAAATCATAATCTGGTACCTGCTTCGATGTAATTTCTAGAGGGCGCTAGTTAGGCCACATTTGTGGCAAAAATGTGCGATAAACTTTTTTGCTTTTTAAGTCAGCGCTATTCTTGTAAAAGAATATTAAATCCACGTTACAACAATGACTTTTTTATTTAGATTTGACAAGTAAAATTCTTTTAATCCTTTGAAGAACATGATTGTGCCAAAAAAACCCCAAGTAAAGTTTATTTTACTTAAAAAAATGTACGCAAAAAAATAAAATAAAAAGCCGGAAGTTACAATTTCTAAAATCCTCACTGATTTTTATAAAATTGAAGATATGAATTAATAGAGGCATAACAAAAAAATCCTCGTAGATTTATTATCATTATACTTTTACTTTTGATGTAAAAATAATAAAACTTATATTTTAAAATAATCATTTTTTACAGCATTCATTCGACGCCATTTTTATTTTCAAAATAGGGTTTATATAAATCAGGAATTAATTTAAAAATACACTATACAGGGTGTCCCGTTGGTAAACGGAAATATTTTAAAGGTAGGTGGAGGACACAAAGGCGATTCCAAATAACCCACATATAATGGGTCTCTTGGCTTCCATATCCGAGTTACAGGGTGTTTTATCAATTAGGAATAATTATTCATTTGGCCAGAACTTTTGAATCACTTCGTATATCTTTTCCATTTTTGGCATACAGATTACACTTCTCACGAATAATGAACTGAAATATTGAGAGATATGAAAATCCAGGTTCGGCTTTAGGAAAAATTGAAACATATTAAAAATATCAAAACAACACCCTATATATCACACTTTCAATATTTCCATTTTAGATTTGAATAGAGGGGAAATTTACTTCGCGTCATTTACCTATTTCTTGTTTATTTGGCTTAAAATAATTTTACACTGTACTGGTGTACCTACAGGCCCGTACTTAGGGGAAATATTAAATTAGGTATTTATTTTTTAAACGCCCAGTATAAAGTAAAGCGGAACAATAAACGCTAGTTTTATTAAACAAAGACAATCTTCATCATTTGAATTATTTTTACATCAAAAGTAAAAGTATAATGATTCTAAATGTACAAGGATTTTTTTTTGTTATGCCTCTATTAATATATATCTTCAGTTTTATAAAAATCAGTGATAATTTTAGAAATTATAACTTCCGGTCAAATTTTCTATGAGAAAATAAAAAAAACTGATGACTTCCTGAGAAAGCTGAGTCTCCTCTTTAAAATGCTTTTTTTGCGTACATTTTAGGCAAAGATACACTTTAGTTTCTTCCCGAACGCCTCCCTTGAATATTTTTATTCAGCGGATTGACGATTATAATATAAATTTTAATAAAATTTTCCGCTCTTTCACGTGGTGCTATTAGTTTATAGATTTTTTTTTTCGAGATATAACGCAAAAACCAAATTTTTTATTTTACTTTTGAAATTGCGAACGTAACATATACTTTAGACCTGCAAATATTTTTTTAACGTTTTCTACACCCTTTAAAGTACCTAAGAGCCTAGTTTCAGGAATATCACATTTTAGCTTTTGGTCTAAATGTGGCTCTGGAAACTGGGCTATTAAGGAATTATTGATAATTTTTAAATACTCTAATTACTCCTTCACTGAATACGAGGTGCGAAAAATTAGTTTATACTTGTTTTTTTTTAATTATTTGAAGAACTACTCATGAAATACGTACAGGGTCGTTCTAAAAGTTGATTATTCGGGTTTTAATGATTTAGTGAACGGTTTGGTTTGGATTTAGTTTTCTAGGGATAAGTACCTCAAAAAATTTAAAATTATTTATGTTTTAGATATAGACCCAAAAATAACTGTAGCTATGTTTAATTAAAAAAAATGTAAATTGAAAGGAAGAATTTGGCTTTGATTTTAGAATTTGAAACAATTTTTTAATTTCGAACGATTTTGATTGTCTTATAAATCTTTTAAAACTATTTTCGTCAAAAAATAAACAACACCGACATTAGAATTTGCTGTAATTTTCTCCACTTTTCCCCGAATGCTTTTACCTCTTTGCCGATTTTATCATTAAAAATATTTTTAAAAAATCCATAAGTTGATTCGATTTTAATTCTCACTTTTCTTGTAAAGAAAATCCACAAATTTTTTGGTAATCTGTATTTTTTTGTGTTCTTTGGCGTTAGACGAACTTCTTTTTGCCACACAATTTATACTTCACACTAGGCAACCGATATATAAAACAATGTCGTCCTATTTTCCGAGACAAGCAAATTTATAATATTTAAAAGTATTTTCATTTTCATATTGATGTAAACTTTAATATATTATTCGTAGTTGGTAGATATTTCGGACTCATATATTTTATAATTTAAAATTATAAATAAAACGACATGCGTCTCACAAATTTTAAAATAAAAATCACAAGTTGAAAAAAGAAAGAATAAAACTCTATTAGGGAGTAAATAAACTGTACAAATCTTAAAAAAGTTAAGCTAAAAAAAAATTTAACTAAAAAAAACAAAATATAATATTCGTTTTAGGGGAGTGGGTGGCTCAGCGGTAGAGCACTGGACTCATAATCCAAGGGTTGTGGGTTCGAATCCCACCGACGGCAAAAATCGTTTTCTGATTTTTAATTAATTAAAAATTTTCATATATCAGGTGTGATTCCGCACTAGACCATTCACTGTTGGGTTCTAATTAACAGTGCTGTTCCTAAAGTGGCGCTGGGAAACAGTAACAAAGCCTACAGAGAATACGAGGCTAATAACCATAGTAGTTGATGCAGTTGTCACTGAAGTAAAAAAAATATTCGTTTTAATTTACATTCATACTGTAAACGTTCGCTTTTTTTTTAGTTATTCTTTTGTTGGATAGGAAAAGCAAACAAAAATTGTATCTACAAAATATGAAATATAAACCAAATACTTTTTTTAAATTTGATTTACGTGTTTACTCTTATATTCAAATTTTGTCGGGGTGGAAGGGGGGGGGGGGGTCAGGCACTGGTAGGGTCTTTGACCTATAAGTGCAACTTATGAGACTTATCTAATATGGATTCGTAGTAGATTCCCTTTAAATTCGTTCTAACACAAAAAACGCCAAGTTTTATCACTCTTTTGTTCCATTAAGGTTAATATATTATATTTTAATTTTGATTCTTATGCGAATGATAAAGATTAATTAATTAAAAAGTTTACTGCTTTGTTTGCTCAAATTTGACGTACTGCAAAAATATTGTTATGTAATGATTAGAAAATATTCCGTTAGATAACATGCAAATTGATTAAAGTTTGCTGACGAGGATCGTAGTGAAAGCAATTCTTGTTTCATTCTGAATTAATGAATGAATTTTACTCACGCGTTTATGTTTACACATTTTTTTCCTTTATCAAAACTGAGAGTTTCTAAAAAACATTATAATTAAGTAAACTTATTATTGGATATTTGAACCAAAACAGCCTTTTTAATTTTCGATCTATTCAGAGTACAAAAAGTCAGTTTCTATATATTTTTTTCCTGCTTCATGTTTCTTACGTGTTACTTAAGAATTTTACTCCAGTTTTCTTATTTCTTTGTTAACATTTTCTTCATTTACAACTTTTAACGGCACTGTTAGACTTTCTGTGTATTTCTTTCCACATTGATCTTTTTAAATTCTTTTTTTAATACCTCTAAGTTTTATTGCACTTTTTCTGCTTATATAGTTGTCATCAGGAATAATTGCTTTAATTATTTGATTCACTTCCGTTTGCCAATAACACAATTTTAATTTTTTCACCTTTTCTGCGCCAAAGGTCACCGAGAACAATAGAAGGCTCAATACACATCCTTGCTTTATGTGCTCTTTATTTCTTTAACTTATAGTTGTTTTTTTCTGGCTATATTCGTATTTTTCTATACATTGCTTTTAAGAATTATTTTGTCCCTTTATGTACTTTTTTTCTAATATTCTTCACATATTTAATCATTTTACTATATTAAAAGCCTTTTTTTGTAGGTCTACAAAATAGTGTTTTTATTTATTAGTTTTTCATTCACTTGTTTCTAATCAGGTCTGTGTGCTTTTTTCCAATTCTAAACCCACATTACGTACCATCTAATATCTTTAATATTATAGCCATTATTTTTACTGCTTCACTTTATTTCATTCTTACTTTAAAATTACCATAATCCCGTTTATCTTCTTTTTATATATCGGTAGATTTATTCCTCCGTTCCAATTTTTGGACAACGGTTTTCGTTTTAGTATATCGTTATTCATGTTAATTCCTTTATGCCTTCTTCATCCTCGAATTTAATCATTTCTGGCATAGTTTTTTATAGCTTTCTTTGGCAGAAACCATTTGGACAGTTATTAAATTTCTTTGTACTCTATTCCCACTACTTCATTTTGTTCAATTGATTTTTGTTTCTCTATAATTCCCCCCTCTGTTAATCTTGTTCTTTCATATTTTTTTTCTTGTGTTAAAAAATTTATCTTGTGGTCTTTTTTTCCATAATTGTGCCGCAAAATACTCGAATTTCGTTTTCTAGAAATTGAACAACTGGCATAGAAACAATTAGATAAAAATTCAGCGATAATGATTTTTTTATCTTGTCTTAAAATTATGATAAATTTAACATTGACCCCATGAGTTTAAATTGCTATTACAAAGTAGAGAAATATTGATAATGTATGATTTTTTAAGGAAAAGTGTAGAAATTATGAAATATTTAATTACTTTATCATTTTTTGCCATATGGTTGTGGAATTGATTATCAAATATTTCAAATTAATGACTGAATTTTAATTTTTGAACGTAATTACAATGTAACTTCAAATGTATACTTTAATCTGTACAATAATCATTTAATTAATTAAAACTAGTAAATATTTATAAAGGAATTAGCACCATTGTAACATCAAATATCTTGTGATTTGATGGAAACTTTAAGGGACTTTGTTACATAATCAAAACGAACAACGAAGATCAAAGTAATAAATAATCAGGCGACTGCGGTAGTTTATACAGGGTGTTTCATAGTTAAACCGACATACGTTAACTGTAAATAGGTTGGTTACTGAATTTGAAAATGCCCAGAGCAACACCCTGTATATCAGTTTTTTTTTAAATTGGATCAGCCATTCGCAAAGAATGAAAAAAACAGATATACTGACACATTTTTATAAATGCACATCTCGTTGTACATATTACTAAACTTTTAAAGCTAAAATTTAATTAATGCAATACTTATTGTCATTTTCATAACACCCTGTAGATTTCTTTCATAGTTTCATATTTGGTACAGGTAGATTGTTTAAATAGCCCAATTGTACAGTACAAGAATTACAGTTAAAATCCTGATCCGGATTAAGAAAAAGTTGTAAAAGTTGGTAATCTCTAAAACAACATCCTGTATATCGATTTTTTTAAATGTAATCGGATACCTATTTGAAAAAAAGAAAGAAAAAAGCTGTGTTACACTAAAATGATTTTATAAGTGCACAAGTACGTTCTATGTATAAAAAAAAATACAGATTTAATTTTTCGGTTTAATTCCGGATACAAAACTCATTAAACTATCGAGTAGGCTTTGGCTATAACACATCACTTTTCTTTTTTTTTCTTTTTTCAAATAGGTATTCGATTACATTTTAAAGAATCTGATATACAGGGTGCTATTTTAGAGATTATTAATTTTTACAAATTTTTATTAATCCGGATCTGGATTTTAACTGTAGTGTATTTCTTACATTATGCGATTGGGCTACTAAAAATATCACTGTACCAAATATGAAAGAAATCTACCAGGTGGTTCGAAAGTTACCGGTTGTGAAAATGAAAATAATGTATTTGATGTAATTTGACGTTAAAACTCCAGTAGTAGAATGGGATGTGCACTTAAAAATTTTTTTCATTTTAACTCATTTTTTCCGTTCTTTTTTTATTTTAAATTTTAAAAAGTCTGATGTACAGGGATTTTCAAATTAAAATCCAGATCCGGATTAAGGATCTGGATTTTAATTGTAGTTCTTACACTACAGGATTGGGATATTAACACAATATACCTGTACCAAGTATGAGAGAAATCTATGGGGTGGTTCTAAAGTTACGGCTTATGACAATATTGGCCAAAATGGATGAAACACCCCGTATCTCGGTTATTAAAAGCGTTAGACCCAGTAACTAAGGTTATTTGTAATCACCTCAGTACCCTTTATTTACAGTTAACGTATGTCGGTTAAACTATGAAACACCCTGTATTGGTAAATTTTACAACAAAATAAAAATCAGATGTTTCTATTTAACGCCCAACTAAGAAACATTTATAATGAAATCGGATGTTTTTAATTGTAATCAATGTTATGAGATTTATCCTAATGACTTACACTAAGTAGGTAGTAGGTAACTCACAACATTCAATTAAAA
Organism: Crepidodera aurea; assembly: GCA_949320105.2. Taxonomy (NCBI): domain Eukaryota; kingdom Metazoa; phylum Arthropoda; class Insecta; order Coleoptera; family Chrysomelidae; genus Crepidodera; species Crepidodera aurea. Next base: position 23,060,681 of record OX439472.1, on the reverse strand, counting down.
ATTATAATTATGGTTAACGAGATTTATGACAATTGTTTGCACTAGTGGAAATTATCAGCAACGAAATGTTCATCACCCAATTTGGATTTGTAAATATTTTTTGTATATTTCATTTCGAAGAATTTCACACAGATAAGTAAAAGTGCAAAAAAGCCACGAGCTTGCAACTAATCACACTGTGAGTGGAGGATTCTTATAAAATTCTAGCAATGACAACTTTAAATAATTTCTATATCGGTATTAAAAGTATTTTGAGAAATCTCGATATCATCTACAATTGCATCAAAATCTGAAAAACCTGACACGAAATTTATTTTCTCCACGGCCACTACTGAATGTAGTTATTCTGAAACCACTTATAATAACAGAAAAGAAACATTCTCGCTCTTGAGATTGAAAGAAAATTCTGAAACTTTTGTATTTTATATGTATTACATTCTATCTCTAGAGCTAGAATCTGTATTCCGTGATTGTTTACAAAAATAAGGTTTGCCATGAATGTCAAATTAACTGTCAGTATTAGTTGACGTGGTCTTAATATTGGTTTGTAAAAACTTTTAATTTATTAAAAAGGAGAAGAAAACCAAACGATTCAGATGTAGAATTTGAAAATACTCCTCCAGAAATAAAAAAATTGCCGATAATATAATTCAAAATTTGCTACCGCAAAAATCCAAGCTTGAATATAAAAATACTACCTAAACAATGTTGAGAGATTGAGGTTTCATTTTACTATATTTAATTTCTACTTTCTGTGTCCGTGGAGAAAGTACAGTCTGTTACCCTGTTGGAATGAAAATCCGACACTCGTGGTTCCTCACGCTCTCATTCGCTCGCGTTCATTCCAACCTTGTTACAGAATATACTATTCAAAGCACTAAAATGGAGTCTCTGTTTGTTGACTAAATGTTTGGCATGTATTAAAATGTCTGAAACATTTTTTGTTCAAATGAGATTGAAATAAAACAAGTGTTTGTCGAAAGGACTTAATATGAGTGTATAAATTAGGCTGAAGCTGGTGTTCTCCTTGTAATTTTAAGTTCATTCATATGTTTTTTTTTGCGGAGGTGAAGAAAACCCTTTATGGGGAAGTTATAAGCCTAAAATCTCAAGGTCTACTGTGCGAATCTCCTTTTTGATATCACAGACCCACAAAAAAAAGTGTAATGAACTTTACTTGTGACTTGTGAGTATATTACCTCTATGGATGTTGAGCCGCTGAATCCGAATCTGGTCTCAGAATTTCCCTTGGAACCCCCAGTTTTCCCCTAGGCTAGGGGAAATCCGTGAAATCTTAGAAATTTCAGTATCTGTGAAAGCAATTTCGATCTACGCAAAACAATAATGTTTTCACGTATCTCGAGTCGCTTAGTTCTAATCTCACTGTAGAATTTCCCTAGAGTACCTCAGAATTCCACTAGCCTAGGGGAAAAAGTGTTAAGCTATTTTTGCGCAAGAAAGCTTATATATTTTCGTATTTTGAGTTCCTGAATTCATATCTGACGTACAAAATGTTCCACAGTACTTCAGAATTTCCCTAGCCTAGGGAAAAACGTAGAAAATTGTGCAAAAATCGAAGTTTCATGCAGGCCTTTTTCGTACGGAAAAGTTGATATCTTTCCGTTGTCTGAGTTGCCGTGTTCTGTTTGTCATCAGAATTTTCATGCAGCTCCTCACAATTGCACTAGCCTACGGAAAATTACATTATTTACATATTATTAGTTTGTGGAGCGGATTCCTCTTTCTTTTTTTGCTTTCACCGTCCCTGATAATGTCGCTCCATTTCTTTGATATCTTGGTGGAAACGTTCTCCTTGTTCCTCACTGTTTTCACCAAGATTTTCAGGGAAGTCTTCGAGATGGGAATGAAGGAAGTGTAATTTTACGCTCATGAGGCAACCTTGTTCTTGAAATTTTCGCAACATGTTTTTCACTATTTTCTTATAGTCGTCGCTTTTAAAGTTACCTAAGAAATTTTCGACAACTTCCTTACACAATTTTGTACGTTTTTTAAAATTCTGAAGTACTGTGGAACATTTTGTACGTCAGGAACTCAAAATGCGAAAATATATAAGCTTCTTTGAGTAAAAATAGAACCTTAGGCTCTATTTGAAGACGTTAAAAACTATTACGAAAATATCTAATTCAAAAATTAAAAAAATAATCGCAAAAATGAAGTTTCTTCATATTTTGTCAAACTTTAGGCTGCCCAAAAATTTGCTGTCTTTTGCAGTCCAGTGCCTCGCATCTACACAGTATATGTGTCACTGTTTCTGTTTCCTTACCGCACAATATGTTTAGTTAAATCTGTATAAAATGTCCCTAACTAAGAAGGGGTCAAGTAAGAATTTATTTCAAGGGGCCAAGTAAGAATTATTTTACCTAAAAATGGGCAAGTCTCCAACTAAGTAAGAGTGTATCGATTTTTCTTGTTAATTTACCAAATAAATACGTCATTTTTATTAGATTTTTATAAACTAAAAAAATTAGTATAATTATCATAAGTATTATGGTTTAATGTGATTTTGTAACCGTAACTGCAAATTTTTGTCGTTTCTTTATTTTGAATGTTTAAAGATCTCAATTTGCCTAACGTTTTCTTGGTAACTTCTTTCGATTTAATTCTAGTCTTTATATATCAATACCACCTTGTATAAATATGTAACTGATACATTAATTTAAGATATTATTATAAAAATAAATTTTATTTGCAGCCTCGGGCGATAAGATTTGATAAAATACATTCATAAAACAGGGAACAATAATTATCTCACCGATTTATGAATGTATTCTATCAAAATATAAGTAATCCAGTCATGACGAATGTTTACAAGTTTTATGTGACAAAAAAAAAACATTTCTTGTTAAATGCATCACAACCAATTTTTGAAATCATTTCTACTGCTGTTCGAAGTACAACTAGAAACGCGTCTGTAAATTTACATAAGTAAATAAAAACTATTGACTCCTAATTCAATTGATATTTATTATACATAAAATACAATAAATAATGAAAAAATACAAAAATAAAAGGCATTTTGCCCTCATAAAAACAATTTCACTTTCACTTGTTATTAACACCTGAACTAAAGTCGTCAGGCAATTTCTACAGGTTTACCCCAATCACAACCGAAGAATTGATATCATTTTGTTAAAGGGAAGCATGAATTTGCATACTAGTTATCTGATATTATCTGGGTCAGGCCATCAGGCAGGGTGCCATTGATCGAAAAAAGTGATAGAGGAGAATACGTAGGCATTTCCAAAACTTCTAATTTGTTAAAATGTGTTTGCAGAAGAACGATAGAAAGACCAGGAATAAAAATGGATTTAGAAACAGTAAGGAAACAGGATAAAAAAAGGAAAAGAAGTTATTCATCTAGGTCTATTCACCATTGTTTGCTCCATTGTGCCTTGTTGTAACTTTTGTGCATCTTCTTAGGTAAACAAGATAATGCCTTGCGGGACTCCTGAATTCTGTTTTTGTTCAGAGGATTCTTTTTCTTGTTTTGTCTGTTTTAATTCGTTGTGTATGATTCTATAAGTTGTACAATGTACATACTGTTTTGGTAACAATTTTTCCAGCGCAAAGTCAAGAAAATACGCAAAGCAAACTTCTTATTTTTGGCCTGTCAACTTGTTTTACGGTTGAATGATGTGTTCTGAAACCAAACTTTATCTCCATGATTAAATCAAATAAGTTATCCATATTTCAAATGTAGTCTATTTTTTAAAGAAATAAATCGACTCAAAGTCGTGTACCACAATTATATTGAAGAAAAAAAGTACGTCTACTAGTTTCGGCGCCATCATCAGGCCTAAAATAATTATTACAAAACATCAGCTTCTAATGATGAAAATTTAAATAATATTTATTTATTTATTTATTTACGGGACAAGCCCAGTACAGGACATCATTACAAGCTGTGACAATTAAGAGGTAACAAACAAAAACATGATTTTTAAAACAATACATATCAGGTTATACATTACACAAGTAATAAGATAAAATAGTCGATAGTACATAAATACAATTAAGAGAATTACTTAATTAAGAATTATAAAATTATAAAATATAAAATATGGTAACCAGTGGTGTAATATCTCAAAAAGAAAGTCAAATGTCAAAAGTAAATGATTGTTTACGTGACATGCAGAAGGAGGCAAGTTTTGAACTCGGGTAGTGAGAGGCTGAAAAAATCTAATTGATCATAAGCATTTGCGAGTCTTTGAATTCGGAATAGACAGCTATTGTAACCATAGTTTGAGCGATGAAACGGGTTGTAAAATGATTGGTGATGTCTAGTGGTGCGCGAATGTATTTGAAAATTTATTTTAGATAGTAGTTGGGGACATTTTAATTTGCCGTTTATGATTTTGTAAAGAAAATACCAAGTACCTGTGTTTTCTCCTCACAGATAATGGAGAAAGATTCGTAAGTTGCTCGGACTGTTGATGATCAATGAATATGTGAAGTTTGAAATTGACGAAATTTAGAAATCTGTGTTGAACACGTTCAATATTTTGAGAGTAGACGTTGTAGTAAGGATTCCAAACAAGAGAACAATATTCGAGGTGAGGTCTGACTAACGCACAATATAAAGTTCGTAAAGAGGAGACGTTTGTAAAGTCCGATGTTATCCTTTTTATAAACCCAAGTAGTTTTAATGCTTTGTTTACTGTAGAGCAAATATGTAAATTGAAGTTCAATGTCGGATCCAGGATGACTCCCAGGTCTCTGTTGTTAGGAACAGCATCCAAAACTATATTGTTGATTTGATAATCCGTAATGATTGGTCTTTTGCAACGGTAGAATCTCATCAGGTGACATTTGTTGACATTTATAACCATACCATTTGAGTGGCACCAGTTAGCAATGAGGTCAAGATCGGCTTGAAGATTTAGGGCATCGCTGGGACAAGCAATCTTAGAAAAAATTTTGAGATCATCAGCAAATAAGAGAGTTGTTCCATTAGAGATGCCTGACGTTATGTCATTAATAAAAATATTAAAAAGCAACGGCCCCAAGTGAGAACCTTGCGGAACACCCGATGCTACTACAATTTCGGTGGATATGAAGTTTTTTACTTTTATGGCTTGAGTTCGCTCATAGAGGTAATCTTGAACCCAGTTTAGAAATGACCCTGATATGCCAAAACTACTTAGTTTGTGTATTAACAGCTTGTGATTCACTTTGTCGAATGCCTTGGAGAAGTCAGTGTAGATAGAATCAACCTGATACCCGGTCTCCAGGGCATCCGACAAGTAGTCTATATAATTAACCAAGTTGAGTTCGGTTGATTTACCTGATTGGAATCCATATTGCTCCTGAATCAAGACGCTTGAGAATACTTTTGATAAATAATCCGTTATAATGCTCTCGAATAGTTTTGGAATGGTACTTAATATGGATATGGGGCGATAATTTTTTATATCAGATAAGTCACCGCATTTATGAATGGGTATCACATAGCTGAGTTTCCAATTATAAGGGAAGGTACCTGTTGAAAGAGACTTATTAAAGATAAAATAGAGGGGGCGGGAGATCGTGAAGCTGCAGTATTTGAGAATGCAAGGTGGTACTGCGTCAGGTCCAGCACCTTTATTTGGATCAAGATTTCAGATATTTTGATATGGAAATTAGGTATGTTAATATTGTGGGCTGTTTCGAGGGCGGGACTTTCTTTTTGAGTTTACATATTTCCAGAAACATAGAGGATTTGACTGTATACGTGATTCAGTATCAGTTACGTAATTTTTACAGCACTCTTTAGAAAGGAGTTTACATCTGGATCTAAGTTAACTGAATTCTAGATAGTTTTGTTGAGAACCATGGGCTTTAAAACGTTTATATATTATATTTGTTTCACTATGGCTGGCCCGTGCGCAGGATATGCTCGAGGGGGGAGGGGGTTCATAAAAAAAACGAAGCAACTATAGTTTGTCCATCGTAAAGAAAAGTAATGTAAACAGACTTTTGGCAACGTTTTCCGATTTGAACTATACAGGGTGGCGCAAATTTAATTGAACACTAGTGGGATTTCGTAAACCATTATAGATAAAAAGTTGATTAAAAGACGAATTTATTGGTTTTTTCAAAATTAAAATATCAGATGCGGGTTCAGAGATATTTGGAAAAACCCGAAATTAACGATTTTCGTTTTATTTAATTAAAACCTTATTTTTTAACATAGAAAAAAGTTTATAAAACTTTTTTATTGAAGGCCAAATATCGATTAACATGGCGTATCCAATTTTATAAAACAACGTTTCGTCTTTGAAGGGCTACCCTCAACTATTTTTTTTAAATACGGACTTGTTCGTTTTTATTTTATTTCATTTATTGATGCAAATTTTCAAGAAATGCATATCAAGATGGCTTTGAAACAAAAAGTATCCTTTATTTTGAGGTTTCTTAATTTTGTTGATTTTTTGACGCAGTGCAATTTATTAGTTAGTTAGTGTTATTTTAGTAATTATCTAAAAGAGAATTAAATTTCTGGAAAATGGTCAAAGTATACTCAATTTTTAATTAATTTTATTCAAAAGATTTATAAATATTTTCAGCGAAAATGGAACAGGACCGTACTTAGCGAAATTCCTAAAGTACAGTTTATTGTCAAAACCTAATAAAAGTATTAAGTGTTCTACATGGTTGGACAAACAAAAAAGGGGATTTCAAAAATGAAATGAAATGCATAGGTCCATATTTAAAAAATTTTTAACTGCAAATATTCCGGAACTGAGAAACGATAGGGAGGTGCGGTTTTCACTGAACAATTTCTTTTTAAGTACTTAAAGTTTTTTTCAGTATAAATGTTTATTTAGTAAAGTGTTATATAGGGTGTTTTAAAAAAAGGGTCTTTTTCAAATGCAAACACACCCTATATATTTTTATTCTATCTGAAAGGTGAACTCTTTCCTTTTCCGAAAATGTATAATTTGTTGATGTTTAGATGAAAAGTGAGTTATTTGGTTTTTAATGATGATTGTCTATTCGAATCTGGGCACAGAGTCAGGTAACAAATAATAAACTGTAGGAAATTGGGCCCAGATCCAGATGGAATATAGTGTCCATTAAAAAAGCCATGAAGAGTAACACTACCTGCGTAGATGTCTGGGCCCACTTTCCTACAGTGGCGGATCTAGGGACTTTTTCAGGGAGGGGGGGCATCATTTAATGGAAACTTGTAACCAAAGTGATAAAATCCATAGGAATGAAATGATATATATGTATATATGCAGGGTCCTGCAACAGTGGCGCCGTGTTACATATATCTATTTAAGAAAGAGATAGGAATACAATTTTCTATAATGTTACCATATTGATCGAGCTCGACAAAATAAAAAAAACTTCAGTCACACAGGATGTTCAACTTTTCCTGGGCGGATCCCAACTTTGTTTTTTTAAATGGCAACCTGTATTTTTTATCATTTTTTGGTTTCTACATGAAAAATAAAAGAGACTTTATGTATGTTTATTTCAAAAAAATATTGACGGTTTTCAAGATTTTTAGCATGACAAGTTTTTTTTTCAATATTCGTCACTCAGAATATTTGAAATTATGAAGTTATGCCAAGTCCCATTAAAATTTATGTTTGGTCAAATATTGTATATTGGTGACTTTCTCAAACGATGTATCTGAAATCGCCCTGTGATATACAGGGTATCAAAATCAGCTTGCCACATACTGTCAATAAAAATTTGCAGAATCTTCCTTATTTCAAATGGAACACCCTGTATATTATCGATCCATATTTCTACGCTATAATCTCAATGAACGACTTTTTTGACGACTGACAAGAATATACAACATTTCTAATTTTGCAATAAATCTCGCAAGTTTTACAAAATAAACCCCACAAACCCTATATCAGCAAAAGGCTCTTAAAAGATGACATGCAATGATGTAATAAAATTTAGAGAGATGCATTTGAAAATTTGTAATTGTAATTTGTCATTTTCAAAAAATCGTAGTAGGCGATAGAACATCGACTCCGAGTTCTCGTACATCTCGAAACATGCGCTGAAACTTAAGGACTGGAAAAAAGTTGATTAAGTTATCTTGAATAGTTCTGAAGTTCTGATTTATTTGTGGATCTCTTCACGACGCTATTTTGACACATAAATTGACATAATGTCGGTCCTATCGTTTAAAAAAAATCAAACCGATAGCTTGTGTAGAAAAAACAATATGGAGCATGTATATACATACCCCTGTATAGATATAAAACGGAAGGGTAGTCTTGACTGACTAGTAGTTGAAGAAAAAAGTTTAAATCCAAGAAATACGAGGATAAATCTTTAGGATGCAGTCAAAAAACTGGGCTAGGTTAAAGAATACTCCTTGTTATATGGTCGAAAGCTCGATTCTTACCGCTCAGATGCATTTTACTAAGAGCACTGTCCGCAAAAATAATTATTTTCCCTCAATTGTTATCTGTTTTGAAGCCCTTTGATTTGCACACACATTCGCACTGCATAGATATTTCTGTTTCACGGTTATATTGGATGATGAACGACTCATATGAAGAGTCGGACGAGCCAGTAAATATCTTCAGCCGGTACAAAATTACCCAATCCCCATTTTCGACGATGCTGAATACCATGGCGGTGTTAGAATTTATCTTTGGGGTTGCGCAACCCCTCAAAACGGCCAAAAATCACCCCCTAGAGTGGTTAAACGCGCTTTCCAAGGTTTCTCTGCATATATTTTGCCGGTGGAAGACGCGGAATCCACGATTCCCCCATTTTTGGTGCTGGTTTTTGACAAGAGCGGATTTACGGGGGGTACAGTGGGACATTACCCCCCCCCCCCCCGATTACGTGAGGGAAAAAAGAAAATAACTTGCTCAATCGATAAATTATCCTTTTTTTTTTTTAAATTAATGTTTAATACAATTTTTCATGATAATTTTTTACTAACTATTGTAACCAATCAAATTACTTAATTTAGAGTCATGTGTCAAATTTCATCCAATCAGCTATGGATTACAGCGATAACACCCTACATGTGGTGTTTTCAGTTTGGTGTTTTCAGCAAGTCAAGTTTTTGATTAAAAATTAATTAAACGTCAAACTGACAACTAGTTTAAAAATGTTTAAATCTACAAAGTAAAAAATTATCTTATCGAATACCCCTCGGGCCTTGATAAATCCTCAAAATTTTGTCATAGAGAATCCTTCAAGCGTGTTGCTTAAGGATAATAGCCCTCGGCCTTCGGCCTCGGGCCATTATCAAGCAACACGCTTTCAGCATTCTCTATGACAAAATTATCTCGGTATTATCAAGGCCCTAGGGGTATTACTACTGAAAATAAACCCCTTCCGATTTATAGGGCGAAGAAGATTACGATCAAAAATCCTACATTTCTAAAAGTTTTTTTAATATAACCGAAAATCTGTTTGTATTACGTAAAAATTGATATGAACTAATTTTTATGGCCTTGAGCTAACAATTAAAATGAATTTTTTATTTTTCTACGGTTAATACGAAGATATAGCGTAAGGTTTTTTCACATTAACAGAATGTCGTAGGTACGCAAGTAAAAATTTAATACTATTTAATTTGTGTACGTAAAATACATGATTTTTCGGATATTATACAATATTTAGAATTTTCCATTAACTTATACCCTAAATGTGCTATTACTATATCGTTTGATCGTTATAGAGTGATTCATTTAAAATTTTTGAGATATTGCTTGATTTACTGTTTAATAAAACAAACTTATTTTCTTACAACGCAGTAAATTTTCATATACACAATGCCGACAATTTTTTACGTCGTCTCCATCTTTGATATTGATATCTCGAATAACAAACATAGAAAAATGTCAAAAGATAAAATAAACACTCGTGACTTTTGTTTTTCTTTGGTAGGAAATCATATTCTACCCGTCAACTATATTAGTTGGTTAATTAATGGTTATTGTTGTGTCTGTTTATGAAAAATATTTAAATGGAGCACGTTTGAATTGAACATTCCTCTTTGGATCGTTGCCGAACGGACGTATAAGTTAATCGAATAATCGTATTATCTTGAAAGGAAATATTTATTTGGCGATGGTCTATCGGGTTTCACTGCGTAATAATTTTTACTTTTAAACCTGTTGGAATACCACCGACGAATTTAATTCATTATACAGTGAGCTGGAAAAATATCTGTATACATTGTAAATCAAGATTTATAATTTATTTTTCGTTTGATAATTCAATATATTTTTTTAAGATTCATTAATTCTCTCTACAAAAACCAAAATCCTAGAAAAAACAAAAATAGCATGACATAGAATGTTTACATGTGTAAATCAATTTTTAATTTTTTTGATTTTTTTTTTAATATTCTAGGTCCATTTATATCCTAAAAAACTCACTTTCTCCTTCAAAAATGGCCCTAACATTTTTTTTTCGGTAATTTTGACATTGTCAATCGTTTCTTATACAAAATCCATTCTGCGTAAACCAAATTTTAATTTTTTTTAATTTTTTTGGAGATTTTAGGTCTATTTATATCCTAAAAACTCACTTTTCCCCCCAAAAATGACCCAAACATTTTTTTCGGTAATTTTGGCATTACCAATCGTTTCTTATATAAAATTCATTCTGCGCAAACCAAATTTTAATTTTTTTGATTGTTTTTTGTAGATTCTAGGTCCATTTATATCCTAAAAAACTCACTTTTTACCTCAAAAATGGCCCAAACATTTTTTTTCGGTAATTTTGACATTGCCGATCGTTTCTTATTCAAAATTCATTCTGCGTAAACCAAATTTTAATTTTTTGAATTTTTTTTGTAGATACTAGGTCCATTTATTTCCTAAAAAACTAACTTTTTATCTCAAAAATGGCCAAACCATTTTTTTTTCGATAATTTTGATATTGCCAATCGTTTCTTATACAAAATCCATTCTGCGTAAACCAATTATATCCCAAAAAACTCATTTTTTCCTCAAAAATGGCGCAAACATTTTTTTCGGTAATTTTGACATTGCCAATCGTTTCTTATACAAAATTCATTCTGCGTTAACCAAATTTTAATTTTTTTGTATAGATTCTAGGTCCATTTATATCAACAAACCCAAAATATTAAACTCTGGCTGGAGCCGCCCTTGGGTAGTTCAGACGTTCAATATACAACGTGTTTCCTACATTATAGTTGATATTTCACGGGAAGATTCTTGGGACATTTTTAAGATAAAATTGTCGTCATATGAACGTAAGTCCGCAAATGTTTCCTCTTGAAAATACAAGAGTTGAAAAAACATTTTTTATAACGTTTTTTTTTAATTATCTCAAAAATGTGTTCAAATAATTGACCGAATTTTGCTGAACGTTAGAATGGCATAACTGTGCGTTTTTTTGGCTAAGGAAAATTTTTCCACTTACACCAGTGGCGTTTGTGTAACCAAGTGATGACAAATTTTGAAAAAAAAAACGTGGTACGCCACTGGTATTTTTTGAAATAGAATTTTTTTTCTTTAGAGGTAGTCATTTCTAAGTAAAAAAGAACGCTTGCCTTTTTTTTCATCTGACGCATTGTTTTCGAGTAAAAAAAATAAAATGATTTAAATTCATTTAAACTTGAATTTAACTAAAATTTTATATAGGACCTACGTTCATATACAATTTTATCTTAAAAATATCCCAAGAAACACCCTGTATTGCTTCAATATTTGAGTTCTGTGAATATATTGACCGTGTGAGGGGTTATATTGAAAGAGTTTCAATGAAATCAAATAAATAATAAATAATAAAAATAAATAAATAAAAAATTGAATCCTTCAATTATTTGACGGATTGTAGCGCTGTCAGTGGCAACTCGTGGAACTTTTCCCAAAACTAACCTTTAAAAAACTGAAACCTATTTGCTATTGATTTTTGTTTTAACTTTATTTAAGGTTTTGAAGTTAGTCCTTTTTTAATTTTATTTATTTTTAAACTTATTTAATTATATTTATTTTATTAAATGAGTGTTCGAGAAAGTCTCGAACATATTGATTTTAATTAATTTATAATAAAGACAACCTCAAAATTATCGAGAAAATCGCTAAAAACCCTTTTTTTTTCGTTTTTAATTTTCAGCTCTCGCAAAATAAAATTGCTCTACACATTTACACATTTGGAAAGAACACAAATAACTGTATTCATCGACGAATTTTTTGTTTTCCCGCAGATAATTTTACTACTAAATTTAAAGTTCAAAATTTCGGTTTATCAGGTCGGAGGCCTTCCACACGATGTGGCGTCACCGATTGCTCCGTTCATTTACATTTGAAAACAAAAAAAAAATATGAGCTTAATTTTGGATAGTGTAGTTATGATGCGACGTAGCGATTTTTTTTTCGCTGTGTCTAGGTGCACGCTAACGTGTACTAAATAAAAAACTTAGGTACACGATAAAACGTCATCATTATCAATGACGTAGTCTTTTATCGTGCACCGATTGACCGAGCCAGAGACATTCAACCGTGTACGTTAAATGAGGTTATGTTCAGTACTTATAAATGTTAAACGAGGTTAAAACATCAGATGTCTGCCGCAATATCTTAAATCATAAAATGCACAGTAGACCAGTGCAGATAATTTTTGAAACCAAATAAAATAATAGTAACATGAAAATCATTGGAAAAGGAAGAGAATATGACAAAAATGATAGGAAAAATAATTTACAGGCGCTCTGGGGTCGGGAAGTCGAAGAGGGGGAGTTTTTAAGGGTAGAAAACTGTTTATCTCAATTTCCGGCCAAACTAAAAGTCCTATGGAAAAAAGTTAAATCGCAAAGTTGTAGGTAATAAAAAGATCTACAACTTTTGTATTTACACTTTTTTCACATAACCTCAAAATTTATGTGAAAAATTCAAATAACCAAGTTTTTGGTTTTTTATTTTTATCTTTTACAAAAAAAAATGTTTTTCACGAAATTTGGTGTAAACTTACCTTTTTATGTCCCAAACACTCTGTAATTTTTTTGTTTTAAAATATTTATTTTTTTAACCTTATTTTGACAAAATATCTGCTGTTTTAAAAGACTCTGTGGGCTTTTTGTTCGTTGAAATCTCTACTTTTTGATGGTGTAAAAAAAAATACATTACTGTGATAAATGTTCTCAAAAAATGCAAATAAGAAACGAAGAAAACTTGAGCTATTTATTTAAATTTATACTTTAATTACTCGAAAAACGTAAGATTCCGTGTTACATTGATAAACAAAAGAGTAATTAAAGTATACATTTAAATAAATAGCTCAAAATTGTACATGATGATTTAAAAAAAAGAAATTCGGAGTTTTCTTCGTTTTTTATTTGCATTTTTTGAGAACATTTACCATAGTAATGTATATTTTTTTACACCATGAACAAGTAGAGATTTCAACGAACAAACAGCCCAGCGAGTTTTTTAAAAAAGCAGATATTTTGACGTGAGAATTTTCGATTGAAAATTAGACTGCTTTTTCGATATTAAGTCAAAATAAGGTTAAAAAAATAAATATTTTAAATCAAAAAAATTACAGAGTGTTTGGGACATAAAAAGGTAAGTTTACACCAAATTTCGTGAAAAAATTTTTTTTTTGTAAAAGATAAAAATAAAAAACCAATAACTTGATTATTTGAATTTTTCACATAAATTTTAAGGTTATGTGAAAAAAGTGCAAATACCAAAGTTGTAGATCTTTTTATTACCTACAACTTTGCTATTTAACTTTTTTTTTAACTAATTTTAGTTTTGCCGGAAATCGAGATAAACAGTTTTCTACCCTTAAAAACTCCGCCTCTTCCACTTCCCGACCCCAGAGCGCCTGTAAATTGTTTTTCCTTTCACGTTTGTTATATTCTCTTCCTTTTCCAATGGGTTTCATCCTACTATTATTTTATTTCACTTTTTACAATTTTCAAAGCTATCTGCACTGGTCTACAGTAAGAACTTGAGTATGACAAAGGTGGCTTACGTTATTAATTTATTTTTGCTTCTCTTTTGTTATAAGCGACATAAAGTTGCCACCGAAAATTAAAACAAATGGTAGTCCAAGAGGTGCCGAACAAACAGTTATAGACATCAAAAGGAAACGCACTAAAAAATAATCTCGCCCAATCATTATTTATATAGTTACTATTATTATGCATTTCATAACAATAAAGTTATTGTGAAAAAGGTTTCTGACCAAAAATATTGTTTTTCCTTTGTTTTTGTTGGCTAATAGAAAAAAAATTAGAAAATCTTTGTTTTCATCAGGCCAACTTGAACAATTGACATCATTAATAACAAAAATAAAGTAACAAAAAAATAATTAATTTTACAGATATGTAGAAAGTCACAACAATAAAATATTTTATAAGCATATCTAGATTAAAAAGCTATAATATACAGGGTGTATCATAAGGAATGGTCAATGTTTTAATCATAGGTTCAGGACCTCGAAATATTAATATTTTACTAAATAACTTTGTGTCAAATGTTGAAGATAAAATATATTTTTCGTTTTTTGCAATAATTTCTTTATTATTTAATATATTGACTTGAAATTTAGTATGGGTATATTTTTAAGTTAATACCTAAATCATAAGCGTGTTATCAATTTTGAGATTAGATAAAGAGAGGGGGCCACCCACACTATACTGGATGAAAAAAAGTATCAATTTTTTTTTATTTCTGGCCTTTTCTGAATTTTTTTCAAGTCTTTATTTCAACAAAAAAGGTATAGTTGTTTTAATATCATAAATTCAGCTCATTTCGAGATATTTGCATTTAAAATATTCTAGCCACAGTATCTATTTAATTTACTTTAACATATTTCAACATAGTAGGCTTTGAAACTAAAATGAAAATGTACATCTGTCAAATAATTAATTATTAGATGGCAGCAGCAAGTCCAGAAAAATTTATTTGTGCATAAACGCAAAAATGATATCTCTCATTTCTGAATTGGAGAAATTACCTACTTAGACGGAATTTAATGAACAAAATTACATCTAACAATTAATTATTTGACAGCTGTACATTTTAATTTTAGTTTCAAAGCCTATTATGTTGAAATATGTTAAAGTAAATTAATTAGATACTGTGGCTAGAATATTTTAAATGCAAATATCTTGAAATGAGCTGAATTTATGCTATTAAAACAAGTATACCTTTTTTGTTAAAATTTACAGGGTGTATCGACTTGTGAAAAAAATTCAAAAAAGGTCAGGAATAAAAAAATGATGATTTTCTTCATCCAGTAGAGTGTAGGTGGCGCCCTCTTCATCTAATCTCAAAAATGATAACACTCTTATGATTTACTATCTCAAAAATATAACCATACCAAATTTCAAGTCAATATATTAAATAATAAAGAAATTATTGCAAAAAAACGAATAATAAATTGTATCTTCAACACCCTGTATCTTAGTAGTAGATAACATTTGAACCAGAGTTATTTAGTAAAATATTCATATTTCGAGGTACTTAACCTATGATTGAAATATTGACCATTCCTTATGATACACCCTGTATATTTGAGAATCACAGAATTCAGATTCATGGACATTATTTTATTCATAGTTCTTAGTGTATTCGTTTCTGTTGGTTTTGTTTTTGTACGGGGCATTTACCTAATTTTTGCGTTGTCATTTTAATGGTTTTAATAATAACTGTTTTAAAAAATCGGATGTGGCCATGCACATGAATTTACCATAGTTTAACGGCCCTACGGGCTCATAATCCAATTACTCGTACATATTTAAGGCAGGCCATGCCTGGCAAGAGCGTACAATTGTCTCCATGAAACAAAACACTTCTACTGCGCTTGCGCTATTATGCAACTATGTTATTCCATATTTTATTTTTAACTCGCTTATAATATAAAATTTGAAAAAAGTTTTTAAACAAAATTTGTAGTAAATTTAATTTAAAATAAATTTTTTCTCTTAATATTTTTACATAAACTTAATAGAACCGATAATAATTGCGAAAATCTGAAAATTCTCAAGAGTAAACCCCCACTTCCGGTTGTCCGATTTTGCCCAAAATCTAATAAGCTCATTAGCATGTTGTAAAAATGCTAAATATAAAATTTGGTTAGGAAATTCCGATCGCAGTTGGAGTTAGAGCGCACACAATTTTTCCGGACTACATACTACATACTCCATACTCCATACTCCAGTCTCCATACTCCATACATACATTTTCTGGAAATGGTCTTAAATGACTTAGGGGGTCTCAAAACATGTAAATCCACTGAAAGCTGAACTTTTTTTTTTGCTATTACAATATGGTAAAGTAAAATACTTAGACCATTAATTAGATATTTTTATTTAAATTAGATCCTATAATATTAATTAAAACGTCAGACAATTAATAAAAATCTCACTAATTAAACTGAAACTTTGAACTTTAAATTTTAATAGTAAAATTATATGCGAGAAAACAAAAAATACGTCGGCGAATTCAGTTTTTGTGCACTTTCCAAATATGTAGAGCAATTTCTAACCATTGAGAACGCTCTTCTAGCATTGCCATATATCGAACAAATGGTAATGAAATAATAAACATTTAAATTTTTATGAAATAGTGAATCAGGTCAATAATTTGTTGCAGACGTGTGTATACTACATTTTGATGTTCTATGTGAATATAAAATACAAATTTTCATGACGCCCTTTTGAAGGTGTTCCCGAAGAGGTACAATGGGCGACATCAAACCATAAGCTTACTTTTTAATGCTCTATCAAAATCTGAAGTCAGAATTTTAAAATTCATAAACACAAAAAAGCTACACACACACAGAACGAATTCAGATACCGAACAAATTTGTTCGGTGAAAATCGTTTATACCATGCCAGTGAATAAAAAACTTAAGGAAGCAAAAAGAAAGAGTTAATTAAATTACCATTAAGCACTATCATTCTTTTGTAATAATAAAAATTCGTTATTTTGTTATTTGTGTTTGATTTTTATATTGAAAATTATTTTTTGCAGTATTTGTGCGTATGCCCGATACCACCCTCCACTTTTTGAAAATGGTAATTTGCAAGAACATTTTGTTTCGTGTACCTCAATATCTAAAAGCAAATAATTCAATATCCTGTTTATAGTGCACATATGTAACATATTGAAGAGTTGTTTTATGACTTTCCAGATCCATTTCAGGTAAACCCAATTTTGTTTTTGAACAAAAACCTAAGACTTTCCCCTACTGTAAAAATTCCCAAGATTCCAAACGCGTTTCCAATCTTGTTCAATTTTTTTTCTAGATTGCGTTTATACATTCATAGACTCCAATTTTATTTTCTACATCTTGTCCAGCTGTAATACTCTGCTTGGTCAAAAACATACCCTAATGTCTGTTATAATTGTTACAAAATATAATTGCGCATCTTTAACATGGAATTAACCTTTATTCACATGCATCCTATTTTTAGATAACCTTACAGAGTTAAACTATTTATTGACGAACAAGCTAAAACTTTCAGTTGTATTCTTATCTTAAACTTCAACTCCAATCTACCCCAGCCTTGACCTACATAAACACCCCTCCAATTCCTTCGTTCCCCTTTCTATAGAAACGAACTGAAAAATTGCATCGATACCCTCGATCAATTCGGGTCAATGATGTCATCAGGATTCCTCGAAACCGAAACTTCAACTTTTTTTAGTACTTTCACATCTCCGGTGTCACCACGACACTGATATCTCTCCTCCCTCCCGCCCGCCGCCAGGTGAAATAATTAGGCTGGGCGTCGAAATAAGATGCGCCGTCGCGACGCGGTTCTCCAATAGAATGCTGACGTTGCTTTATTGGTCACCCAGTCACTTCTGACCCGACCCTCTCTACCGGGACACGTGTGACGTCATTTTTATTAGGATTGTATCGTATATAGGCCAAACGCATTTGGAATTTTTAGCACTGGTTCTTTGTTAAGTGCGGTAAAAATTATTTATTAATAAATATTTAAACATTGAAATTTGAAATTAATTTTTGGTGTTACACTTTTTTCTTTTTTTAAACAACTCTTTTTAATACTGTCATTTGTTATTAAAGAGTTGTTAAAATAATACAAAAATGCTAGAGAATAGTTTTTAATCATATAATTACCAGGGGGAGTCAAAATGAAGTCTGTGGTCTGTGTCTAGGAAATGCATTTAAAAATTGCGTGTTATTTGGTTTCGAAGACTATTGGAAATAAAATACAACAATTGTAATTGACCGATTTCTTTATATCGATTTTTAAATGAGAGATAGATTCAAGATTTGATAAGTCAACGTCTTTATCGTGTAAAATATTTTTGGTCAAAAACTTTTAAACGACTTAAATTTTAAATTTAAAGTTTTGTTTATTTTCAGGTAAAAGACGAACTTTTTTGTTTTTTCTATTCCATTTTTAGTTTCGTTTAAACTTTCAAAGACTGAGAATTCTATACATGATCTCAGAAAATTGTCCGTAACTTAAAAAAATCTGTTGTGTCGCCACAAGACTTTCCCGGCAGCTATAAAATAAAAATTAAATAATTAATTTGGTGTTAAAATTTTTTAAAGTCCCAAAAAAAATTCGTTTCGAATTATTTTAAAGTAAAAATGACATTTGAACTATAAAAGGAAAAACATTTCACATATCAAACAAAAGTAAAACAATTTTTTAGGGTCGGAATTATGCTTACTTTTTCTTTGACATGTCAAATGTCATTTGGATTTTAAATTTTAAAATTTTTTTCCATTGCTTA
This sequence comes from Crepidodera aurea, assembly GCA_949320105.2. Lineage (NCBI taxonomy): Eukaryota > Metazoa > Arthropoda > Insecta > Coleoptera > Chrysomelidae > Crepidodera > Crepidodera aurea. Next base: position 23,041,983 of record OX439472.1, on the reverse strand, counting down.
GTTTTAAAATTAAGGAATGAAAATTTGATGATGTATTTACAAGACAATAAGGCACCTAAATACCAAATAAAAACTTTAGGTATTTTATTTTTTTGTAATGTACACTGCGCGTCATATAAAACTGGTACAACTCTTATAATCGAAAATAGTTTTTTCTAGGTGTGTATATGGAACGCCGTTTTACTTTTTATTCATAAATTTTTTTGTTTTCCATTTTAAACATAAACCATTTTATTCAACTCAGTTTTATGTTTATCCATTTATTTCAGCACTATTAAACTGTTTCTTCAAAAAACTTTGACTATTTAAAATATTTGATGAATAAAATTGCATCTTGATAAAATTACGTAAGTCGAATATATTTTATAGCTTTTAATTTTTATGATGTAATTAAAATTATCAACAGTCATTTTAATTCATATAACATTTTAATTCAATCAACAAAAAAATAACAAACATTTTAAATAAGTTCTAAATAATGTTTTAAATGATTTCCTACAATTTTAGTACCTACATTAAAATTATAGGTATTTATTTGTTTGTTGAATTAAAATGTTACATGAATTAAAATGATTGTTGAATAAAAATGTTTGTTGATAATTTTAATTGCGCTTTGTAGTCAGCGGGTGCTACTAGAACTACCAAATGAATTTGGCAACGTAGGGGATGAACTCTGTTCAACGTCAAATGTTTGTGAAAAGTGTCAGGCGTCAGTCAAATTTGTTTTGGTTTTATTTTTATTATGTGTTTTACTACAACTATTTTTTAAGTTTCTCGTAATCTCATATTTTGTGCCGTTCTTTGTCCTATTTACCTCAGAACAAGTACGACATCTACGGGTTACTTGTTTCAAATCCAACGTTGCCAAATTACTTATTTCGTAGTGCTCGATGACTCCAGCAACCAACATTACAATCCCGAATAAAAATTATCAACAGTCATTTTAAAACGAGTGTCATTTTTATTCAACAAACATTTTAATTCAAGGGACAAATAAATGAGAATATTTTTAATGTAGATATTAAAATCTTAAACAATCATCTAAATACCTTATTAAAAATGTTTGTTTTTCTTTTATTGGTTGAATTAAAATGTTACATGAAATAAAATGATTGTTGAAGTTCAGAACCTACATTTAAATATTAGATGTAAAAGGTAACTAATGAAAATATTTAGTCAGATTAATTTTAGGAAGTTGCATTTTTATTCAGTAAACAATTTAAACATTCTAAATTATTTCAAGTTATATTTTAAATAGGTCAATAGGATAAATTCTAAAATGTTTAAAAATAGAAATGTAAATAATGTAGTTTTAAAATATTTAGGTACTTTTTGAATTGTTTTCTTTATTTACTTTTTAAATAACTAGCAGTTGTATGTAACTAATTTACCTGTTTCTATAATATTTTAAGTACTATTAATTTGTTTCTTCAAAAAATTTTAACTATTTAAAATGTTTGATGAATAAAATTGTATCTTGATAAAAATTGCGTAAGTCAAATATATTTGATAGATAAATTCAAACCTTTTATTTTTAGGAAGCAATTAAAATTATCAACAGTCATTTTAATTCATGTAACATTTTAATTCAACCAACATAAAAATAACAAACATTTTAAATAAAGAATTAAAATGATTGTTGGTCATTTTTATTCCTCAATGTTTTGGTTTATGTAACTATATGTTTCCAAAAAAATATCAACAAACAGTTAAATAACTTATTTAAAATGTTTGTTATTTTTATGTTGGTTGAATTAAAATGTTACATGAATTAAAATGACTGTTGATAATTTTAATTGCATCCTAAAAATTAAAGTGTTTAAATATATCTATCAAATATATTTGACTTACGCAATTTTTATCAAGATACAATTTTATTCATCAAACATTTTAAATAGTTAAAATTTTTTGAAGAAACAGTTTAATAGTGCTGAAATAAATGGATAAACATAAAACTGAGTTGATTAAAATGGATTTATGTTTAAATTTGAAAAAAAAAACATTTATGAATAAAAAGTAAAACGGCGTTCCATATGTGTAAATGCATCTTTTAAAATGTGTCAATACTAAACTAGTTTTTATGTTATAATTTCTATGGCAGTGATGCCAGGTCAACAAAACTTTTAGTAGATGTAGGTAACGATAAAATTAATTTTTTTACAGCAATAAAACGAGATGGAGAAATTACAAATTTCAATTCAATAATTAATAACTTGTCATAGCTCTATTACTATTACATTTTCATCTTCTGCCAAGCTATTTTGGAAATTATTCGGATTTGATCAAACTTACTTAAATGGGCTGGTATTGTGGATATGCACTTTGACAAATTTGACAAATGTGACGGTTATTTTGATTGATTAATTAAGTTAGGTTTACATTGGAAAAAAAAAGTGTACCAATTTTATATGACGCGCAGTGTACATAGGGGCTAATGCGCCTCCTGGTGGGGCGATTTCAACCAAAAACAAACGGATTCATTCCGCGATGATCCGATACCCACATACCAAATTTCAGCTCAATCAGAACAAGCGTTGCAATTTTTTAGTTTAAAATTTTTTTTTTAAGGCTAGGTTCAAAATTATGGAATGAAAATTTCAGGATGTATTTACAAGCCAGAGAGGCACCAAAATATCAAATAAAAACTTTGTCTTTATTTTTTACGCGATGTACATATGGCTCCTGCGCCCGCTTGTGGGGCGATTTCAACCAAAAACTAATGGGTTCAATCCCCGATCACCCGAAACCCATATACCAAAATTCAGCTCAATCGGATTAAGCGTGCGGACGCTATCGTGGAAGAATACAGACACACGTACACACATACACACATACAGACAGACGGACAGACTTCCATCTGGAAATCGTTTTAATCATCTCAGGGGACCTCAAAATGGATATATCCGTCGTTATCTCAAATTTTGTTTTAGCGCGTTCACAATACTTTCCCTTTGCGAGGGGCCGGGAAAGTAAAAAATGTATTCGACTGGCACTAGAGTTTGAGTGTTTTAAAAAACGGAGTTTTAAAATTAATTTATCACATTCGAAAACCGGTTTAAAAGAATTGAAATTGTTATGTAAAAATTAATTTTTAACTTATTTTGTTTCATTTGCTATTAATTCTTTTGGAACTTCATAAAGACTTGGGGCTGAATTGTCTAGCAGGTGAAGGCATTTCTGTTAAATGAACTGAAAAATTTAAACACTGAAATGAGTTTGAAGTTATTTAATGCTTTAGAAGAACGAATTCAGAAAGTATTCGCAAAATCCACAAAACATTTCCAGTTCAGCAAAGAAATTTGGTGTACTATCTTTAGCTTCAAAAAATGAAATTATTAAGTTATCTAGAAAGATGTTGTCTAGAATATTTCCAAATTTTTATGAGGGAACTGATTCTGATGAAGAGCAAATCGAAGAATCTGAAGAAACTACTCATCAGAGTAATGCATTTTTAAAATAAGTCATGGAAAAATCAAATCATGAGTTTATTGAAGAGCCTGAAGAAAAACTCACAAATCCAAAGAAACTGAAAGCTGAATTTTCATTATTTGGGGCAACGAATAAGAGATCCAAAAATATTGTGTCCAAAATAAGAACAAGACTTAGTCACCGTTCAGTTGATATTTTATGTTTTTTAAAATCCTATTTTCTTAAGAAAAATTAAAATTAATGAAATAAATATTATTTGTTATTGTTATTGTTATTATTTGAAACTTGTGTTTGAGTTTTCGTTGTTTTGTATAAGTAATGTGTAATCACTTAATTTATTTTTTTATTTTTTGACTTTAATACTGATTTTGTTTTTTGTTATTTTATATTTTCCTTATTCTATTTTTTTTTTGACAAATCTGGAATTCGAAAACCGGGTTTTCAAAAGTTCTAAACCCTAACTTGCATCATTTTCATTCGATGTTTCATGAAATTTTATGATATATATCACAAAAAAATCAGACAGAACTGTAGGTCCCGAAACATTTTTCTTATTGTGATTGACAATAATATGAAAATTATCAGAAAGATTATCTGTAGGTATAAAAAAGTTATGTCGTTTTATATTACCAAAGACAATGCGGAAAACCAATACTCAGGAATATCGGTTTTTATTTGAATCAGGTCAGGTCAGGTTTTGCTACTATAAAAATTGTATCTCTCAACTTTTTTAAATGTGGATGTGGGACAAATGATACCTAATTTTAAGGACCTATAATTCTCCATGCAACCATGTAAAAAAATTTGGGTCAGGAGTTTTGAACAATTTAATAATAGTAAAATTTGGCATATTTATTTAATTTTAAATAAAACATTCCAGTAAAAAAATATTTAGGATCAGTAGATACTGTAAAGGTTGAAAAATATGTTGTTCTCACTTTTCGACTTTTCTATTACTTGCGAAATATACAGTGTGTCTAATTAAGTCGGCACCATATGGAAGACTTCTTTATTATTTGTTTTAGGAAAAAAAGTTATTCTTGATAAAAGTCATGCATGGTCTAAAACCTAAAATGCAACTATCAGATATCAAATTTTTACAGTCGTATAAGGTTTGTCAAAAAATATGAATTTTGCTCAGGAGTAAAGGACCTTTATTTTTAAAATATGAAAAAAAGTTATTAAAAAAACTAGTTTCTAATGATATTTTACGTTAAAATATCGATTTTGAACAAGATATTCCAACTTAAGAAAATTTTCATATTTAACATTTTTTGATTCACCCCCGTAACTGACAACTTTGAATTCATTGAAAAAGCTTAAAAGGAACGAAAAAACAAGAATTACATACCAATTTTTGTTAATATTGTTCGATGGTGTCTGAAAAAGTTGACAATAAATAAAAATTTCTTTTATTATTTTCAAAAAAATATTCCTTCATAAAAAGTTCTGCATCATATTATAATCAATAAGCAGGAATTAAATTTGCAAAATATTTAGTAAGATACAAGGAACATCAAAAAATTTTAATCCGTGCTAACTTTTTGCTTATAAACGGAAGTCTAGTATGGGTTTGTAAGGTCCTTGTGAACATTCTTAAAATTTTCAATGAATTCAAAATTGTTAGTTACGGGGGTGTATCAAAAAATATTAAAAATAAAAATTTTGTTAAAGTCGGAATATCTTGTTAAAAATTGGTATGTTAACGTAAAATGTCATTATAAACAAGTTTTTTTAATAACTTTTTTTATACTTCAAAAATAAAGGTACTTTACTCTTGAGCAAAATTCATATTTTTTGACAAACCTCTTATACGACTAAAAAAAATTGATATCTGATGGTTGCATTTTAGGTTTTAGACCATGCACGACTTTTTATCAAGAATAACTTTTTTCCTATAATAAATAATAAAAAAGTTTTCCATGTGGTGCCGACTTAATTGGACACACTGTATACCTATTTCTTAATTTACAGTTACTGCAGAATCGCATAGAATGCCCACGATATAACCTAATCATATCCTCAATATAATTATTATCAAAGTAAACATTTTTATATTAAAAGGTAACTCACAGTGCTTTGAGTGATTAAAAAGAATTAAAATGAGAAACGAAGACATGAATGATTCTCGACAGGTAATAAAGATAATCATTTCTCTAACTAATTGTAACTGGTGATGAAAAATGAATATATTTCGAGAGTCCTAAGCGTAAAAGATCATGGTTAACAAGCGACATTGACTGCAAGGCCAAATCGCTATGGACGGAAGAGAATGAATTTATTTTATTACTTGAAAATTCGATGATAGAAGGAGTAATAATCAATATAATATCATAATCTGGCGTATTTCGATGCCCATCGTGATTTTTGCGTAACTCATTGAAGAGCTGAAGAAGTTGCGGCTGAAGCACTTGATATTTCAGAAAAATCTTAAAATTTCGCTTACAGCACCAGTCCAGATGGTCCCAGCCCGACACTGCATAATCACTGATCAAGTGATCAACTGCTTTTCCATTCATACATTTTTAGAGTGTGAACACACTTTTGTGCTGGATCCGATTCTGTTACACATTTTCATCATGCGCACCATAAAATTAAAATAAATAGTATATATGAAAAAGATACACAAAGTTATAAACGTGCCCTTTGTTAATAATAATTGCAATTACAAGTAACAATGTGCTGATGTATTTCCTTTTTTCTTCTGGTTTTATGTTACGTCGTTCATCGAATACGTCTCGGCATGGCTTTTTGCTGACAGATGGTTTTATTACAGTGTCACCTTGCTGGTGAGGGTATCCAACAGGATAACCTTCTGATCGGTTATCTAAGACTTGGATAGGTCCTCTTACAAACGATAAAAATATGATATGATAAGATATAAGTTAAGTAACGCTTTTGTTTTAACTCTATTAATTGGCGATCTTAAAAACAAACTGAACAATTATCTAAAATTTTCACATAGGAAAGAATATTTGTAAATATAATGTCTTAATTGATAAAGCGAAATGTTATATAAAACTGTGTAAAATATTATTTCGGTCAATTTTTTATGTTCAAAAACCCTGTGCATAGGGATTTTGACCTATATTAACACTCCGAAACTTATCGGTGAATGAAATATATAACAAAAAATGCAGTTATAAGCATAACACAGCGTTACATTCGAATGATTGGAAACAAAATTACACACAGTTAAGTCCGGATCGAAGGACCAAAATGATTACGTGAAATAACATTTCTTAACTCGAAGGAGCTTTAGATGATTAAATGCTTTGATTTCTTAACTTTTTAGTGATTTTTTTCCTTTTAATTGACATCACAAATTTTCTTTATTCAGTGGCTTACACGATATTGCTGGTAGCACATTATACGTAGCCCTCATAATTTTTTCTGAGCTATGAAGGCTCTATCGAAGTGTGTTGATGCTCCCCAGAATATTAGGACGTATTGAAGAGTTGATTGTACTAATCCATAATAGAGAAGTTTCAATACGTAAAATGATGCAGTTTCCCTTATAAACGTGTCAAAATAGTTTGCGTATTTATTTTATATTATGTGGTAAGATTGGCAACAACATTTATTTCTTGCAACTATTATTTAAAAAAACATTCTATAAAATAGACTACAGTGAAATTTTTCGCATAACACAATATTAGACAAAAATATTCCGTCATCATCTTTGATCCTGATAGACCACCGTTGTGCAACAGTGTAATTTTTTTTCGTGTACCGGAATGATAATATAAACGCCCACTTAATCTCGATTTATCAATTATACAAAAATTTACCTTTTAGCTTCAAACTGCATATAATCCCGTAATGTTTGTTTGAAGCAGTTCCCAATAACACGATGAATCCAATTCTCCCCCGGCGGATATAATGAACCCAATAATTCTCACCCTCACACCAGACAACTTTGTCACCGTTGACACATTTTATTCTGGTGACGTCACTAATTGTGCGATCGTGTAGAACTATTTTCTCTGACGTGTGGGAGGCAGGAAACCGGTGGTAATCGATAAATTGAATAGGCAGAATTGATTTTTCTCTGGTATTAAATGCTCCATTTAATTATATTAAAAATTATATTTTGATTTACTGAATTTGAGGCTATCAAATAAATATACTTAGGTGTCCAAGAATAAATTATACACGACACAATGTGAAATTAAAAGTAATTTGTAAATATAAATAAAATATAGAAGCCAATAAAACAGTAAAGCACCCAGAAATATTTTGTGGATTCACATGATTATGTGTATCTCAGGAATTACTGCACAAATTTGCGTGAAATTGAGTTGAGACATATAATTCAATTGCCGCCACATTTGTTGGAGGAAAAAGAGTTAAATTTACAGTAAAAGGAGGATATAATGTTCGGTGTACAGCAGCAGCCATTTCTTTTAATAAAAAAGAACTATATTCCCACTCTGTATAAAAAGCTATCAAAAAGTGTTACTGGGATTCACACAAGAATATGTTACTCAAATGGGCAAACGTAGAAATAGCAGAAAAGCCAGGGACCCTCAATTAAAAAAACGCAAAAGTGGCGCTCCTAAAGATAAGGACTACAGACTTCAATGCGATGATGATGACGATCTTTTGGAACAAAAACATTACAATATTTAGAAAGTTTACCAAAATCAAAGAAGATATTTGTAAAATTGAAGTATCCACTAGTGGTCAGGCCAGTAATGATCTGTGGAAAGAATAAATTCAAAACGCTGCAATTTTAACAAATATTTACTGAAAATTAAGGTCTTTTGAGTATTAATGTTAAGGAAATATAAGTTTAAAATTTAAATTTAATGAATATTAGTTTTTATTAGATTAGTTTTATTGTTAAATATTCTGTATGTGGCAGTACTTTTTAATCATTATGAAGTGCAACTAATTTTTTTGTGAAAAGACTATTATAGTAACCAAGACTGCAGCGCTGAAAGATTTCTTGATAGAGGAGGTAGTGATGGAAACAACCTTCAAGCAGAAATTGGAGCCTGAAACTGGTGTGTACAGTAACAAACTGGAAAAGACGTCTTGCATGCTATAACTTCTTCACAGTATCAGTGACCACAAGCTTCAATATTTTTATTGGACAATGATTATGAAATAAAATTATATCCCAATGATTTATCATTAGCACATACCTCCATCTTATCTGATGGTTAAAAAACAAACTAGTGTAGCTGAAATAACAAAAGTAATTTACGGCCCTTGAGCGAAAGCTTATGAACAAAACTATAAGAGATAGTAAGGCACCTCTACTTGTCCTTTACAATGATAAAATAAGCTGAATGGTTTGAGTATCAGATAAGATAACTGGATATAGTATAATAGAACTTAGTTGGGTAAAAGTTCACTGGGTAATTTTGGTAAAGAGCGAGCATATGAGCTGAATAAGCTGCCTAGGCAATTCTCGCGACGACCCATTGGCGGATCGTTTTTTAACGTTTTTTAATATATTCCATAGCCTTCTGACCCTCAACCTCACCCGCTGACCTTGACCTAGACTAATGCTTTCTCTAAACAATATTGCAATTTATGTGCCCATTTTTTGCTGTTTTCTGTTAGATTGTTCAGGTTTTCGTTCAGCTAACGATGCTCTTCTATCTACCTGTCAGTGCAACTTTACTTTACTTGCAACTCTAAATGTATACTGCAGACGTCAAAGATCATTCTGTGTCTCCAGTTTACGCATATGCGGGGCGCAAGCAAATTTCCCGCCGATCCTATTCGAACATTTACGAATTGTTTGGCTATCCTTGTGCGTCTGCAGATTGCGTATATGCCACCCGGGTGGAAGACAGCCCCGCCTTGAAAATCGGCTGGATCCGGCCATGGGACAACCTCTGAACCTCTTAAAGATCCGGAACCTGCATTATCATGTTCTTTACAATGTTACAAACCAAGTTGCTTTTTAAATTTGTCGCCAAGACGATTTAGTGAAAATTCCACAGCAGTTCTTTCTCACCAATCAAAATGGGTATTTTTTACAGGTCACTATGGCAACACATGTATTTTATGGGAAGTTTTTTAGTTGTACCAGCAAATCAAATAGTCAGAAAAATCAATATAATTCAATATAATTGATTTTTTTAAATAAATATTTGTCATATACCTACCTAAAAAATGCTTCAGGTTTGATAGCCATATATTTTTTTAATATCGATTGTAGTTGCGCAAAAATGCTATTTCGATATTTATCATTATTTCATATTATGTATGATTTGGTTTACTACAATGAGGCTTGCCACTAGGTCGGAAATTCTAAATTAATTTATGCAGAAACGATAAAGAAGAGAATTTAGTGTTTCTAGGTAAAAATATCTCAAGATATAATTACTCGTTTCCAGAGAAATTGCAATTTAAAGATTAATTAGTATTAAATCTCCCGGGTAAATCTAACCAATGGCGAGGCGATCTCATGCGATTAATTTCGTCGATGTTGTCATTTCTGGGTTAAATTCTCTTAGCACGTGCTTACACCAGTCACCAGTTCCACGTAAGTCTGTCATAGGAAAAGTTAATTACTTATTTGTTCTGGATTGCTGTTTGCTGTGTATTTTTTTATTTCTTGACTATTTGTGTGATTTTAGTGTAATTATTTGTTTAAATTTAAAGATAAACCGGAATAACATTAGAAATAAATGAGGTTATATTTATATCCAAATGTCACGGCCGTCAGCTGATTCAGTTTCATAATCCATGTTGTACTTTCTACAAAAGGTCCCGTGAAAGAGATTAGTATATAATTTTATAATTTTACTTTGAAGGTTTAGTTTTGTGTTTCAAAAGTCTCGACTTGAAACGTACTTAACAGTTTTTAATTTTTTTAATCCTTTAATTATAATACTTATAATTTCACACATTAATAGGGTACAATGGACATTATTTTTTATCTCTGATACCTATTAAATTAATAAGAATATTTTTAGTAATATTTTATAAACTTTCTTTGGTTTTTTGCCTACAAATATAAATTCAGAGTTTAACATCATGTAACGCTACCTTTATCGTATGTTTCTGTTAAAAGAAATCTAGTGTTAGGTACGACTACTCTTGAAGTATCTATTTCGCCCTTTCCATTAAGTGGCAACCGGAGTTCTTGTGAGAAGCAAATTTCACTTCTGTTTAATGAGGATTTTCTAATATACAATTGTATTTATATGCGCGCAACTGGGACTAGTTAGCGATTGAACGTTTCTCGAAAGCTTTAAATTTATGTAACGATGTGGCAGCACTCTACAGAGATATTTAAGAAAAAAGTGGGAAACCAAATTATTTAAAAACTACTTGATATTTATTAAAACAAATAGGAACAAATTTTCATAGATTTAATGCAGAATGGCGCAGATATTTCTTTTTGTTTTGTAATTATTAGTGTTTCCTGAAAATTTCCCAAAACTCAGACTAAAACTAAAGGCTTCAAAGGTTATTAAAATTTTTCAAGTGGTTCGGTTTGCTCTTAATTAGAAAAAGATGATGCCAACGGGAAAAAATTATAGAAATGTGGCAACTGGAATTATTTCCTAGGCCCCCTTTAATAATGAAGCCGGAAAATTTTGGAAATGTATTTTACTGGTCATACAGTTTCATATAGGCCAATAAAAAAATGTCATTACTAAGCCTCATTAGCAGAAAATTAAAATTTTATTGGTTTGGTGTGGAATTTTCTTACTGAATATCGTTCGAGGTTAAATTAAATCCGTAAATTTCTGATTTCGATGAGCTCGAAAAAATTTCCGGAAATAATTTAACCTCTTGTGGTATTACTAGTGACAATTAACTTCTCTACGGTAAGTAAATGTTATGGCCAGTTCTTCATTAGCTGTTTCTAATACATTTTGAAGTCAATTTATATTTACCGAATGTACTTTAACCGAAATATGTTAATTTAATTTAGAAAGACTAAAATAATTATGAAACAAATAACCTCCGCGTTAATTTTTTTAAATAAAATAAACTCATCCTACATTTACTCATAATGTATATATTGTTTATAAAAAAAATTCCAAACAATATTTTCACAATATTCTTCATAAATAAAAACAATTGAACGATTTGCCAACCGACTCAGGTTCATTACCTTTCTGAAGATACACATTGAAACAAATGGAATAGTTTTTTTTTAATGAAAATGGTGTCAAATGAAAAATGCTAACGTATGTTTAGGACGTGTCTATATGATTCCATTGCTCTCAGATGGGTGAATGACCACATATTGTAATATAATATTTTTGTGTAAAATTATAACGTATATTACATAAGATTGTTATATGTTTGATACCGGAAATTATCCTTATTTTTATAAATTAAGAGCAATGTATTATATCATGTGCTAATTTTTTAACACAGTTAAAAACACAATGAATAAAAAGAGTTTAACAGGATCTTGTAGATCATATCTGAAACCTAATTTGATACCACCAAGTCCAACTTTTGTAATGTGCAAGTCACAAACATGGTCGGATCCAGCCGGAGGGGTGAGGGTCAGGAGGTTACGGAATATCCCCTGCTCAGCGGAGGAACCGAGGGGCCTCTTCCAGATTTTTTTTTAAATATGCAGTACTTGAAAACTTCTTTTTAGGCTATTTTAGGTGCCTGAAAAGCACCTTAAAATATTATTATAAACCAAGAAATTTACATTCTCTCCCAATAGCCCAGTTGTCAGAGAGTTTGACCTCGCACAAAATGTGATATCGATGAAACTTGGCACTTAAGAAAATTGTTTTACTATAAAAAATTATTACAAATAAGAAAGCAAATTCGAAAACTCCACGCGCGCCGAGCCGTTGAATATAAATATTCAGGAGAGGCGTTCGGAAAAAACTGAAGTATCATTGCCTAAAATATACGCAAAGAAAAAAAAAGAAAGTATTTTAAAGAGGCGACTAAGCTTTCTCAGGAAGCCATTAGTTTTTATTTTTTTTGTTTTCTCGTAGAAAATTTGACCGGAAGTTATAATTTCTAAAATTCTCACTGATTTTTATAAAACTGAAGAAATCTATTAATAGATGCATAACAAAAAAAAATCCTTGTACACTTATCATCACCATACTTTTACTTTTGATTTAAATATAATTAAAAGTATCTCTGTTTAATAAAACTTATGTTTTAAAATTGTTATTTTTTTTACAACATTCATTCGACGCAATTTTTATTTTCAAAATAGTGTTTATACAGGGTGTCCCGTTGGTAAACGGAAATATTTTAAAGGTAGGTAGAGGTCACAAAGGCGATTCTAAATAACCTATATATAATGGGTCTCTTGACTTCCATAACCGAGTTACAGGGTGTCTCACGAATAATGTACTGAAATATTGAGAGATATGAAAATTCAGGTTCGGCTTTAGGAAAAATTGAAATATTAAAAATATCAAAAAAAACACCCTGTATATCACAATTTTAATATTTCCATTTTAGATTTGAATAGAGGGGAAAAAACTGAATTGAAACAAGTTGCAGTTTTTATCCCGGCACCGATTCGAATTGGAAAATTTTGAAAGAGAAAGTAAAATTTTCATTTAATTTAGAGAAAACATATTATGAAACTCATTTTTTATTTAACAATTTTAAAAATTCACTTCGCGTCATTTACCTACTTCTTGTTTATTTGGCTTAAAATAATTTTACAATGTACTGGTATACCTGCAGGCTCGTACTTAGGGGAAAATATTCAATTAGGTATTTATTTTTTAAACGCCCAGTATAAAGTAAAGCGGGACAATAAAGGCTTATAGTAACTAACAAACATTTATTAATAATTAAAGCATAAAATTTTTCGATAGCCTTTATAAATTATGTTTGGCTGAGGTAAATTTTAAATTTTAAATTTTATATGTGATTTTTATTATTTTATTTTTATATATATATATATTGTTTTAATTACCTGTACTCTGAATTATAATTTTTAATGTATTACTTTGTACTGCAGTTTTAAATTTTTTATGATTAGTTTAAAGTCTAAAAAATTTTGAAAATAGCAAATGATGATGTATTATGTATATTAGGATATTCCTAAATAAAGATAAAGATTTGCAGAAATTGCTCAAAATGTCATTTTGTTTTATCGACTTTTTTGCTCGTTTAATGATGTCACTCACTGATTTTCTTAATAAATGGATTGTTTCTCAGTTCCTCGCAGGCTTCCTCAATTCTTTGAAGCAGTTCTTCTCTATTGTTGATTTCTTTAGAATACACCTTGGATTTCAGGTATCCCTTTACAGCATAATACACTGTGCTAAAATAAAATTATACGAGGCGATCGAAAAGTAATCAATTTAATATTTTGTTTAAAGTACGGATATGCAATATTACTTAAAATGGTGTTAAAACGGACAAATAATAAAAATATGAATAATATAGGAATGTCGAAAATAAATCCATTTTGAATATTAAACGATAAAAAAATAATTTCTATTTTTTTTTCTCTAAAAGTTTACTTTCAGTTTCAAAAAAAAGAGACGTGCAAGAAAGTGCATAAAACAAAATAGTGGACATTTTGAGCAATTTCGTTAATTATTAATAAATGTTTGTTAGTTGCATAGTTACTATGAGCGTTTATTGTACCGCTTTACTTTATGCTGGGCGTTTAAAAAATAAATACCTAATTGATTTTTTTCCCCTAAGTACGGGCCTGCAGGTATACCAGTACATTGTAAAATTATTTTAAGCCGAATAAATAGGTAAATGATATGAAGTGAATTTTTGAAACTGTTAAAGAAAAAATGAGTTTCATAATATGTTTTTTCTAAATTAAATGAAAATTTTACTTATAATTTCAAAATTTTCCCATTCAAATCGGTGGCGGGATAAAAATAACAACTTGTTTCAATTATTCAATTTTTTCCCCTCTATTCAAATCTAAAATGGAAATATTAAAATTGTGATATACAGGGTGTTGTTTTGATATTTTTAATATGTTTCAATTTTTCCTAAAGCCGAACCTGGATTTTCATATCTCTCAATATTTCAGTACATTATCTGTGAGAAGTGTAATATGTATGCCAAAAATGGAAAAGATATACTAAGTGATTCAAAAGTTCTGGCCAAATCAATAATTATGTAACTGGGTTATGGAAGCCAAGAGACCCATTATATATGGCGGCGGAGGTAATCTTGCCACCAAAAGTAATCTGGTACCTGCAAGAACTTAGGGATTTTATAATCACACGGGTATTCGTGCCACCAGAGCAAAGGGTTGCTACCTGCAAAATTTTCTAGGAAGTATAGGAATTATAGAACTTCCCAATTACCTATATTTCCTAATAAATTTATGATTTGTACTTTATATTTATTTATTAAGTATAAAATGTTTTAGTATTTATGCAAAATTGGTTCAGTTAAGTTGTGTATTAAGAACACTTAAGAGTGTTATAGGCGTTTAATTTTTGAAATGGATTTAAAAATTATTCAAAGTATTCATGGAAATGATCTTTTGGTGCTTGCTAATTTTAAATATAAAAAAAAAACATTAAAAAGTGGAGAAACATATTGGCGATGTATAAAAAGAAAAGATAAGTGTCCTGCAAAGGTTTTTACAATCGGACCTGATCATATAATCACTAAAAAAGAAATCAATCATAATCATGAAGCTGATATACCAAAATTAAACCGTCATATTGTAACGACGAGTTGTAAAAGAAAAGCAACCGAAGACATCGCAGAAAAACCAACGAAAATAATACGTCGCGAATTGGAAATTAATTTACCAACTACATTCACTTTAAAAGATCGAGAATATGTGAGAAAAAAACATTTATAACAGTAGGCGAAAAGTGTTACCCGGACCATTACCCATACGTTTAGTGGCACGAATACCTGTGTAATTTTAAAGAACCCTTTTGGTTGGTGGCACGTTTACCCGTATCCTTTACGGTACAGGTATATCTGGTGGCAAGAATACCTCCGTCCATATATGGGTTATTTAGAATCGCCTTTGTGACCTCTACCTACCTTTAAAATATTTCCGTTTACCAACGGGACACCCTGTATAAATCAGAAATTATTTTTTAAAATAAAGTTAAAAGTAATTAAGAAATTGATTTATATAAATAAACACTATTTTGAAAATAAAAATTGCGTCGAATGAATGCTGTAAAAAAATGATAATTTTAAAACTTATGTTTTATTAAACAGAAATAATGTTCATCATTTTAATTATATTTAAATCAAAAGTAAAAGAATAGTGATGATAAATGTACAAGGATTTATTTTTGTTATGCCTATTAATAGATACTTCAGTTTTATAAAAATCAGTGAATTTTAGAAATTATAACTTCCGGTCAAATTTTCTATGAGAAAACAAAAAACATTAAAAACTAATGGCTTCCTGAGAAAGTTTAGAGTCTCCTCTTTAAAATGCTTTTTTTTTCTTTTCGTACATTTTAGGCTGGGATAATAATAATAATATACGTCCTGCAATTCACTCCCTTACAAGTGAACCCCAGAAGCTCTGCAGCTTGTGCGGGGGAGGGACGGCTATTATTATTATTATTTGCCGTGGAGCTCTGGGGCGACTTACTGATGCTTGATGGCGCATTTGCTTTACAGTTGTGCGAAAACCCAGAAAAACCACACAACACCATCATCGACAACGATGGACTCCCCCAGGATTTTAAATCTTTGCAGCGTAAATTAATATCAAAGTAATTAATGTTAAATACGCTACAAATCATGTCCAGAAGTAGGCAATGAAAATTTTTATTTTAAAAATCTCATTGTCTAGACCGGAGCACGAACCAGATACTTTAGTTTTTCCTGAATATTTGTATTCCACGGCTCGGCGCGCGTAGAGTTTTCGAATTTGCTTTCTTATTTTTAATAATTTTTTATAGTAATACAAAATTTTTTTAAAATAACTTATAACATAATTTTTAGTAAAATTTTTTGCTCTTTCACGTGGTGCTATTAGTTTTTCGAAATTTAAATATTTTTTTCGAGATATAATGGAAAAACCAAATTTTCGATTTTATTTTCGAAATTGTGAAGTTAGCATCATACACTTTAAAGCAGCAAAGATTTTTTTATCGTTTTCTACACCCTTTCAAGTACTTAAGTGCCAAGTTTCATCGATATCACATTTTGTGCTAGCTTTTGGTCGATATCCTTCTCTGGCAACTGGACTACAATATAACATGAAAACCATAGAAATTTTTTCAAATACGATACATTTGGATTTTTATTTTAATTAGTAATATAAACATCGTTGTACAGTTTTAAAACATATTGCTACATTTTTCATAATGTTATTGTTATGTAAATGATTTCAAACCCAACTAACTTAAATATTACAAAATTGTCTCGAATCTTAAACTGTTGAGGACAAAGGATCATATTAGGCTATATTAGGTAAAGACAGTATTTTTGAATCTAATTCAACCTATTAAAAACTTTTAATATGTTATATTTAATAAAGTAAAATACATTGCTCCCTTTGTCCAAGCTGTGATAATTTAACATAAAAGAAACTGATATTTGGAGAATTTTATGTAGGTTTGAGGTGAAAAAAACACGTTTTTGCCTAAAGAACAAAGTCCAACTTCCTTTTCTTCATTTTAGCAAACCTATCAACGACTTTTTTTACATAACATTCCTCTGTGAATGTTTAGCAGTGCTAATGCTACAAATCTATCCTCTCTAATGGTTGTTCTCATCCATTCCTTCAACCTTCGAAGGGCTGAAAAGGACCTATCGGCTCCTTGTAATCTTTCTTTAAATTAAAGAACATGACCTAAATGGGGGCTGCATTTGTTAAATCTTTGGAACCGGAACTATTAATGAACATTTATTCGACACTCTTACATGCTAAGTTAGAGTGGAAGATGAAGATGGACTCATTTCCTTGAATCAACCTGTAAAGATTGAAAGTTGGAATTTTTGACCGTCCTCAGACAGGACAACTTATAAACGATTGGCAGTTCACGGAACTAACGAATAAAATTAGTTCTAATCCCTGGTGTTCTTTCGTAAAAAATTTCTTGCAAACCAGTAGTCACTAAATAACGATTTTCAAAAGGCGATCTTACTGAAGAGATATAAGAATCATGGAAGAAAGATCAAGGAAGATGGGATAACCAAGCGATGACCTATTACTGCTGGAGCCTCCAATGAGTGGAAGAGCTTCAATATTTATTTGATAGCTACTAACGAAATGAATAATGGCAACACACCGAGCCTACCAAGCTAATAAAAATCTGTTTAAAGCAAAATATTGACTAAACAAACAAAGATGAACATATAGAGAATAATAATAAGGCCCATA
Source organism: Crepidodera aurea (assembly GCA_949320105.2). NCBI lineage: Eukaryota > Metazoa > Arthropoda > Insecta > Coleoptera > Chrysomelidae > Crepidodera > Crepidodera aurea. The sequence goes on along the minus strand of OX439472.1, from coordinate 23,024,288 downwards.
ACAACGTATGCAGCAGAAACGAACACTATGACGAAAATAGAAGAATATAAGTTAAGAAAGATAATAGGAATAATTCTGGGTCCAGTGAAAATCGTAGAGAATATAGAAGGAGAACGAATCAAGAAATATTGGAAGAACAGAATGGATAAGATATAATAAAGAAAATTAAAGCTCAAAGGATCAAGGAGCCAGGAGGAAGAAGAAGACATGGAGGACCTAGATCGAAATGGTTGGCAGAAGTAGAAGATTAAGTCCTGCAAGGCAGGAGTTACAAGATGGGAAGGAGAAAACAAGATACCGGAATAAATGGCGACTGATCCACACCGTTAAACGGATTTAGAAAGCGAAAGCCATATACAATTATATACTAACGAAATGATAAAATTTATTAGTTATTTAACATCCACTTAATATTTCCAAATTTAAACTTGAAATATTTCAAAGGAGACTTTGTAGTGGTAATTTGTATAGCAAATTTCTCGGATACGGCTAGATTTACGCTGTTAAAAGTCCTAGATCTAGATCTCAGTTTTACCGTTTTCTTAATCACCCTGTAAATCTGTATATTTAAATTCTCCGTTATTGTCTAACCAAGGTATGGCTATGAGTTGTTATTTGGGGAAAATTAAATTGGTAATTAACCTTCAGAGCTTAGGGAGTTTCAGATAAAATGTATTTTAATTTTTGTGTACCCTTTTTTGAGGACAGAATATTTATTTTATTTTAACGAGATTACGATGGAATCCAAGGTTAAATTTAATTTTATATTAGTTTAGTAAACACCTTATTTCTTCTGAGAGAATGAGGACATGAGATTTATTCACGTGTAAGTTCTTAAACATTATATGTTTACAAAACACTTCTATAATTACGAAGATACTTTGACTGACCCATATTATTATTTAGTAACGATGGTGATATTAAGGTAAATATTGGTGTTATTTGATGGGTTTATATAACCTGGTTGACGGTTAATAATAATATTTGTGTTTTTTAGCAAAAAAATTATACCATTTTCAATCTATAATCAATGCTGATTAATTTCCAAGGTTTTGCCTAATTTAAATACACTATAAATATGGCAAAATTGTTCATCTATCGCTTATTTCAAACGAAAATTGTTTTTTTTATAAAACTACCTAATTTCAATCTTTTAATGAACGATATCACCATAAAAATTTACTCGGCGTGAAAATAGTTTCATTGAATTTGTGTCATTGGTTTTTTTATTAAATTTCTATTGATTAAAGAGTGAAAGCGGGTCAGTTTTATACACTAATACGAAGCCCTGTAGGTGTCAATGAAGACCTGTACAAATGTCAGTAATTTAACCTCTTTGTGTTACTTTTATTACCTAGGCTTTATCGTTTCAAACACACAGAGGTGTTGCGAATTTTGTAATTCGTTTATGTAAGTCTTGCTGAACATTTTTCCGTTTGATTTTTACATTTTAATTTAAAATTTTGATATCTAGTGCTAACCGATTTTGAAATCAAGATCTGTCATTATGCTCGAGTTGTTGTCTATTTAAAAAAAATTTTAAAACGTCGAATGACAAAAATTGCTTTAAGGAGTTAGTGGGAATTTTTTTTGTGTTTTTTCGAAACAAGCTTGAAGTTAAATACTTATTTTAAAAATTAAACCGAGTGCTAGAACTATTTTTGTTGTAATAAAACAGAAGTTGACTCGTTGTTTATGTAATCCCATATAAAAAATCTAATGGCGTTATGTCTGGTGACCGGAAAGACCATTATTGCGGTTAAAGCTGCGAGATCTGTTTCCATCATATTTTTGTGAAATTTCTGGGAACGAATTTTCAAAAAAGGATAGCGCATTTGCATATTATAAGAGAATTTATACTTTGTCATAAATGAAGTTTTCTTAATAATATTATCATAAGAAAAAAACCAAATAAAAACTTATGACATTATCCCGATATAGAGGGTATCCTTTTTGCAATTAACTCTTTTTGTAAAATAGACATCCAAATTATTGAAATATCAACCGAACAATTAGAAACACATTCGTTATTATTTAAGCATATCAATGCTGCTTCTTTAACTTTGCGGTTATAATGATTAGGTTCTTTTAATAAACTAGTTGAAGAATTCCATTGTATTTTATGACCAAAATCCCATGCATGTTCACATATTTTTGATTTTTCGAATTGTTTATTACTTTCCCGGCCCCTCGCAAAGGGAAAGTATTGTGAACGTGCTAAAAAAATTAAGATAACGACGGATATATCCATTTTGAGGTCCCCTAAGACGATTAAAACGATTTCAAGATGGAAGTCTGTCTGTTTGTCTGTATTCTTCCACGATAGCGTCCGCACGCTTAATCCGATTGAGCTGAAATTCGGTATATGGGTTTCGGTTTCGGGTGATTGAACCCATTAGTTTTTGGTTGAAATCGCCCCACCAGGGGGCGCAGGAACCCTATGTACATCGCAAAAAAATATAAGACTTAAAGTTTTTATTTGATATTTAGGTGCCTCACTGGCTTGTAAATACGTCCTGAAATTTTCATTTCTTAATTTTGAACCTAACCTAAAAAAAAAAAAATTTAAACTAAAAAATCGCAACCCTTAGCGTGCAAACGCTTGATCCGATTGAGCTGAAATTTATTTTTGGTTGAAATCGCCCCACCGGGGGGCGCAGTAGCCCTGTGTACATTACAAAAAAATAAAAGACCTAAAGTTTTTATTTGGCATTTAGGTGCCTTATTGGCTTGTAAATACGTCCTAAAATTTTCATCCTTAATTTTAAAACTAAGCAATGGAAAAAAATTTTAAAATTTAAAATCCAAATTACATTTTACATGTCAAAGAAAAAGTAAACAAAATTGCGACCTTAAAAAATTGTTTTACTTTTTTTTGACATGTGAAATGTCTTTCCTTTTATAATATTTCAAATGTCATTTTTACTTTAAAAAAATTCGAAACGAATTTTTTTTTGGGATTTGATTTGGACTTTTAATTTTTTTAATTATTATTTTATAACTGCCGGGAAAGTCTTGTGGCGCCACAACAGATTTTTTAAATGTATGATTGGTGTTCATAAGTCTAATATGAAAAGAATTTTGTAATTTAGTTCTATTTATTAATGTATTATCACTTGTCAACTTTTTTCTCACAAGATTAAGGGTTTTATCGATAGGAACATTTGGACATAAACTAACTACATCAAAACTAACCAATATATCTGAATTTGTAATTTTGATTTTTGATAACTTTTCTAAAAAATGTTTTGAATTTTTGATAAAGGAAGGAAGGAATGATAAAAATCTTGCTAAATTTTGATAAGGTAATTTTATACAACTTATTATTGGTCTTAATGGTATTTGTTGTTTCAAAATCCAAAACATTTTTTAGAAAAATAAAAATTACAATTTCAGATATAATGGTTAGTTTTGATGTAGTTAGCTTATTATTACATTAATAAATAGAACTAAATTAAGCGTCTCAGCAACTCTAGAATTGTTGGAATTATGTATTAAAACTACATATTTTTTAAATAGTGATATTTATCAGCAAAATTTTGATATGGGTTCTCTTTTATCACCAAAATTGTGTGATATTTTCATGGACGATTTTAAAATTGAAATTGAAAATAATAAAAAATTACCGTTTCTTGATTAATATACAATAATAACAATTGTATTGAAACATCAGGTTTTAGAAAAGAAACACATACAAATAATATATATCTAAATTTTAATTCAAACCACTCGATTTGTGTTAAACGAGGTATTGTCAAATCTCTTTCCGATAGAGCAAAAACAATTTGTTCAAATGACAATATTTTAAATAATGAATTATCACTTGTTAAATCTGTCTTGATTAAGAACAACTACCCAAGTAAATTTATAAATCGTGAACATTACCGAGACATCAAACATAAAGAACAACAACAATCCCCCAATACTTCATTCAAATATAGTAAAAATTACTTATATTCTAAAATTATCCGAAAAAATTAGGATTGGCAATAAATTTAATTTAAAAACAGTGTTTCAAACTAATAATACATTAAAATCTTTAATAGTAAATACAAAACCTTTTAATGAAATTCAAAATACAAAAAATTGTATTTACGCAATTCCATGCGAATGTAATAAATTTTATATAAGAGAAACATCTAGACCTTTTCATATTAGACTTAATGAATACCAATCATAAAAAATAAACAATTCAAAAAATCAAAAATATGTGAACATGCATGGGATTTTGGTCATAAAATACAATGGAATTCTTCAACTAGATTATTAAAAGAACCTAATAATTATAACCGGAAAGTTAAAGAAGCAGCATTGATATGCTTAAATAATAACGAATGTGTTTCTAATTGTTCGATTGATATTTCAAAAATGTGGATGCCTATTTTACAAAAAGGATACCCTGTATATCGGGATAGTATCATAAGTTTTATCTGATTTTTTCTTATGATAATATTATTAAGAATACGTCATTTATGACGAAGTATAAATTCTCTTATAATATGCAAATGCGCTATCCTTTTTTCAAAATTCATTCCCAGAAACGTCACAAAAAATATGATGGAAATTTCAAAATCTTTCTCCGTGTCCTATGTGGCTGTCATATTTTTGTAAGATTATCAAGTGTTCTGTTTTTTACTATATATTTTGAAAACGACTTTCGATTAAGAAAGTCGAAACGTCAAAATTAAAAAACTTTTTAATAAAATAAGTGGTTTTAATCATAAAGAAGAGTATTTTAATGTAAAAATGAATTCCACAATAAATAAACCAATAGCAGCCTAAAAAATATTGGTGTTATTCATCACGTATTATTAGTCACTGATAACGATTAAAAGCCGCCTTTAAAATTTAGCAGTGTCTTCATTACCCACCGTTGTTTTCAATCGGTGTCTGTGCGGTAAATAATTTTAAACATTTACAAAACGCTTATTTTTAGTTCTACTAACAGAAATATTATTAATTTGAAAGTTTTTTATTTTAAATTTGTATATTTTTTACAAAAAATAAGAGTTAATATAAAATATACAATGCGTTCATAAAGTTACTCCCTCAGTTGTTGAGTGTATTTGGTAAACAATACTCTTTAAAAACACAACAATAGATAGATCAGGAAAACGTGGAGGTCATTCAATGCCCATTATGGATGACGTCCAATCCATCTGCCAGGATATATCCGAACCAAATATTCCCTTACTGGAAACAGTCTGAAATATGATTTAACTTTAACTAAACCTGTTATTATCTTCTTCCGCTATTTCAGCAGTCAGAGGAAACTGTTGCTCAGCAGTTCAAGGAATAAAAAGTCAATTAAATTTTTACGTATAATATTATTGCAGTATTACAACAATTGGAAGATTGGAAGATGAAGTATGTTTCCATGGCCTGCGCTATCACCACACTTAACTTGTCTTGATTTTCAGACTCAACCTACGACCAGAGAGATATGAAAAACCGGATTCGTAATGCATTACGTAACATATAGAGAGCCGAAATTGAAGCAGTTTTGTCTACCTGTGAGAGGCTTCAGCAATGCATAGAGCGTGATGGTCAGCATTTAAAGTATTTACGGGGGTATTAAAAAAACCTTTCTTTTTTAATTCGATCCTTTTTAGGGCCACAACTTATACAGGGTGTCCCCTGTAATTTTCGGCAATCTTATATCGTACGTAATGATTAAGGCAAACCAATATTATAATTTTTAATAGTAATTGAAAGTTAATAATGAAACGACCTGTATATCATGGAGTAAAATTACATAGAATTGTGTTTTTTCCACAAAAACTTGTTTCCCTATTAAATATCGATTAAAAAGTAGCATAGCAAATCTTATAAAAAAGACTGCCTATTGTCATGTTTGCCATGATAATGACAAAAGTGCCAATAACTGTCAGAATAGTTATTTTTAAGTTGTTAAACGGTAAGTCAACATGATATAAGATTGCCGAAAATTACAGGGGATTCAATTATTAATTTTTTAACTTACAATCCTTTAAGTACCTGTAGCTCTTGAATTAATCACTTTAGACCCCAAGTGTGCTAGTTTGTTGGAATTTTTTTATCGGGAGGAACACAGAAAGGCGCAAGTATACAGGTTGTCCCATTAATAATTTTGAATGCGACGTCACGTGACCAAAAACAAATACCTCATTGGGTAACACAATAACAAGAAAAGATGCAACATTTGCTCTAATTTACACCCCCAAAATTATAATTCTCTACTACTGCCCAATTCTGATATATTACTTGTCTTAATCGTCGTGGGACACCCTGTATAATAAAAGCAATTAATTAGTTTAAAAAATAAAAATTTAAGGGATTTCCGTATAAAATTTTCTTCGGCCTAAATTTTAGGTTAGGAACAAGATATCGAGATGCGGTTTTCGTGAGCTTGTTTAGGCATCATTTAGCTACTTTTTCATGAAAAAGAAATCATACCAATGCGTTTAATTTTTTTGAGAAAATTAACCATTTCTGTCGAAATGTGAAAAAGAATCCCTCTAGCGGCGACATGTGAAACTAACAAAACTTCAAATTTTATATCATTTGTAGCCCAAGAATTGCTCTTTTCAACCAGCCCTACTTTGTTAAAATCGGCTCAGCCGTTTCGAATATACAGAATATACTGAAACCTTTGAATACTCCCCACCACTTTATTTTTAGAGATACAACAAAAATTGTCAAACAAAAAAGATTCAGATTATTCTCTACTTCAAAGATCAGGTATTCTTTTGTTAGGTTAATATAGCGGAATTCACAGAAACATCACATTCTTATATTCAAGATTGCAGTTACGCCCCCTAGCGGCCATTTGAGAAACTTGAAAATATTTTCCAGGTTTTTCTCTTGGCCGTTTTAGTAATAACTTTTTTTCCGCAAGTCTCTACGATGGATAGATACAGATACAGTACCTCTAATTCTTATTTGGCCACCCTGTAGGAAGAAATCTTTTGGGAAATCCACTAAATTTCACATATAACTATGTGTTTCTACAGTTATTTTTTCAACTAGGGGCAATTTTTTTATTAATTAATATTAAGTTATTTAAAAATATACCTATAATTAGGAACAAAAACTAAAAAATTGAATACAAACAACGCTCAATATTGTGTACTAAATAAAACGAATTTCGGTGACTTTTTTAGTTTACCTACTGGGGGTAGAGTATACACCGCCATAAAAGATACTAATTTATGGGCCATTTAAAAGAAAAATACGAGATGAAGATCAAATTACTAGGAAGTTATCGGTAACATTGGGTGTGAATTGTTTTATCGAACGGAGAGGTATTCTTGTACTGTCGATAAACAATAATATATAATATTGAATGGTTTGTTTATGCGATAATTTATAAAAAATAATATGAATCATTTTAGTTCTAAATTTGTTTATAATTTCATGAAAGAGAATATATTATATTCTTAGTTTGGGCTATTTATTTATTATTATTATTATTATTACTATTTTCACAACAAAAGTAGTTTCACGTCCCCAATTACGTCTTAAATTTTATTCCGTGTTAGATGCACAGCGTTGCCAAATCGAAAAAATGGTATATAAATGCATTAAATACCAAAAATGTATTGTTATTAAATTTATTATTCTTATACAGGGTGTCCCACGACGAACTGTACATAGTCAAACCATAAGTACTATGAACCGAGGCCACTTCATATCTGGTATTAAAAAATGCCTTGTTGAGTTTTTGACGGATACCTATACAGGGTGATATTTGAAAATAATATTTGGCACACTGTGTATGCCCCCTGGTCTCAATAAAATAGGGTTTTAAAAATTTTAATTTCAGGTCCGGACTCAGTTTGTTTAGATTTTTATTGGTTTTTTAAAAACAACACCCTGTAGACCAGATCAGACAATTTTTATTTTTCTCACTTTAAAGCTTAAGGATGATATTAAGCAACAGTTAAAAAAACTTTGAAAAATGGTATAATTTTAATGGATTCACATTCTTCTTATGACATAAGGAAAGTTCATTTTACTCGATATAAAGTATTATTCAATCAACCGTTGAAATTCCAGGACCGCATTTATTTATTTTTTTAGTTTTTATTGATCCTGTAAAAACAACACCCTGTAAAGCGAGTTGAACAATTTTCTTTCTGTCACTTCAAAGCGGATGATATTAACCGAAATTAAAAAATGCTGTTTGCCATAGAGAAAAACTGTTACTTTTGAAAGCAGTGCAAATGTATGTATTTCGATTGTGGCTAATAATAAAATGTCACTTTTTGTAGAGGTCAACGAAAAAAACATTTATTTAAAATAAAGTCGTTAGAAAAGTATCACTTACTCGATTGAAGAATGATGTTACAGGTCCTAACTTAGTTTTTTTAACGTTTTAATTGGTTTTGCAAAAACGATACCCTGTCACCTTGGAGGATGGCTAATACTAAGGCTGCTATCCCACGGTAATATTTCTATGTCATAGATATATTATCATATATGTGATAATAGATCTATGGCATATAAATATTATGAAATAATCTGCAGCCATTACACGGTAATATTTATATGATATAGACAGTGTTACCAATTCAAAAATGTAAAATTTCCCATCACTTAATCTTAAAATTCCCCCTTTAACCACCCGCACTTTTAAAAATTACCCACTTTTTTATCCCAGACTAAAAAAAATGTTTTTGATATAATTATAGTCCGGAAAAGCGATATAGTTAATAAAAATGAAAATAAATTTCATTGTCAGTTAATCTATTGGCGAAATGCACTCGACGGTGAAGGCCAATTAAAAATAACTATTAGTTGAATGTAATTCACAAAAGGCCATAATAGGCCTCGTGCATACTACTAAGTGGGGGTAACACTGTGGAACACCAGCGAAACAGGTGGCGTATTTTGAAAACTTTTTGAGGCCGCTCTCCATAAGGTTTTACGTGAAATTTGTAATTAAACGGATTTAGGATAACCATTGACTGTTAAAATATCTATATCAAATAGTAAATTTAATATTGTTCTATTCACAGTTTTTTTTTAAATAATATTACGTGAATATTGTATTATTTCTCTAAAAATACAACTGAAATGAGGTTATGTTATTAAAAACTAAAAATTACGAAAATACTACTTTTATGCATGAATATTATGGCAAATCACTTCATTCAACTTTCAACAAAGTTATTTTAACGTTTTATTTACTATTTTTTGAAAAAATTTCGTTTCGCAGTTCGCGACTCGTCTTAAATATAAAAAAGTGGCGTCAAAAAATGATGCGCGCGCGCATGTGCACGAAGCCTATAAAGCATATTTTGAATTTGCCGCCATCTGTAAATTGACAAAACTTATAAATAACCCAAAAACCAATGCATGTGCACAGTGCCGGTCCTAGACATTTTTCTAGTGGATGCGAACAATTCACTGGCGCCTCTCATAACAGTGGCGTTGCTTGCGGGCGTAATACGGGGGGGGGGGGCTTTCAGGGAAAATTTTTAAAATTTGAGTAGCCTAAAACGCTGTTTTGGACTATACAGGGGTGGTTCATAACTATTAGGACATAGGCTAAGGGCAAGTATACCTTAATAAAATATTGCTATGGAATAAGATACAGGGCGTTAAAGTTGAATTTTTTTTTGCCTTTTTTTTCTGATAATGTCCCTATATATTTATCAATTGTTATCAAAATCGGCACAGAGGCATAACTTTGGACAAGGAATATTATGTTATGTATTATTTCACATTTTGTTATGGGGGGCGCCACGTAAATGATTCCTGATGATGAAATTAAGTGGTATCTTTTTTTGACGAAACTTTTTAGTGATTTTGATTAGAAAACAAAAAAACAAAAAAACGAAAAAAAGAAATTAACTTTAACGCCCTGTATCTTATTATACAGCAATATTTTATTAAGGTATATTTGGTCCTATCGCCATTTTTTGGTCCAAATAACCTGCCCTTAGCCTCTGTCCCAATAGTTATGAACCATCCTGTACATTACATTCAGAAAAAAATTTCAGGCTGTGGCGCCCCCTTGGCCGCGGCGCCCGCCTGCGGCCGCATCCTTCGCGTATGCCTTAAACCGGCCCTGCATGTGCATTGGAAATGTTTTTATTTTAATAGTTTGATGCTTGATTATGGACAAAACATGGCACGGCTCTTCTTAATAAATATTACCTATTTATTAAAAAGAAGAAAAACAAAATTAGTGACAAAAATGTCATTATGGGAGCAAATTCACCAAAATTTCCAACTAAACGGCAACACTGGATATATATTATCATATATATTATAATAAGTTGTGTTTACTAGAACCTATGACATATTTTTTGATCATATATCTGAAGAGGATCTTTTAATTAGTACATGTTCATAGACTTTGTACTAATAGAACCCAAACTTTGTCGGGACAGCGCATCCCTTTGATGCTGTTATTAAAGGAACTTTTCATTTCTCTATTTCTATTTTTATAGTCCTTATGTTTTGCATTATAAAACATTTCATAGCAATTTAGTTGTATTAACTTCTTGGTCGCCATTTTCTTCCCAACTATATAATATGTTCTGTTTTCATCAAAGAAATGTCACCATAGTTCAACTATTATCAAAGTCGGGACATTACACAGTCATATGTGTCATCAAATAAATATGATAATATATCTATGACATAGAAATATTACCGTGGAATGGCATCCCAAGTACTTGAGGAAAATTGAAGGGTGGCTAAAACTAAATACTTGAGCAAAATTGACGGGGTATATTTTTTACAAAACCAATTAAAAAGTTAAAAAAACTAAGTTAGGATCTTTAACATCATTCTTTCAATCGAGTAAGTGATACTTTCCCAACGATTTTATTTTAAATAAATATTTTTTTCGTTGACCTCTACAAAAAGTGACATTTTACGTACTAATTTCCGAATGAAAAGTCAACTATTTTTGAAGGCAAGTACTTTTCCTCATCAAATGACTCGCACCGTGCCGTATCCTAGTGACCACAGCGGACGAAAAGTGTTTGCGGACGAAAAATGTTTGCCTTCAAAAATGGTCGATGTTTCTTTCGGAAATTAGTACGTTTTTGTAGAGATCGACGAAAAAAAGTAATATGCGCCAGGGCGAAAAACTGTCTATTGTCTCGCCTGCTTGGTCTCCTCGGCTATCAATTTGCAGACTCGACTATAATAGACAGTTTTTCGTCCTTGGCACATAAATAACTATTTCCGATGTAGTGCTGTATTAGCCACAGGAGAAATACATACATTTGCACTGATTTCAAAAGTAACAGTTTTTTTCTATGGCAAACAGCATTTTTTTAATTTCGGTTAATATCATCCGCTTTGACGTGACAGAAAGAAAATTTGAGCAACTCCCTTTACAAGGTGTTGTTTTTACAGGATCAATAAGAACTAAAAAAAAATAAATACGGTCCTGGAATTTCAACGGTTGATTGAATAATACTTTATATCGAGTAAAATGAACTTTCCTTATGATTTTTGTTGAAAAATTATGATATGCTGTCGATGTAGTGCCGCACCAGTCATAAGAATCCATTAAAAGTATACCAGTTTTATTTTTTCTGCAGAAAACAAAAAGTTTCGCGTTCAATTTTTTTTAACTGTTGCTTAGTATCATCCTTAAGCTTTAAAGTGAGAAAAATAAAAATTGTCTGGTCTGGCTTACAGGGTGTTGTTTTTAAAAAACCAATAACAATCTAAAAAAAATAAGTCCGGACCTGAAATAATTTTTTAAAGCTCTATTTTATTGAACCCAGGGAGCATACTCAGGTTGCCAAATTTTATTTGTCTAAGATTTTTACTTTTGAATATACTTAACGTAGAATAATTCACATATTTTCATATATCACCCTGTATACCTATGCGTCAAAAACGCAACAAGTCATTTTTTAATACCAGATATGAAATGGCCTCTGTCCATAGTACTTATGGTTGGACTATGTACAGTTCGTCGTGGGACACCCTGTATAACATTTATCTAAACTATTTATTACAAAAAATTAAGTATATTTTCAAAAATTGTATTTTTGCTAGAATATAATAATACATTTTTCTGCTGAAAACAAATTAACTTGTAATTTCTGCAAATAAATTTGAAAAAATTTAAACATTCTTAAAAATCTAAATCTGACTCGGAGTCGCTTTCACCACTATTAGGGTTGATCATAATAGGATTAATTTCTAACCTATCAAAAAGTCTTTCTCTTTCATTCCATTTATCTATTTCTTTTTCTGAGTGTTTAATACACTTTTGCCATACTTCATAATAGTTTGAAGTGCTTCAGACCACATGTTTAGGCAATCCTCTTACCTGTTACCATCCCTACCAATGTATGTATTGTAAATTGTATAATATTGCTTTGAAGGGAGGACGCCGTAGTAATTTGTAGCCATATTGCTCTACTAATTCATCGACTATATATACTTTTGTTTCTAAAAATGGAGAATACTGTCAAAGTGAAAGAGTAGAAAAATCTCTTTGAAGATCAAATCTATTTTTTTTCTTTTAACAACTTCCATAAAGAAGACATCAATTAAATAATTGTTTTATAGTCATTTTTCTTTTAAAGATAACATTGATCCCTTATTGTTCAAAATATGTTAATAAAGAAGCTATAAGTTGTTTACAACGATTATTTCCCTTGCCTGTCAAATATCAATTTTTAACCAATCACGTGCTTGGAAACTGATTTGACGCAGCCAATCAAAACAAAATAAAGCGACTATTCACCTTGGTGGTAAATATTCGGCTATTTGATCATCGTCCTCAATATTCACCTGAAGGACGGTATCCAACAATAACGAAGCCGCCCGTAAATTTCAAATTTTTCAAATAAAACCTATACTAATGGTATTATAAAATTGCTTATAGTTAATAAATTATCGATCTTTAGTAGCAAATACACAAATCCAACTGATTTCGCACTTTTTCTGAAACTATAAATATATTCATTCATTCCTTTCTATGCAATACCGTCCATTTTACGACAAACATAGTAGGCGCGCGTCATCTGAATTTTGACAGTTTGCCATTAAAGTTTATTACAGAATTAAATTTGACACATTTTGTTAAAAAGTATTAACAATGAGTAGATTCGGGAGTAAAAATCTTCAAGAAATTGATAATATAATTAAATTAAACGTACCTGCCAAGACAGTAAAGAGCAAAACTAGTATAATTTATACGTACGTACAGAATTTTTTGTGACTCGGGAAATAATCTTATTAAATATAACGCGACCTTGACAAATTAGCTACTATTTTTATTGCTACTAAATTTCTCGTATATTTTACAATTTGACTCGACAATTTTGGCATTAATAATCAAAGAATAACTCCCTCGAGCTAAAGCTCTCGGGAGTTATTCAGATTATTAATGCCAAAATTAAGTATCGACGAATTGATCCTAAAATAAACTCGAAATTTAGATACAATAAAAATAGTCGGCTATTTGTCAAGGTCTTGGGATATTACTGTCGATTATTCAGCTGCTTCGACATTTTTTTGAGAAATATTTCCTTTACAGTATATTTGATCTTAAAAGAACAGTTTTTTATAAATACACGAAAATATAAGTACGAAATTCACAAGAACGATATTTAAATTAAATAGCAATACGATGTCAATGTAACCTTACTTAATGACACTTATAAAAAAATAGTGGCAACCAGGTAATTCTAGATTAATAAAAAAACCAAGGCGGATTATTATACAAAACAAATCTTAAAAAATAAGGAATTCTCTAAAAATTTATGGAACGTAATAAAAGAAATAACCGGAGACTATAAAAAAAGAGAAAAAATTATGGAAATGCGTCTTGAAACTGGCGATCCTATAACTTTACCGAAACAAATATTAACTGAGTTTAACATTTTATTTTCTAACATTGGAGAAAAATTAGCCTCTCAAATAACAAAACCGAATACTCCAAAACCTAAAGGTATTATCTACAAAATTTCTTGTACTTAGAACCAGTCACAGAAAATGAGATAAAAACCGTAATAAACTCGTTAAAAAACAAAAAATCACCGGGCATAGATAACATAACTTCTAATTTAAAAAAACAGTTATTGTGCCAATACATAAAAAAGGCTCGAAATATCTTATTAACAACTATAGACCAATTTCTTTAATAACAACTTTTACAAAAATCTGTGAAAAAACACTTAAATACAGAATTGAACAATTTATAAAAAAATATAATATTATATCAAAGTGCCAGTACGGTTTTCAAGAAGGCTTATCTACAAATGATGCTATCTCAGATTTATTACAAAAAATTTATAGAGTTGTAGATGAAACTAAACCATCCTTATGCGTATTTCTGGATCTTGCAAAGGCTTTTGACACTGTGAGTCAACCACAATTGTTGGAGGCTTTGGAAGATACAGGAATACGTGGCATTGCACTAGAACTCTTAAGAGGGTTCTATACCATCCTCCGCCATAGTGGAAATGCTAATGTTAAAATTGCGGGCTTAATACTCAACAAAAAAAAATATTTTTTTGTATCCGAACTTATTATGCATCGTAGAACGGCGGAAGATCACTTTTTTTTATATACATAAAACGAATAACATGAAAAAAATAAAAACAAAGTCAGATACGTATATAAGTTATCTTCCGCCGTTCTTCATTTGCCACTGAACAACTTTTGTATTTACCATTTTTGAAAAAAGTAAGTAGTTTTTTCTAAAATTGAACATTGCTTCAAAAGAGGGTATCGGGAAGTGCTGCCACCGACGGTCCTTTTTTAAACCAATTAAAAATTAAAAATTGCTTACCCAGACGTATATTTCGTATTCGTTTGGAAAGTTCTTATGTCCCTCCTACTTTGTGTTTAGCCGAGAGCCGAGATGAGCCGAGAGTTCGTCGGAGGTTTACAGCTGTGTCACAGTACATGCTGTGTGTCTTTGAATGTGATTTTTGGATTATTTATATTTACGTTGAATATATTCAATTGTAATAATGAAAATGCAGATAAATGTTTTGAAAAATATTCAGTATGAAAGTTGTAGATTATGAAAAAATCTATGATCAAAAGTACATTATTTTCTCCGAAATACAAAGACAAATACCATTTTTCGAATTTCTCGCGACAGTTTTGAGGTTATGAAAAGGTGAGCTTTCAAAAGTTGAATATTTTTTCATAATCTATAACTTTCATACTGAATATTTTTCAAAACTATTTAAAAAATAATTATTTTTATATTTATCTGCGTTTTCATTATTACAATTGAATATTTATAACAATACGGAACAAAAATCAAATTTCAAATAAAACAATGAAACACGGTTTCTTTTGTATTTGTTCTGTAGAATTCAATGGAGTAATCAGTTTTTTAATTTATTAAAAATTTAAACTAATTATCAACAATTACTGAAAAATTCATTATTGCGAAAATTATTTTACGTTTTTGCCAGTTCCAGGATGACGTAGGTGACAGGTCGGCCATATTTGCACACAAGTTTATGACACAACTTTAGTTTCATATGTAAACATCAGAAATATTTTTTTAAAGTTATTTATTCAGAAGAAATAAATAGAAAATGCCACATTTTTGTAGTGTTATTAAATGCTCAATGTGTTCTGAACGAGATAATGTATCATTTTTCTGGTTTACTACTGTTTTGACAGACTGAGGGGATCATTTAAATGCGTTGTCTAGTGATTGAAGAAATGCTTGGATTAAAGATTTGAAACGAGGTACATTTTCTGAAAGCCAAGAATAAAATAGACGTATTTGTTCTAGGCATTTTATAACAGGTATTTTTGGCGATCTTTTATATATATTTTTTTATTATGTTTTTTAAATGTAATTTTACCAGGTGATATTGTTTTAGCCGACAGAGGTTTTTTAATTCAAGATTCTCTATAAATATTAGGTGCGAATTTAAATATACCAGCCTACTACATCCCACTGATTTGGAAATTAGACGTAATATTGCAACTGTATGAATTCATGTAGAACGAATTATTGGTCTTTAAAAAAAAGATTTTTCATGAAACAATACCAATGAGTATGTTGTCTAAAGAAAGAGATGGTTATACTGCATTGGACAAAATTGTCGTAGTGTGTAGTGCATTGAATTAATTTTTTTTTCATAATTTATTTTATTTTATGAATATATAAACATCTAAGATTTACAATTTGTTTTATTTGTGTTATTTATTATTATTATTTGTATACAGTATATTAAACACAATTTGGCTAAAACACTATGAACAGCCCTGGCCTCATACTGCTTGCAAACTTTTGTAAGCCTTAAGCTGTTGTCCCGAATAAAAAATGTAAGCATTGTACTGTAAGTATGCAAAATTTATAGAAAAGAGGTTTCTATACAAGTTACTCATATTAGTTTCGTTCGCGCTCAAATTCAAATGCTCTAATGTCAAACTGCAGATAAACAAACAAACATTACGCAGTTCACATTAATACCGCTAGATCGCGTAAGGTGTTCATGTGAATAGAAATCTAATTTCCATCCACGTGTAGATATCGTCCTTATCCGAGCAATTTCTTCAGAGCGGGGTCCAGCGAAGACGTAAGGGGCGAGGATTTCGAGGTTATGTATGAAATTGACAGAGGTGATGGGTATACAACATTCTTAAGAAGAACAAATGGTAAATGTTGAAAACGAATTAAGTGAGAGTAGAACAGTTACGTTTGGAATACCCCAAGGAACTGTGTTGGCTACTTTATTATTTTCAGTTTATTTAAACAATATTTTCACTATTGATAATCGAGATACTATCATTAGTTTTGCAGATGACACGGCGGTATTTTACGAGGCGAACAGTTGGTAAGAATTAAAGGAAATAGCTGAAAATGCTTTAAAACAAATAATAAATTGGTTTAAACATAAACAACTTACAGTGAACTATGAGAAAACTTATTTTGTACCCTTTTGTACCTACAAAAATTCACACCCGCTGTATCAATCGCTTAAAATTCATCAAAATAATGAGATAAAAAAATTATATTAAATATTTAGGAGTAACTCTCGACTCTCATTTAAGATGGAATTTTCATATAGACAATATTGTAAAGACATTGACATTGCTGCTTTATAAATTTAAATATTTAAAAAAATATATAGATGTGGAGCATCTCCGCATAATATATTTTAGTTAGTAGAATCCAGAATAAGATATGGCATCTCAAGAAGTTGGAAGTAATTCAAAGAAAAATAATAAAAACAATATATAATAAGGAAACAACTTACCCAACAGATTTAGTATACAATGAAAGTAAAATAATGGACATTAGACAGTTATATGTTTTTAATTTACTGTTTGTGTCTGCTTGAAATCAATTTTTTAATCATAATTATTTTTATTTCCTTCTATATGTCTATACGTTCTCCTTATAATTTAGATACTATATTTGAAATAATTACGATTATTTTGCCCATGCGCAACCCTAACAGGTCATCAGTGGGCACAAAATAATAAACATATTCTCTTTGAGAGATATTATGACTCTATAGGGAACAATAATTAATTATTTATATTTTAGTACTTAATTATAAACTAAAATTGAATATACGATTATTATTTTTATTATTTGTGACATTTAAAATCAATTTCGCATGATTAGTTTTAATGTTGAATATTCTGTAGGTGGTAGTACTTTTTAATTATTGTAGTCATTGGTGACGTGCAACTATTTTGTAGTAAAAATACTATATTTGCAAAAGATCTGAAGAAGTGAATCGGGCTCTGGGATGAAACACAAAGGAATCTATTTGTCCTATTATTTTATATTTTTAAAAGAATTAACCTTTATTGGACACGGTGGCCTAGTTGGTAAGGCGTCTGCCAGTTCAGCTTGGTCAGTGTTCGGAGAGTAGGTTCGAATCCTGCCGCATTCAAGTGGAATTAAAGTCAGATAAGACTTTGGCAAGTGCAAAAAGGTATTTGTGTCATACGCAGTTTCATTCACGCCGGACAGGCCGGATGAGATCGGATATCTCGTGGAACTGATAGGGGTTGGTGACATAATTACACACTTGTTAGTCAGTAGATCACCTGCATGACAACGGCATAGTCCTGGGTTTAAGGTGATTGAGGACCATGGTTCGGAGCCCACGATAAGCTGTAGATCCCATCCAGTTTAGGCCATTAGGTCAGAAAATAGACGTTAAAATTAACAAACAACAACAAGAATTAACCTTTCTGATAGAGCTTAAGATTAATTAGAATTTTGCTATAAACTTTATAGCGGAATTAACCAGCTTAATAGAAACTGTAATGTCACTTGTAAATTAAATTATTCAGGACCAATTAACATCACTCAAAAATAGAAAATCTTAAAAAGAAAATCAGGACAGAGTCACTTCAAGTCTGTGATACAATTTAGACAACCGCAACGATGAGATAAAGCGTTCATTGTCAGCGCCTACTTCATTAGTTCCTCTCCTTTTCGGAACTAATCCCCATTAAAAATGAAATTAAAATTACAAACGGCCCGCAATTAAGGAATGGGCGTCCTTCGTGACATCCCGGATCAAGAAGGGATCATATTCTTAATTTAGCAAGTGACGTAGAGGCGGGTAAGTCGCGCTGTTTTGTCGCCTGACGTGATTCGCGTTTAAGCGATCGCCGCTTGTCACCAGTGGCAGGTCCTTTAGACATTTCTATGCGATACAAGAATATTTTATTTTATTTTATTGAAAAGAAAGTATTTTTTTAATCCGCAAAGAACTTGCGTTACGATATGCTTCCTCTTAGCAAAATCATTGGGATAATCTTTATTTGTACATTTTTTAATATCCGTACAACGTCCAAAATGGATTAGTGATTAGATGACTGGTCATACAAGGCTCACACCTGATGGTTCGTGAAGATCCTACATGCTAATTTTACTACAGTCTACTGTTCTAACGTCTGGACTTCAAACAACTACTCCTTGGACTATTTGCCCCAACAGGTATTGAATTATAGAAGTACAGATGCGGTTGGATCCCGAATCGTTCGTAACGACTCAACCAGTTGTTTTAAGTATCTGGTGGGTCCAATGCAGTCTTCAGCCATCGTTTAGAGATGCAATAACTAGGAAACCTATGGAATCAGCCAAATCCAATTTTAACTGAAAAAAATTAGACTAACAATTGAAAGCAACAATTTATTTAGAGTTGTTTGTTCTTATTTTAAATAGGACACCCTGTATTTTATAATCCTATTATGTAGCAAATTTCATTACCTTTTAAAAATTATAAAGGTCTACTATGCCTAAATCTATTAATTTTGTTAGTTATTTTTATTTTTGTTAAATTTTACGTTATTTGCTCACCGTAATGCCTAAATATAACACCCTGTATTTGATCAGCTTAGACTATGATCCGAAAAAATTATCTTTGAAACTGTGTGTTTGGTTTTGACATTATTGAAAATATTTCGAGATGCATCAAAGTCTGTATGGTTAACCGTCAGACTAATCCATTATTATGAAAAGTGGATTCATCTATAAACAGCATATTATAAAAAAAATTATCTTCGCTAACCTTCTCCAATGCCCATAAACAAAAATCTATCCGTCTTTTCCATACAGATTTTGATGCATCTCGAAACATTTTTAATAATGTCAAAACCAAACACATAGTTTCAAAGATACTTTTTTCGGATCATAGTCCAAGCTGATCAAATACAGGGTGTTATATTTAGGCGTTACGGTAGAAAAATAATGTAAAATATAACAAAAAAAAAATAACTCCAAAAATAAAAATAACTCCAAAATTAATACATTTGGGACAACCTGTATATTTCAAAATAATTTTAAAATGTAGCCTTTATCAACCCACATACCCATGGAAAAATAAAATTTTCAAAATATTAACCGTTTAGCCACAATGGACCGTCGCGTCTAACATATTACTGTTTTTTTTTTTACATTTTTGAAAATTTTTACACGCTTTTCCCCCCACTAAAATGGAAAACTTAACATACATTTTTTTCGTTTTAGAACCTAATCTTCACAATCCAATAGGTCCCCATGACGCTTTAGTAACTGCAAATTTAGCATCTCGGCCTCCCCTACTATTAAATAGGTCCAGTGCTATACCCTAATACCACAGTTATTCATTTTGATAATAAGTTTATCATGACCGACAGTGTCGACGGCCTTCGCCAGATCAAGAAATACCGCAAGGCACTTCGTTGATCCGTCCAATGTCTTCACAATTGATTCATACAGATCAAGAGAAGCATCCTCAGTGCTGGATTTTTTTATAAATCCAAACCGACTTTTAGTTAAAATTTGATTTTGTTCCAGGAAATTTGTTAATCTCTTTTTGAGTGCTTACTCGAAAAGTTTTCCAAAATTATTTATTACAGAAATGGGTCTGTAATTTGTAGGTTTCCTATGGTCTCCAGTTTTATAAATAGGCGTGACTACTGATTTTTTCCACTGGAAAGCTATTTTTCCTCTTGTAAAACATAGATTTATAATATGAGTAATGAGGTATTATAAGAGTTTACTATTAATTCCATCTGGTCCTGGAGAGCAATTACTTTTTAGATTATTGATTAATATCGTTAGCTCAGATGTTGTTATAGGTTCTATAAAAAATGATGACTCTAAAGTAAAATTTTGAGGAAGACTTGTTTTTTCAATCGTATTTGCCATATCAATCCCTAAATTTGTAAAAAAGGTATTAAAAAGAGTAGCTTTTTCTTAATTAGTTTTAATAATGCTGCCATTTTCATTAGTAATATTAGTGTTTGAAATTGGTGACACCTTTTTGCTTTCTTTTATTTCATTTATGATGCCCCAAATTTTTTTACAGTTTCCGTTTGCTTCATTCAATTTGCTTTTGTAATAATCGTTTTTTATTTTTCTTAAAAGTGAACTAAGTCTGTTCCTATAATCTTTATAATCGTTCTCACGTTCAAGGCTATGATTTTTTATTAACTTTTTTTAATGAATCTCTCATATGGATTGAGATAATCCACAGTTTTAATTTTATGATTTTATTTTTTTTGGGGGTTTATATCTGTACATCTATGAATATATTTTTTTAATTTTTCAAGCTATTTTTAATAACGGAAAGTCAAATGTTATTAATTTTTTTAAAAGGCTGATTATTGTTTCACAAAATTTATGCATAATAATGTAATTTGGCAATGTGCTCAAGATCTCGATGCCGAGACACATTAGTTTTGATTTAAAAAGAATCAGTAAACAAAAATAGTATGTTGTAATAAATATTCCACCCTAATTCTCTTACTGAATGAAGACACCGAACTTTAAACTGGAGTAATCTACGCTTAAGAGTGACGCAAGACACAAAATGTACAGCTAGATAGAATCATAAAGCAGAAACATGATTGATTCACCCTTAAAGTAAATAAGTTTCTGGAGTGTCATGTAATAAAATCCCACTCCATAACTCTACAAGCAGTCGGAAGGGGGCGCTATGTGCGTTATCTGGAAATTCCGAAATCATAAAAGAGATAAAACATCGTTTTGGCGTAAATCAAAATCCTTCAGAGTTTAAAATTGATAAAATCCATTTATAAAGGACGGTTGGCTTCACTTATAAAGTATTGCAGAGGCACCTCGTCACACGAAAATAAGTCAAAAATTTTTACTGATAGGGAAAAGCCACCCTTAAGTGATGGATATTTTAGGGGTTGGTGTGGTGTAAAATGGTAACATTTTCAGTGTCATGATTTCGAGGGCTGAGGTTTTCTACTTGATATAGTCTTCCTGTCCCCTCGTGGCAGTCTATCATACCGTTCCGGGGAGTAGTCCTTTCAAGGGTGACTACCAGTGGCGTAACTAATTGTGTGAATTAAGAAGGTGTCATACATTCTTAATTCTTGTTCTATTTAATATTCTGTAAATCGTTAATTTAATTATGGATGTGATTTTCTTACAATCAAAATAACTGGTTCAACTCAATTGGTAAGATTGGTGAGTATCGATCTAATAGCTAAGCAGGTCTTGTCGTGGTTAGGCTATGGATGGGTGATATGAAGGTTCGGGTTGTCCTTTCGGCCGTGCTGGGAAATCGCACGTTAAAAGGTAAGGGCCCGTCATTTCTAACCCGCACAAGCCTGTGGCTTTTGAGGGGTGCTCCTAGGTGGGCAACCAGGATGACATTTTAAGACATTTTTAACCCATTTGAGCACCTAGGCTGAAATAAGTTTGTTTCACAAAAAGTTACCAAAATTAACGAATATTTCGCTTGAATGTGTGCTTTTCATGTTGCAGATCAAAATTCATCACTGAGATGGACCAAACTTGAATTCATATTGATATTGATAGCAGCCATAAATTGTTGTTTGATTCCCAAAAGCTGCAATCAGTCGACCTATGTATTGTTATTGAGTTGCTTTTAAAATCTAGAAAATTAATTGCTCGAAATGTTTAAATCCATTTTTTTATTGTCACTGGTATATACAATAATTCTGTTATACGTAAAAAAGATTTAGTGACGTTTTGTCAACACTATCTATATATAAATGTTTTATAAATACTGGGTCACCCAATAATTTCGTAAAATTCGTCTTTATTCATCAACATAATCTCAAAATCTGTAGGGCAAAACTGTACCAGCTGACATTTGAGTTTTCGGCAGCTCTAGGCGGCTTTAGGCCACGAGTTACCGCATCGGCGCGTACTGCTAATTGACCTACTTTTCAGGAATTTCAGAAATTTTATCGCAATTAATTAATAATTGTCTGTAGTGGTAATTTAAATAGCTTCAATGGGTAATATATTATAATTAAAATAGATTATATAATATAAAATTATAATTTAAATATTTTTGTAAAAAATGAAGTGGGTACTCGTTTATTACACAAGACATATCCTATTTGTAAAATATCACATATTCAAGGTGACAGTGACTATGAATACTCTGTATGTTTTATATTTTTAAATTCTAAAAATATACATGGCAACTTAGTAGGCTCTGTGCATATAAATACAAAAAATATTAAAAATATAGATTTATTTCTTAGATCACGGGTATCAAAGTCCGACGCAGAAAAAAATAAGATAGTAGCAAAGAAAAGATGTCAAGTGTCAGGAAGAAAACATTAAATTTTTATTGTTCTTTCGTATATGTTCATTATAATGTATTATTCGAAATAAACCTACGTTTCTACGAATATTGATTTCTTTTGCGGCCTACCTAAACCTAAATTTAAACCTTGTTTGTTTTGCTCAAGTTAGCTTGTGAGTTTGACACCCCTGCTTTAGATCAACAAATCTGTCACTGTTGGTTTTTCTTTTATAATGGTGCCACCGAAACTCGGAGTAAACATGTCTAGATGGAGCCATCGAAACTCTATCAAATCTAGATCCTACATTGTCTTCGTGCAACCTGTTTATAATTGTATAATAGCATCGCCGGCCACGCCCCCTTTTTAACGTGGCCACTCCACGGCCGCGTCACGCCTGGTCGCCATTTTTTATCCAAATTGCAGCGCCATCTGTTAATGAGTGTAAAATAACATACGTAGGAATCTGTACTCTCAATGAGTGTCGGTAAAATAGCATACGTAGGAAATAGAAAAGATCAAGAGGACAACTCCTGTAGCATTCACCTTTTTTCCTGTTTATAGGACTCAAGTCACTTTAACTGGAATCGGCCTGTTAGATTGCAAGTACAGATTGTTCTCAGAACGGTTTTTTCTTGTTATATTAATAATAGTTGCGTTTAAACAACAGGAATTCATTTAACCGGAAATTCCCAGGATTAGTTTTTTTCAGTGAAATATAATTCTCAACTAAATAATCTGCCATTTTAGTGAAAGTATTATTATTTTTAGGTTGTTTTTCCATTAAATCAGAAACTTCTAGTGGATCTAAACATACCAAACCAAAAATATGTCACAACCATTTTCCTGCTTCACTGTTTTTATCACTGTATTCCGTTTTTAAACCTAGATTTTGTATTTTACGGTAGGTAAGTGGAATCTAAGCTAAGTGGAATCGGCAGCCGGTTATTTTTGATTCTAGCCATACAATCTTCATACCGTTATGTATGGTTGAATCAAAATCAGCTAGTGCATTTGTTGGACTGAAGATAGAATTTAACTGTAAACATTCTTTTTTCAGATGTACAGAGTAGGATGTGATTATTTGAATTCAAATTTAAAGTATTTGAAACGTCCCTCGTCGCCTAGTAAAATTGGAGATGTTTATTTGTTACTATGGAAGCAAGTATTGTTTAATGTCATGTTTCGTGATTTTGATTGTCAAAAGGAGTAGCAATTAAAAATCGTTTTTCTTCTCGTAAATAATTCATTCACTATTTTTTAAAGTAGAAGAATATATAAATACTGCAAAGTTCGATTCAGAGAACGTCGTACCGAGCGAAGAAGAAGAAGAAGAAGCGGTTCAATCTCAAATTGCCAAACCCTTGTTTGTATACGGGTCACTCTTTTCGGCGGACGTCGACTACTCTTCTTGCGGATTCAGGTGCTGATTTGCTTAGAATAAAACAGCCTGGGGGATGGAAATCCAATATGGTTGTCGAGGGTTATGTGGAGAATTCAATCATTAATAAACAGAAGATTGCCACGAACATACTCGGAGAAAATTACATAGACAATACATCACAAATTAATGTTAATCAGGGAACATTAGTAACTGTTCTAATTATGTTATTAATATTTATAAGTAGTTTTTTATTCACGTGTTGAAATTGAATAAAGTTATAAAACTTTCTTGATATTATGTTAGTACACCATATTTAACGACAATAAAGTAATTTAGTCTTACAATTATTCTGTACTTTTCGCAATTAATGGCGAAATTAACTTTTCATCACCAGTTAGGAAATATTTTTCTTTTCGTAACTGGTTACGAAAAGTAAGACGTTTCATAACATCAACGAGTTTTATAAAATGTCACTTTATATGTCAAAATTAGAAAAACATTGTTGTATATGTCAGTGCTGTTTTATCGGGTAGTAGACAGAAAGCAAGTGGAATACTTACAGTGTCCGTTGTTTTAATTATGTGGACAGTAAATAATTGCAATATTGCAATATTGAAATGTTCCATCAATTTTCTCACAACTACATAAATATCGCAAGTTAGTATCACACGAAAATATCACAGAAATTTGAAATATTGTGGAATTTTTTTTACCTATTTTTATTTGGTCCTCAGTTTACCTGTCGAATTATTAATCCCTGTTTCAAACGGTCCGCAGCTTACATGTCATAAAGAGATCAAATCCTCAGTTTACATACTCCGTAACTAACAGTTCCTAAAGTGGCGCTGGGAAACAGTAACAAAGCCTACGCAGAACACGATGCTAATGACCATAGTAGTCGATGCCGGTAACAGAATGAAAAAAATTTAACTTACTACCTTCCTGTCAGATTTATGTTTACCAGTTACTTAATAATAGGACTTCCGCACTACTTTCATATCAAATCAAAGTCTCCCCCTGGTTTTTTTCTTAAGAGCAGCATTTTTTCCATTTCCCATTGAATATGAAAAACGGCGTCGTTTACATCATGGCGAAGACAATAATCAGCTCGTAGACCTTCGGTGTTTCGTAATTAGATGCGTGTTCAAGCCCATAAAACTGACCGAAGGACCGTCATCTGGTTTTTTAGTGTTTCCGCATAATAATAAAAAAGCCTCGCCTTGTATGCCGTTACTCGCAAATGTTACTCGGCCATTTGCGTTTCTGGACAATGTATTGTGGACCTTTGCAGGGTAGGATTTATCAAACTGGTTCGAAATTTTTCACCTGATCATCCGTATGGAGTGTTATTCTGCAACTGAGCTGCTTATGATAGTTCTATCACAGTAGATACAGTAGTTCCACTTAGCGTCGGCACCTTTGGTATTGGTGTCCAGCAGTTTCATTTTTTATATTCGCACTGGTATTGACACTATTGACAGTAATGGCATTTCTCCCCGCCACGATCCCTAACAATGCTCATATATACACTGCTCGATATATCGATTATTGATATAAACTGCTCGCTAAAATTCAGGCTATGCAAATAAGGTTGGAAACATGGAAAAGTAGTAAAAATTAATTATGCAGTTTTCAATGAAGTAAAATTCATTTAATCGGATGCACCCGAGATAAAAAAAAATGTTTGGTGATTCTTACGTATTTTTGTCTCCTGAACACGAATTTGAAGTTAATACAGCCATTCTATATTCGTTGTTAAAAAAAATGCAAGAGATTATTACGAAAATATTTATTTTTCCCATTTCAGTTGACATTTCACATTCCTAATATATAAGAAAGAAATTTATTGCATACAATGTACATAGTCAATACAATTTTTTTAAGAAAACAAGAACCAAGATTGCATGACACCTAATAAAAACATAGATAGATAGATATTTATTAATATAAAATTACAAGAATTTTACACTCGTCACAAAACATTACAATTATTACAAGCTTAAAACTATAATTTACAATAACAATAACAGACAGACACCCACACAGCAAAGGATATTCCCAGAATATCCTCACAAGATACCTATGTTCTTTTTGCAGAATATTCCTAAGCAAATATTCTGAGAACGATCATAGAATGTATTGGATATATTAAAATATTTAGCATATCTATAAAAAATATCTTCAGTTAGTAAAGAAGTTCAATATTGTTTCAGAAATTACTCACCTTGCATCATCTTTGGGAAACCTAAAAAAACTTAATTGGGGATTTTCCCTCGAATTGCTTCGACATACTACACAAATTGTACATGGTTTTTTAAGCACATCACCAACAACTGTAGACATTTCGCTTTTACTATTTCGCACAAAACAAACAGAAAACACCAACAAATAATACAAACGAAAACGAATGAAATAATAAATTGAGCAACACAATTAAAAATGTTTTCATATTACAATGTTGCCAATGTGAATTGTTACATTATCATAATTCGAGATGCTATTGTAGAATTGTCATAAAAATGATCACTTTTCAATGAAATAAGTGGAACATACGTAGGGATTGACGCCTCATTGATAAAATATCCTAAAACCAGAATTTGATGAAATAAGAGACTACTTTATAGGTTTGTTCCAACAACAATTTTGTGACTGTGCGTAAACTTGTCCACAACTTATTGTCGACGACATGTCAACGACTATTAGTCGATGACCTGTCGAGGATCGGGCACTCAATTCGGAAGTGTTCCAACAAATTTTTTGTCAAATTTTATACTGTCAGTAACGTCACAACCAATGTCAAATTTTGAATTTGAGAAATAACAAAAACTAATGAAAATATTTATAAATTTGGATATCTACAATCCTAAATAATAATTATGTGTTTACACAAGTGTACCTATTAAATAATATGAATGTTTACATGATAAAAATGCAATAATAAAATTTTCAGGTTAGGATGACGTTTTACAAACTCGTTTTGCGCAAGTCTTGACAATTTGTACCTACTCAAACCCAGGAACAGATTTGACAGTACATAAACTGGTTTGTGATTAGTTTTGGTTGTGTTGGAACACTAAATTTTTGTACAGGTTTGAGTCCGAAGTTTGTTGGAACACAAAATCTAGACTGCGCAGAATCCCGACAGTACGCAAACTGGTTTTGTGTTATGTTGGAACAAACCTTTAGAAATGTTTATAACACTTCTAATATATTACACAGTAGATTGGATGAAACTTTTTAAATCCCGCAACTATGGAAGAGTGCCGGTCGTTCTTAAACTCGTCGTTTGCGCATTAGCCAGGAGTTGCGACTCCTGGCTAATGCGCAAACGTGTTATAAACATTTCATAAAGTAGTCTCTTATTTCATCAAATTCTGGTTTTAGGATATTTTATCAATGAGGCGTCAATCCCTATGTATGTTCCACTTATTTCATTGAAAAGTGATCATTTTTGTGACAATTCTACAATAGCATCTCGAATTATGATAATTTAACAATTCACATTGGCAACATTGCAATATGAAAACATTTTTAATTGTGTTGCTCAATTTATTATTTCATTCGTTTTCGTTTGTATTATTTGGTGGTGTTTTCTGTTTGTTTTGTGCGAAATAGTAAAAGCGAAATGTCTACAGTTGTTGGTGATGTTGTGCTTAAAAAACCATGTACAATTTGTGTAGTATGTTGAAGCAATTCGAGGGAAAATCCCCAATTAAGTTTTTTTAATATATCCAATACATTCTATGATCGTTCTCAGAATATTTGCTTAGGAATATTGTGCAAAAAGAACATAGGTATCTTGTGAGGATATTCTGGGAATATCCTTTGCTGTGTGGGTGTCTGTCTGTTATTGTTATTGTAAATTATAGTTTTAAGCTTGTAATAATTGTAATGTTTTGTGACGAGTGTAAAATTCTTGTAATTTAATATTAATAAATATCTATCTATCTATGTTTTTATTAGGTGTCATGCATTCTTGGTTCTTGTTTTCTTAAAAAAAAATTGTATTGACTATGTACATTGTATGCAATAAATTTCTTTCTTATATATTAGGAATGTGAAATGTAACTGAAATGGGAAAAATAAATATTTTCGTAATAATCTCTTGCATTTTTTTTAACAACGAATATAGAATGGCTGTATTAACTTTTTTAAACAGAATCAAACTATATAAGCACACAACTCAACCACAATTTTGTATTTGCCATATTGAATTTTGGCAGAAACTCCATTCCCAAAAACTCCTTTAAACCACGTTTGAATAACATCGACCCATAATCATAAAGTGTGGCAATAAAGATAATCGTGAGATTAGAAACAAGTTTTCATACTTTTCGGGCCTATATCTCAAAAAGCATTCGAGACCTCCGCTTTTTGACTTCAAATTCGTGTTCAGGAGACAAAAATACGTAACAATCACCAAACATTTTTTTTATCTCGGGTGCATCCGATTAAATGAATTTTACCTCATTGAAAACTGCATAATTAATTTTTACTACTTTTCCATGTTTCCAACCTTATTTGCATAGCCTGAATTTTAGCGAGCAGTTTATATCAATAATTGATATATCGAACAGTGTATATATGAGCATTGTTAGGGATCGTGGCGGGGAGAAATGTCATTACTGTCAATAGTGTCAATACCAGTGCGAATATAAAAAATGAAACTGCTGGACACCAATATCAAAGGTGCCGACGCTAAGTGGAACTACTGTATCTACTGTGGTTCTACGAAGTACGACTGTGTTAAAACGCACGTCAGAATAAGTGGGGAGCCGCGTGCCGTCATTAGGGTACCGCGAAATATTCAAAATAGTAAATATCTACTTTCAATTTTTGGCTGTTAAATGGACAATCGCTTTTAAAAAGGAAAGTTTTCCAATTTTTCAATAAAATCAAAAATCTGATGTATTAAGGGCGCCGCGGAAAAAATCTGATTATTTAAGGAGACACATACCGAAAAAGATTGGGAACCTCTGTTCTAAACTATTATTACTTTCCCGGTCCCTCGCAAAGGGAAAGTATTGTGAACGCGCTATAAAAAAAATTGAGATAACGACAGATATATCCATTTTGAGGTCCCCTAAGACGATTAAAACGATTTCCAGATGGAAGTATGTCCGTCTGTCTGCCTGTCTGTGTGTCTGTATTCTTCCACGATAGAGTCCGCACGCTTAATCCGATTGAGCTGAAATTTGGTATATGGGTTTCGGGTGATCGCGGATTGAACCCATTGGTTGAAATCGCCCCACCAGGGGGCGCAGGAGCCCTATGTACATCGCAAACAAATATAAGACTTAAAGTTTTTATTTGATATTTAGGTGCCTCACTGGCTTGTAAATACATCCTGAAATTTTCATTTCTTAATTTTGAACCTAACCTAAATTTTTTTTTTAAATAAAATCGCTTGATACGATGGAGCTGAAATTTGGTATGTGGGTATCGGATCATCGCGGAATGAATCCGTTGGTTTTCGGTTGAAATCGCCCCACCAGGGGGCGCAGTAGCCCTATGTACATTACACAAAAAATAAAAGACCTAAAGTTTTTATTTGGCATTTAGGTGCCTTATTGGCTTGTAAATACATCCTGAAATTTTCATTCCTTAATTAAAACTAAGCAGTGGAAAATTTTTTTAAAATTTAAAATCCAAATGTTATTTGACATGTCAAAGAAAAAGTAAACAAAATTGCGACCCTAAAAAATTGTTTTACTTTTTTTTGACATGTGAAATGTCTTTCCTTTTATAATATTTGAAATGTCACTTTTACTTTAAAAAAATTCGAAACGAAATACCAAATATCATTTGATTTGGACACCAAATTAATTTTTTTAGGGAAAGTCTTTATCATAACTCAATTTTTCTATCGAGGAGATTCATCAGAACCAACCAGACATGCTGGATTTACGTGGTGGAGTTTAGAGAAACTATATTTGAATAATTCACGGATCAGCTAACAAATAGTGGCGGAGACTCTCCTGAATACATATAAATTATCGAATTTTTAAAACAATTAAGTAGCTCTCGCTGCAGTTAGTCCATGGATAGATAATGTCTGACCAGCGGATGGCGGTAAAAATAATTTTAAAAATGGCCTGTTATCATCATAAGCATAAGTCGATAGATTTCTTCAGTTATACGGTGGTCTTGTAAAGGATTAAAAACAAGCATGAATTCACGGAGAACTGAAGTTTTACACAACATATAATCGCAACAATCGATATTAAAGTTGCAGGCAAAAAGGGCCTAAAGAAGTAATTTGAAACATTTTTCAAATTATAAAGAATATCATAAATATTAATTAAAAATATTGAATTGACATTTTCTACCGCACGTAGATACACGACATTACATATAGAGTCGCATCTTTGGAGTCAATTCAGCTGCATTCTGTGACTCGGACGAACATACATATAATTTTTGATGCTCCCAAAGTACGCCCCCACGTTTTCGAGGATGCTGAACACGATGGCGTGGGTTAAAATTCTTTTCGAGCGTTTATTGTTCCGCTTTGCTTTATACTGGGCGTTTAAAAAATAAATACCTAATTGAATATTTTCCCCTAAGTACGGACCTGCAGGTACACCAGTACAATGTAAAATTATTTTAAGCCGAATAAACAAGAAATAGGTAAATGACGGGTAGTGAATTTTTGAAATTGTTAAAGAAAAAATGAGTTTCATAATGTTTTTTCTAAATTAAATGAAAATTTTACTTTCAGTTTCAAAATTTTCCAATTCGACTCGGTGGCGGGATAAAAACAATAACTTGCTTCAATTCAGTTTTTTCCCCTCTATTCAAATCTAAAATGGAAATGTTAAAATTGTGATACAGGGTGTTGTTTTGATATTTTTAATATGTTTCAATTTTTCAAGGCCGAACCTGGATTTTCATATCTCTCAATACTTCAGTACATTATTCGTGAGAAGTTTAAGCTCTATGCCAAAAATGGAAAAGATATACTAAGTGATTCAAAAGTTCTGGCCAAATGAAAAATTAAGCATAATTGATAAAACACCCTGTAACTCGGTTATGGAAGCCAAGAGACCCATTATATTAATATTATTTAAAATCGCCTTTGTGACCTCTACCTACCTTTAAAATATTTCCGTTTACCAACGGGACACCCTGTATAAGCTTTCTTGGGCAAAGATAGAACCTTCCAGAAATTACAAGTTTTGCTCAGCTTAACACTTTTTCCCCTAGGCTAGTGGAATTCTGAGGTACTCTAAGGAAATTCTACAGTGAGATTAGAACTAAGCGACTCGAGATACGTGAAAACATTATCATTTTGCGTAGATCAAAATTGCTTTCACAGATACTGAAATTCCTAAGATTTCACGCATTTCCCGTAGGCTAAGGGAAAACTGGGGGGGCCGGGGGAAATTCTGAGACTAGATTCGGATTTAGCGGCTCAAAATCCATAGGGGTAGTATACTCAGATGTAAAGTTCATTCCCCTTTTTTTACGTGGTCCTGTGATACCAAAAATTCCTAAAAATGTGAAATTTTCAATATTATGGCAAATTTTATTTAAACCAAATTAAAACACAATGTTTTTAGGCTCTATTTGAATACGTTACAAACTATTACATTTCGAAAACATCTAATTCAAAAATTAAAAAAAATAATCGCAAAAATTAAGTTTTTTCATATTTTGTCAAACTTTAGGGCCTATGTGCGATTGGAAGATGTCAAGCGATTTTGATAATTTTTGTTCTTTTTTTTAGTCTAGTTTTCCGCGCTATTACAACTTCGAAATAAAAAAAAAGGTTTTTTCGGCCCTATAATATAAATGTCAGTTCGAATTTTTTCCACTTTTTCATAATAAAAACCAATAACAAAATCCGCCTCAAAAATAAGCATAATTCAAATAGACCAAGCAATTGGTATTTTAATTTACAGAAAAAAAAGAAACTTCTCGTTGAATCGAAAAATAGCAAATGAGGAAGTTGTAGATAATAAAAAGATCTTTCGATTGAGTGTCTTGAACATATCGATTGTCGAATTACTTTTCGAGATACCTATATCGAAAAAACCGTCCAAAATCGTCATTTCTTCATTTTGTTCTAACTTTTTCAATTTTTCATATAATGTCTTAAAATTTACAGTAAATATAAGATCATGGCAGCCCAAAAACAAACGTATTTGAAAAATTGCAAAATATTTTTTATTTTTTGAGTTATATCGATTTATCTAAAAAAAAGACGTTTTCGAAAATCGTTCATTCTTGCTCGTTGAGTGGACATACATAAACGATCGGGGGTGCATTTTATGCGTAAAGAGCTATACTTTCATGCTTTCATGCTATGGTAACGATTTTTTATATTTTAAGTACCTAAAAATGGTGTTTAAAAAAGTTTGTTTTAGGTTTTGTTTTTCTCAAACATCTTTTTCACTTTTTGTTTTGCGATGATTTCTTGCTGGCATTTTTCTACGAATTTAAAAAAATAAAAAGTTGTTCTACGACAATTTGGGGCAGAGATATATTTATCTTTTCCAAAAATACGGAAAGTTATGTGTGGTAATAAGTCGAAAATTCTGGTTATGGTATTCCGTACTGTATGCATTTTAATGTTAAAGTTTTTAATGTAGAATTTCAAATTAATTTCCTACTATAAAGATAGACCATTTTTTCAATTCTGAATTATCGTTCAAGTCTTTCCGAATCTTAGGTTATTTAAACGAGACGTCCACGTTTGTCCACATGCCGTAGATATATTTCTTCGACTTTCTCCCCTCGCTCTTTATCCTTAGTCTCCTTCAGGAGACTGCCGAGACCGATTCGCAGATGGGATTTGCTTTATTGGGTCCGGTTCGCTCTATTTGTTTCTTATTGCACGGTTCGATGTAATTCCTATCGTGTATTGATTGCTTGGATGACTCCTGTTTAGCTCTTTTGTGAAAGACGTTCGTTTTTTATATTTCTGAATCTGAAAAATATAGTAAGTTATTTATTCGCACTTTATATCATTTATTAATTTTCTAAATTGTTATTTCAATTCATTCTAACATTTCGATGATTTTTTGTAGAACCATTTTTCTCTGCCCTCTAAATATTCTTAAATTTCGGCAATCACTTCTTTGTACTTATGTATATTAACTCAAATTTTTTCAAATTAAAAAAATCTTTACGTTTAAACGCCACCCAAATTTTTTTACGAATAACAAATTTATTTATATATATATATATATTATTCGAATTAAACTAAAATTGTAAATTTTAACATAATTGAATGCAATTTGCCAGAACTAACTATAACATCTAGTAAACTAAGCTCTGACCAATCATATCTGCATGATAGTTGCACAATAATATCAAGTGGAAACTTTAATTTAGATTTAGCAAATCGCAATCCTGGTAAGTTAGCTCATTCTCGGTGGCTCATAATGGCAAATAGAGTAGGTATAGTAGAACCCACTTGTTTATGAGAATGAAAAAACGTTATAAAAACACAAAGGATACCGCCAATAGAAGAAATGCTGATGGATCTGGACATTTTTGAGAACTTTAATGTCGAAAACACCGTACACTGTCCATATACATAAAAATAAAATAATATTTTGGCTATTAGGACCACTGTGCAAAGATTCAATAAACAACTTAGCTGGATATCGTCATAGGGGTGAATGGCGTAAAATTATTTATTATGAATTTATATTTTAATTTCTATAACGCATATTAGATTTGAATAGAGGTTGATAGCTTCATTTTCTGATCTCTTGTGAGATTCACAAACGTTACTAATTAAAATTTTGTCTCAAATTTTAATTCTAAAATTAAAAACACGGTGAATAAATTAATTAAGCTTACCTACCCTATCTCAATCCTCACCATCGGATTCACTGTCATCAACATTGATAATAAATTGGGTCGGACTCGTTACAAAAGAATTTTCTTCTTTGATGACATGTTTGATTTTTTTCTGCCAATCATCAGCTAAAATTTTGTTAATTTTTTCTTTTACCAAATTTGCAACCAACCCGTCAAATTTGGGAAACACGTTATGACGCCTTATTCTTTTTTTAAGTTGTCCCCAAATTAATTCTATGGGGTTAAATACACAAAAATAGGGCGGAAGGCGCAATACCTCGTGGCCCCTTTTTGATGCCATTTCATCAATAAAGAATTTTTTCAAATGATTGTGTACCTAATACTTGAAGCAATTTTTTTTTGTATAATTTTCTTCGAAATAATGATTTCTTAAAAATTCCTGAATCTCAGACTTATTTGAGTTGGTATTGGGAACTTTTTCTATTAAGCGGGAATGATATGAAGGATTATCCATCACTATGATGCTATTCTCTTCAATATTGTTTAACAGCTGATTTTCAAACCAATCTTCAAAACTTTCTCCAGACATATTTTTGTTGTAATCTTAATTACAATCTTCCAAATTTTTTCCAGAGAGTTTGAGGCAATTTTGTACCCACCCTGAGTCCGATCCACAGTGAAGAATTGTAAGTCGAGTTCGCTTGTTACAAGGAACATTTACTGAACATCTTCTTGTTCCGTCAGACCATCCTTTCTTTGGCGTATCGAACCACGTTTCATCTAAATAGTACATTTTTCTGTTACTATTTCGAGATGCCTTAATTTTTTCCAAATATTGTATCCTCCATTTTATGATCCTCTGGCTTTCCATTATTACAGTCCTCTTGTTGATAGTTTGGTATTTAAATCCAATTTTCGATATCCAACGCTGTGTTGTGCTTTAAGAAATTCTTAAATCTGGCCTTTTACTTTTTAGTAAAGAAAATATACTATCCACTGTTGGGAACTCATTTCTTTGGTAAGCTTCATAAATAATACTACCAATTAATTTTGATATTGAAGAATCTAAAGTTTTAACACATCCTTTATCACATCTCTCTTTAAGATTTTTTGGACCAATCTTTATAATTCTATAAAGAGTGCTAATGGGAACATTTGTTAAAAAAGATGTTTTTTCAATGGCACTCCTTTCACCTTAGGAAATTACAATATTGTTATAAACATTTATACATATAGTTTGGGCATCTTTACAAAGATATTGTTTTTTCGAGGTGGATATTTCTTGATACTCTGAAGTTCTTTCACCAAAAATGTTCTCTTCCTCATCGGAGCTACAGGAATCTTTGGGACTACAAAATGATACCACATAATCCATTGGAATATCATTTAGTGATTGTTCCGATTCTTTAGATCCACTTAAAGAAACTGTATTTTCCCAAGGACGAAACATATTGAAATTGACACCGAATAAATAAATAAGAAGTACACTGTAACAATGTTTCAAAATAAAAAAAGTATGTATATACACGGAAGCCAAGACTAATATTAATTGAAATAAACTAACGCCACGAATCACCTACCACCTACTATTCACTAAATCAAAAATCAAGTGCGAACACAAGCACAGTGTATCACTGTATGAATATTTTCCCAGCCCCCACTACTGAAGACAATATTTGTCTAACTTCTGCTTCCTACTTTAATTGCAGAACAAAATGATCCCGCTTTATACAAGTCGCTAATACCGACAAAGCCACTTGTCGGCACATCTACATGCCGCTAATACCGACAAAGCCACTTGTCGGCACATCTACAAGCCGCCAAAGTAACCTGTCTGCACATCTGAGAATTTTGTTTCTGCAATTGAAAATGTAAAAACTATAACCACACTTCCATTGTCACCTCTTATGAGTGTAACCTCACTCCCCACAGTTTAGTTAAATTAATTTAAGACAAAATTTTAATTAGTAACGTTTGTGAATCTCAAAAGAGATCAAAAAATGAAGATTTCAACCTCTATTCAAATCTAATATGCGTTATAGAAATTAAAATATAAATTCATATTAAATTCATAATAAATAATTATACGCCATTCTCCCCTATAACGATATCCAGCTAAGTTGGTTATTGAATCTTTGCACGGTGGTCCTAATAGCCAAAATATTATTTTATTTTTATGTATATGGACAGTGTACGGTGTTTTCGTCATTAAAGTGCTCAAAAATGTCCAGATTCATCAGTATGTGTTCTATTGGCGGTAATCCTTTGCTGTTTTTTCATTCTCATAAAGGATTGAGTTCGACTATACTTCGCTTTTATGCTGCAACTGAGAAGCCTACCGCAAAGCTTAAAGACCTTTTCGAATTTATAATAAAAGTGCATGTCCGAATGTGGTTTGACATAAAACTTTACTGAAATTCAACATAAGGTTGTCGACATATTTTTAAAACCGTTGAATTATCACATTGTAGATTCAGTAGTACAAAGAAATGCATTTTTTATTCACCTGATATGCATGATAACAGATACTCGTCAGCTAAAGAGACAAACAAGCGAAACATCAATGTTAGGGATTTGATTATATCGAAATTAATTAATTAATTAATTAAATGTTAATGCTGAAGATCTGATTTCGTGGGACGAGTTAGAAGTTACCTCGCCGCCAGTTTTAAAAAATGACCGCGATTGATTATATTAAATATGTGAAAAATTATCAATTTTCTTCATTTTCTTGCCATACTCAAGCAGTGGAGCGATACGTAAATCTTGTGATAGATGCTGCTAGTTTGGTAGTTGGGGAAAATAATAGAGACGGTTTCGTTAGATCAAAAATAAAATCAAGAGAAATTCTTTCCAGTTTTAACACAAAACGTGATGCTCATTATTAACGTATTTCTACCGAAAAAATACGTTTTCTATGTGAAAAAGTCTCAGTTTTTCGAATCCATTTTTTATTTTTTAATAACTTTGCTAAAGCTACATCAAAAACACGCTTTTTTTGCGAAAAACAGCGATTTCTCCAAGTGCTCCATAGTTTTACCATTTTTTCGAATTTTTATTCTGAAAACTGAGATTTTTTCAGTAAAAAACCGAAATTTTCTGAATGGGACGGCTACATGGTCGCGCGTGAGCTCCGATCAATTTATAAACATATAGACCAGTGCCGATAATTTTTGAAACCAAATAAAATAATAGTAGGATGAAACTCATTGAAAAAGGAAGGACAAGAATGATATGAAAAATAATTTACGGGCGATCTGTGGTTGGGAAGTGGAAGGGGGGAGTTTTTAAGGGTAGAAAACTGTTTATCTCGATTTCCGGCAAAACTACAAGTTCTATGGAAAAAAGTTAAATGACAAAGTTGTAGGTAATCTACAACTTTTGTATTTACATTTTTTTCACATAACCCCAAAATTTATGTGAAAAATTCAAATAACCAAGTTTTTGGTTTTCTATTTTTATCTTTTACAAAAAAATTTTTTTTTCACGAAATTTGGTGTAAACTTACCTTTTTATGTCCCAAACACTCTGTAATTTGTTTTTTTTTAAATATTTATTTTTTTAACCTTATTTTGACTTAATATCGAAAAAGCAGTCTAATTTTCAATCGAAAATTCTCACGTCAAAATATCTGCTTTTTTAAAAAACTTGGCGGGCTTTTTGTTCGTTGAAATCTCTACTTTTTGATGGTGTAAAAAAATATACATTACTATGGTAAATGTTCTCAAAAAATGCAAATAAGAAACGAAAAAACTCGAATCCGAATTTTTTTTTAAATCATGTACGATTTTGAGCTATTTATTAAAATGTATACTTTAATTACTCGAAAAACGTAAGATTTCTTGTTACATTCCATGTTTTTCGAGTAATGAAAGTATAAATTTTAATAAATAGCTCAAAATTGTACATGATTTAAAAAAAAATTCGGATTAGAGTTTTTTCGTTTCTTATTTGCATTTTCCGAGAACATTTACCATAGTAATGTATATTTTTTTACACCATCAAAAAGTAGAGATTTCAACGAACAAAAAGTCCACCGTCAATAACCAACTTAGCTGGATATCGTTATAGGGGAGAATGGCGTATAATTATTTATTATGAATTTAATATGAATTTATATTTTAATTTCTATAACGCATATTAGATTTGAATAGAGGTTGATAGCTTCATTTTCTGATCTCTTATGAGATTCACAAACGTTACTAATTAAAATTTTGTCTTAAATTAATTTAACTAAACTGTGGGGTGTGAGGTTACACTCATAAGAGGCGACAATGGAAGTGTGGTTATAGTTTTTACATTTTCAATTGCAGAAACAAAATTCTCAGATGTGCAGACAGGTTACTTTGGCGGCTTATAGATGTGCCGACAAGTGGCTTTGTCGGTATTAGCGGCATGTAGATGTGCCGACAAGTGGCTTTGTCGGTATTAGCGACTTGTATAAAGCGGGATCATTTTGTTCTGCAATTAAAGTAGGAAGTAGAAGTTAGACAAATATTCTCTTCAGTAGTGGGGGCTGGGAAAATATTCGTACAGTGATACACTGTGCTTGTGTTCGCACTTGATTTTTGATTTAGTGAATAGTAGGTGGTAGGTGATTCGTGGCGATAGTTTATTTCAGTTAATATTATTCTTGGCTTCCGTGTATATACATACTTTGTTTTATTTTGAAACATTGTTACAGAGTACTTCTTATTTATTTATTCGGTGACAATTTCAATATGTTTCGTCCTTGGGAAAATACAGTTTCTTTAAGTGGATCTAAAGAATCGGAACAATCACTAAATGATATTCCAATGGATTATGTGGTATCAGGTTGTAGTCCCAAAGATTCCTGTAGCTCCGATGAGGAAGAGAACATTTTTGTTGAAAGAACTTCAGAGTATCAAGAAATATCCACCTCGAAAAAACAATATCATTGTAAAGATGCCCAAACTATATGTATTAAAATTAGACTGCTTTTTCGATATTAAGTCAAAATAAGGTTAAAAAAATAAATATTTTAAAACAAAAAAATTACAGAGTGTTTGGGACATAAAAAGGTAAGTTTACACCAAATTTCGTAAAAAAAAAAATATTTTTTGTAAAAGATAAAAATAAAAAACCAAAAACTTGGTTATTTGAATTTTTCACATAAATTTTGAGGTTATGTGAAAAAAGTGTAAAAACAAAAGTTGTAGATCTTTTTATTATGTACAACTTTGCTATTTAACTTTTACTTGTAGTTTTGCCGGAAATCGAGATAAACAGTTCTCTACCCTTAAAAACTCCCCCCTTCCACTTCCCAACCTCAGATAGCCCGTATATTATTTTTCCTATCATTTTTGTCATATTCTCTTCCTTTTTCAATGGGTTTCATCCTACTATTATTTTATTTCACTTTTTACCATTTTCAAAGGCTTGCACTAGTCTAATAAAAATAAAGAGAAATTTATTTTCCGCTATTTATAAATTAATCATAGCTCACGCGCTTCAAATAAATTGTACGAAATGAAACGGGATCAAGTGATAAAAAAACTGTTTATTAAAAATCACTCTCTGACTCGTCTTCATCTTCATCGTCATCATCCTCGTCTTCTAGGTCGCAGGAATCATCAATATCTTCTTCTGTAAAATATATTATATATTATATTATACAAATTCAACATTAGAGACCATATATTAAAAATACCTTTGATGGGTGTTAACGATTCGCCGTCCAATATAATGTCGACCAGATCCAGTAATTGGTTCACGGTGAACCACACGAAGTGCAACTGTCCCTCGTTGTTGGACCATCCGAAATCCGTCGATTCAGATTTAGTTGGACATTTCTTGTGTGCGTTACCCCACACCTCGGAAATGTATTGCGTTCGCAATAGATGTTGCTGTAATTCAGTTTTGCATGGAGGCAGATTACATGCATCTCTATACTTTATTGTAGAGCGTTAAATTTCCTACAATTTTGAGTATTCAAACATGTTTGTGTGTCAATTCTTTACCGAGATATGGCGCTTCGAAGAATTTTTCAAATTTCGCTAAAAAATGCCAAAAAATACATAATTCCACCTTATTTGTTTGTTATATGCATTGTGAATAACTTAATATTATTAATTACATTAATTTTTTCCACGAAAGGACTATGTCTTGTTTTAACCTGCAATGTAGTGACAGTAGTAACAGAAGAAATAAGGTGGACTTCTGCATTTTTTGGCATTTTTTAGCGAAATTTGAAAAATGACTTTTTCTTCGAAGCGCCATATTTCGGTAAATAATTGACATACAAACATGTTTGAATAGTCAAAATTGTCAACAAAGTATAGAAATGCCTTTGCCGTGGGACGTAAGTGAAAAAAACAATTGAGGAAAAACTGGAGGAAGGTCGAAAATTTTGCAGTTTTCTCCCCCCTTCTCTTTTCGCACAGGGTCTTCGAGGTCAAAAACTTGAGAAAATGTTAACCATCCCTGAACAACATCCTAAAGTTTCATCCACCTAACCCCATTTATTTCAACCTGTCGACTGGACTAATAGGCGACACTCAAAATGGCACAAACGATGTGAAATGAAATCACACAAGCTCCCAAGAACAAGGACATTAAAAATGTCCTACACTGCACCAACGTCTGGACTTCAACAACTACTCCTTGGGCTATATGGTGCAGTGTAGGACATTTTTATTATCCTTGTTCTTGGGAGCTTGTGTGATTTCATTTCACATCCTTTGTGCAGTTTTGTCACTCCCATGTTCCTATTTTGGAATTTTTATGGTTCAAAAAATTCCACCTTCGTGTAGTTTTCTATAGTATTGCAAACCTTGATTTTGTTATTAAAGTGAAGATGGCGTTGGACTCTCCTCGTTCGTGATATACTTGCTATAACGCAAGTAAGATTATCAAGAGCGAGGTGAGTCGAATTCATTTTCAGACATCCTTTAGTGATAGGATGTCGAGCTTGTCTGCTTCTTACTGATGAAGCACAATAATGCCGAAACCGGTCTAAGAATGGCAAGCTCCTTTAATGACAAAATCGAAGTTTTTGGGTTAAAGTCCCGACTTAGTCGGGCACCAAACCACGTCTGGACTTTCGTAATTCAATACCTGGTGGGGCATATAGCCCAAGGAGTAGTTGTTGAAGTCCAGACGTTGGTGCAGTGTAGGACATTTTTAATGTCCTTGTTCTTGGGAGCTTGTGTGATTTCATTTCACATCCTTTGTGAAGTTTTGTCACTCCCATGGTCCTTTTTTGGAATTTTTATGGTTCAAAAAATTCCACCTTCGTGTAGACACGCAAAATGTCTCAAAACAGTATTTTTGTATCCATACGAATGATTTGAAACAAAAATGAACCGAGCTGCTATGAGTCACTTAGGTCATATTTTTTGACAATTTTTTTTTTGAAAATACACTCAGGTCAAAACGCTACGCGCAAAATGGGCTATGAAACATGGTTTTGGTTGTCATCTCTCTAACTATAACTTTTATACAACGTAAATTGGAGAACCAATTGTACAACTAATAATGGGATGATTAAGAGTTGAAGTTGATGCTTTAAAAGGCCGAATTTTGCCTAAAAGTCATCCTACAAACTTATTGAGTGACCGAGAATGTGGAACAGTTTCTTGAAGATTTGGTTTTATCTTAGTAATAAGAAAGTTTAAACAACGTATTTTTTTTGTATATTAAATGTGTCACAGTTGTATGATTTTTAATTTTGGGAAAGTTAAAAATATTCCAAACAGTACCTCGAATATATTAATAAAGTTACAAAGTTGCTACATATTATTTTTTACTACAAATTTTTAACAAACAATTTTTCTCTGTGTGACTAACAAATGGTTTAACTTTATAAATTAAACTGATTTGTCAACTGATCGTTAATTTAAGGTACAATTTCTCCACGACTAATGCATCAATCGTACAAGAATTCCATCCGTGTCGTCCTGATAATACAATTTCCAGGAGACAGTCCAGTTCAGTCTCGCAGCTTTTCAGCATACCAACGAGGAATCCGTGCGGGGACAAAGACGAGATAGAAGCACTTAACCACACTTATACCACTCGAATTCGTTCCTGCTTCAGAAGCTGTTGTGAATACGACCGTGCCGGAATAGTTCGGGCATTAATCAAAGGAAATTCAAGAACTTTTTTAATGCAAATTAATCGTGTAAAAAATACGGGTTGTGGCCAACATAGGAGTTTCCAGTTATTTATTGCATTAGGAAGGACGTATCTTTGAAAAAAGTACCTGCTGATGTTGGCTGTTTTTTGAAAAAAAAATTGTACAGTTACTGGCAGTTTTATATTTTACATTTCAAGGTAAAAAGATCGAATGAAAAAAATTCTGATGCTTTGTCCTTTTATTTTATCAGAAATAAATGGAGGTAGCTAAAGAGTTCGTGAACATTTCTCTCTCGCAAAATCACAATGAAATGACTAGAAGATTAGAAGAGTATTCCAAGAGAAAGAGGAAACTATGCTATTGAGACTAAGATTTTAATTATTAGGCGATGAAACAACAAA
Source organism: Crepidodera aurea (assembly GCA_949320105.2). Lineage (NCBI taxonomy): Eukaryota > Metazoa > Arthropoda > Insecta > Coleoptera > Chrysomelidae > Crepidodera > Crepidodera aurea. Next base: position 22,981,642 of record OX439472.1, on the reverse strand, counting down.
AGATGAGATTATAGATCTGCAAAGATCAAAACAATCAAATGAGTTGCTTGGAAAAGGTTCTTTTAGAATATCACAGATGTACCTGCCAAAACAAAACCTGGGATGGCCAACCAACAGGATAGCTCAATCTCCAAAACTGAAATGGAAATATTGGCCAATCCCAATTCCCAAAGTATCGTTAAAACCAAGACTGAAAGAAAGTCTCTTCAAGAGCAATAAAATGGATAAAGAACTCATCCAAAAGCAAAAAATGGACAGAGAACTCATTCTACCTATATAAATTACTTTTTGAGGAAGGATTATTTTCTGAAAAACAGTGATAATTAATACCTTACTTGGTTTTAGCGTGGTGCTGCACTGGACTGCTGTGCAGCAATAGTTATATAATTTATACAAGGCTAAGGGGAACAGCTATCAGTGAATACTCGCAAAACTCTAATAGTTCCATTTACCATATATAGTTTAAGTGTCTGGTATGGTTGGTGCAATAATTTAACTCTTCTTCACATTATTTTGGAGAAAGATAACGGATAGACTAAAAGACTTCTTAGGTTTGTTGAGTGAGTTAAAGAATCACCATATACTAGGGATGACCTGAGATACCTAATCCTGCAAGCTCATTTGTAAAATCCTTTTAATGAATAGGAGAGAATAACGTTTTCCCTTTCGAATGCAGATCAAGAACTGTTTACTGTTGGTTGAAACACTAAAAATAGCCTGGATTCAGCAGAAAACCAAAATATTAATGACATAATTCTTGGTTTTACCCTAGAATTGTGAGCTACTCAGTTAATAACTAAAAATGATGACCAGGCCCCACTCACAGCAAGAGCTCTAACCGAGTAGATCAAAAATCAGTCTCGAACTGCTTGCAATCCCTATAAGATCTCGGTGCCCCAAAACAGGTGTAGAATTTTAGTACCTTTGGTGAGAGTCAGGCACTAGGGCATCCGTTTACCTTATGCTGTTCTCGAAGATCATCCGGCTCGAAGGACCAGGTGGAGTTTTAAGGCCTTCGGTGTCAGAGACTAGGACATCGGTTTACCTTTCGCAGTACTTATATGTGCTTATATATGTTGACCTTCTGGATGCTAATAAAATAAGTTGACTGCATAACTATTTTTTACCTTAATTTGGTTATCAGGCCATGGGATAGTGGAGAGCAATGAGATCAGAAACATTTTTTGACATTGCTAAAAGCACAGCCATGAAATTCGAAATAAACAGAAAATAAATTACCTAGGTACTTATGTATTGGAGAGATTTACCCGGAATGGATTTTAGGAAAAGTGTCACCCAAAACAACCGTGGATTTGATAAAAAAAGTTTGCTTATAGTGTGAATTGTAAGCTTAGGGATAAAGTTGTAAGATACTGTAGAAAAAACCTTCAAATAGTAGAAATATTCAATTGGAGTTCTTTTTTTTTGGTTCGAATAATTACACAATTTTGGTCTTTCTCTCCTGATAACGATTTGTGCACCACCAAGATTTTTCCTATAAGCACTTACAAAACTACTCGTATAATCACTTTCTTTTGTTAAATTTTTTATTTTATTATAATATATACCTACCCATATCAAATCAAATTCAAAATTTTGGTTCTTTCTTCACATTATTATTTTCTATTTCAATTTCATACTCACTATAACCTGGACTAACACAAAAATGATTATTTTAACGGTTTTAACTGGCTTTTATCATGTTTATATACACAATGACTAGGACCTGGATGTTTTAGCTGAAACTAATTGTTTGCCAATGTTTTTTAATAAAGTGTGTCGGTTGATTTTTTTAGAAAGAAGAAACATGTCAGTGCATAAAGTGACCCGAAATATATGGCACTTTTAAGTTTTCCTCAAGAAAAGAAAAATTTTGAAATAATTCAAAGGAAAGACGTTTAAGCCTAAGATACAATTTTTCTTTTTTTTATATTAAAATACCCCTTACGGGGCATTTACACTTACAATCTGATCACATAACGATCAATGAGTAATTTTTGTCCAACTTAAATTGATACGTGAAGATTGGATAACTAAAGTCTACTCAATAGTGTACCTTAGGTTCTGATAAATTTTTTTACACCTTACTTAACGTGTATTCACTACTGCGCACTATGCTCTGCTTTTTTCTGTTGCTTTCACTTTTACTAACTCAAAGGGCTTCTTCCTCTTGAGTCTTCTTACTAGATCGCTGTTGTCCAGGAGCTGGAAGGCCTCGACATTCACGTGTTGGTAGAGTCGATGTTCGTGACTTCTTGCAAATTTGTTAATTGTCTGGTTAACAGCGTCCATCTCCAAGTCCCGGTGGAGGTTACTATTTCTGCAGTACGAGCGTTCACTATGCTCCTTAATGCTTTGTTCTATAATCTCTGTATTATGAGTAAATTACTCTGACTGGCACAGCCCCAAAGCTGGATACCATATACCGGTTTCAGAATTTGTCTTTATGGCAATATTTTGTTATATGTATAATGACAGGGTAGAATTTCTTCCAAGCAGCGAATACATTTTTCTGAATTTTATGTTGAATTATTCACGTTTCTTTTTGACATGGACCTTCCAGCGTAGTGTCGCACCTAAAGTAATACCTATGTACTTTGATGAATTAGCATAAAAGAGAGAGTATTATTTATTCTGACTGATATATACTCATTGTTTTTGTTAGTATAATTAACATGTACCGATTCATTTTCAGCCTCTTCATGGGCTTTCCCTACTGTGATGATATCGGTGTCATCTGCAAAGGTGGCAATTGTATTTTGCTCTAATTCAGGAATATCACTAGTGTATAATAGGAATAGGACTCGCCCTCGTGGTACTCCTGCCTTAATTTCTTTAATTTTAGAGTATGCTTCTTCCTGTTTAATCCTAAAGTATCTTTCTGATATATATGATGCTAATAATTCTGAATACTGATTTGGCAGTAATCGATTCATCTTGCGTTTGAGTCCTTCATGCCAAACTCTATCGAAAGCTTGCGCTACATCAAGGAAGACAGTAGAGCTAACTTTTTTTCTTCTAAGGTTTTTTCGATGATATTAGTTTTAGTTATTCTATGGACTTGATCTATAGTTGAATGCAGTGTATGATATTTTTAATGTTTTTTTTCTTGGGAACTTGTGATTTTATTTCACATCATTTGTGCAGTTTTATTAATTCCAAGGTAGCATTTTTGAAATTTATTTGGTTCAAAAAATTTCGTTCCTTCGTGTCTATAGTTTTCTATATATTTGCAAACTTTGATTTTATTATTAAAGCGAAGATGGCGTTGGGCTCTCCTCCTCTTACTTCGACTTAGTTTGTTTTAAGTAGCTGGTGGATGCAAAGCGTTCTTCAGTATCCTTTAGAGATAGGATGTCGAGCTTGTCTGCTTCTTACTGATGAGTCACAATAATGCCGAAACCGGTCTAAGAATGGCAGGATCCTTTTTGGGTTTAAGTCCCGACATGGTCAGGTTCCAAACCGCGTCTGTACTTACCTAATTCAATACCTGTTGGGGCATATAGTCCAAGGAGTAGTTGTTGATGTCCAGACGTTGGTGCAGTGTATGACATTTTTAATGTCTTTTTTCTTGGGAACTTGTGATTTTATTTCACATCATTTGTGTAGTTTTATTGAAATTTTCTTGGTTCAAAAAATTTCATTCCTTCGTTCCTATAGTTGAATGGTTTTCTCTAAATCCAAACTGGTGTGATGGAATTAGTTTCTTTTCTGCTATAATAGGTTTTAGTCTTTTTCGTAATATTTTTTCATACAGTTTCGAGATTACAGGAAGTAGGGATATTATAGGTCTGTAAGACGTAATTTCATGTGGTGGTTTTCCTGGTTTTGGTATCATGATAGCTTCTGATACTTTCCACATCCGTGGAACATATTTCATTCTAAATGATGCATTAAATAGGTATATAAGTATAGCTTTCCTCGGAAGTTGTTTTAGTATCTGTCCCGTAATGAGATCGAATCGAATTTTTCTAAAGCGAAACTTTTTTCTAAATAAAACAGTAATTATTGTTTGACAAAACTATTTGATAAAAACGATAATTTTATGGTTTTTTCTTAAATATGGAAAATTCACATGTTTAGTGATTATTAAGAGTTTTCCGGATACATCTACTTACAATTAATAACCTGATTTTGACAAATACCTGAACTATAACCAATAAAAGAATCCCCAACATAACCTGTCACTTCTGGCGAAGGGTGTGGGGGATGAAAAACTGCATCCAGAAGACTAATATAATAACGGCCGGAACAAACTGGGCCATAAAAAGAGAGACCGGCAATAAATCTAGTCGATGCCGAAGTCGCATGGCTCGATTCCAAAGAATCATACGTGCTAAAATATGTCCTGCTTCCGGCGCTCCGGCTTAGGGGAGGCCATCGTTTAAAAAATTGGCACTGAGAGATTATTATAGCAGTTTTATCTTGTTGGGCTTTACTCGGATAGTAAACATGCGATATATATCTGAGGAAGACGTTTAGCCACCCTCTACTTTCTATTAGCTTTTGATTTAGAAGGGGATAAACTTCAAACGATTATTTTTATAACTTATTATTTATACATAAGTATACAGAAGAGGATTATTCAAAGATCCGAGTGCTATTTTTGATGTTTTGTGTGAAGCTGTCTTTCTTATCGAATGCAGTATGTTTACTACAAAAATAGTTGTATGTCACCAAGGACTTTACAATAATTAAAATGTACTACCACCTACAGAATATTTAATAATAAAACTAATCATTAAATTTAAATCTTAAACGTATATTTGCTTAATATTAATACTCAAAAGATCTTACTTCACAGTAAATATTTGTTAAAATTGCTGTTTTTAAGGTTAGTGTAATTGCTTTATGAATTACCTGGTTGCCACTTTTAGTTTTTCATGTGTCATTAAGTGAGGTTACGTTGACACCGTATTACTATTTTATTTAAATTACTATGTACTTCTGTCTGATATTTTGAACGTCAAATGCGGAGTTAAATATTCCTTTCAGGGCACGAGCTCCCTTGGTATTACGCTTCCCGATTCATTGAAGGCTAACTGTAGAAGGAGGTAAGCCATGTATCCCGCAGATTTTCAGATACCTTGTGCCTTTCATTATCAGATTCAGGTAAAATGAATATCATAAAATTGCTAGATCTTTTCTGCCGCTCGTAGAATTCTGAAATCAACTCTTCAGACATTATAGAAGAACAAGTACTCAACGTTTATTTGGGAAGCCTTGAGATTTTGTAACTCAAATCGTACCTCGTCAACAATTTTGATAGGCTTCGGGACCTGTAAATAGCCCCCCTGACAGTCTTTGCAGTGAAAGCGTAGTTGACTAGGACCTTTAAGATCCATAACTCTTATCTCAGAAGCATTAAGACCAGAAAACTTTTTTCGTCGTATCGGTTTCAACGCCATCACAAAGAAGCAACAAGTACTTGAAGCCGCTTCTTCTTAAAAGGATTAAAAATAAACTGCCAGTGCAGTTGGTCGTTATACCTCAGGAATTTCTGATAAAGAATTTGATAACAACATAAAGAGATGGTTTAATTTCTATTAAATGTGTAATAGAGAAGGATTTTTCACAAACAAACGCTCATAGGTGGATATAACTACTTTATCTCACGGATGAAACACTTTTTAACTTTTAATTTAGCCTATAAACAGAAGTTTAAACCACGCGATCGACCAAGTTTAGGAATATGTCTATCAATTCCAGTAATGCCTCTAATTCTTCGTCCTTGAATTTTTTTCACTGTCAAAGCCGTTACTTA